>JAANYP010000714.1:0-185000 GCA_020465985.1 Centrapalus pauciflorus | reverse complement strand
TTTTGGAAGGTATGAATGTTTGTTGAACGATTAACGATTAATGTTTGAATGAACGATGCATCACGTTAAATTAAGGTGCACTTTGGATTTTGATGAACAGATGCATTTTGGAAGGTATGAATATTTGTTGGAACGATGAACAATTCATGTTTGAATGAACGATGCATCACGTTAAATTAAGGTTTTTGGATGAACACGTTGATGCATCACGTTAAATTAAGGTTTTTGGATGAACGATGCATCACGTTAAATACGAAAAATGAACATGAAGATAATGGATGAAGATGATGAACATAAAGAATGAACAACAACGATGCATCAGAATCTTTATCATTTTATTTGAATTTGTATTTCTATTTGTCAAGACTGGTTTTAATATATCAGAATTTAAACCAATAACCTTGTTTTTGAATCAAAATCCAATTAAGAAGTTTGCGGAATAACACTTAATTTTTTTAAGAAAACTTTCAGAATTATAAAGAACATATAATCAAATAAACACAATCAATATTAAAACCTTTATATTGCAAAATCTCTGATTACAATCACCTCTAATCTGTTTGATTAGACGAAAAACACAAACTGTTCTGAGGGTTTTTCAACCTTAGAGGCTTTAGAAACTTATATCAGAATGCAATTACAATGTGAAAAACTTAAGCACCACAAAATTACAATAGAAAGACCTAGTCTATCTATATTTATAGCCTTCTGATTTGTTTCCTTGACGAACTGTGATTTCTCTGGTAGTAGATACGCTTGGAAGATCTTCAAATCTTGGAATATATATCACTTCCTGAATTTTAGCACTTTCTGTTATCTATCTGTTGAGCAGCTTAAACTTTAACTCTGGCAGCTTGAACTTTTGAACTAGCAGCTCGAGTTTATTGAACTGGCAGCTCGAACTTTGTAATTACACAGAAATACTACAAATAGCTTGAGAAATCCTAACTAACAGCTTGACATACTTAGATTATTTCCCAACAATCTCCCCCTAACTTAAATTCTTTACAAAAGACTTTAAGTTTCTATACAAATGAGGAAATAAAACAAAGTAAAACTGTTATACACAAACTAAGGCATTCAAAAACTTACATATTACAACTGTGCAAGCTTCTGCCTTATAGCTTTTATGAACTCTCTTTTCAACTCCTCTTTATCACATTCAATCTTCATTGAGCTCATTTGGAGAAGCCATTCTTTTGGCAAATCAAGAAATTCAAAATTGTAGAATCTGCTGGATCTGTGTGCAAGTTTGAGTCTATATGTCATGGATATTACATATAGATCAATCTGTACAATCTTCACTTCCTTGGCAGCTTCTATATCCAATCTGGTGGATTCTGGATCAAATATGCTTTTAAGATCCTTTAGGTTATTCTGAACCCACACTATTGGTGACCTAGAGTGGCTAGCCGTCCCAATATTGTGCATTTGGGTTAGCTCATCTCTAGTCATCTTCTGAACCAATTGAAAAAGGCTTTTGTACTTTTCTTCTGGATCAGCTTCTCTTTTAATTACAAAATGATATACCAGATCAATGTCATCCATTGATTTGGCAAACCAGTAAGTGATTGGAGGTTTGGAGAAGTCATGCTGATCAAGAGCCTTCTCTATTTCCATTGCCTTTTGCAACTTTTGATCAAACAAAACTCTCTTGACTTGATCAAACTTTTCTTGATGAATGATTTCAGTTTTAGGAGCAGCAGCAACAGTTTGAGGGGAGTCGTGGACTTGTTTGGAGGCCTTTTCTTTCTCCTTTTCTCTGTCACATAATGCCTGAAGTTTTTCTGTTGGCCATGATTGTGCTATGACCTTAGAAACTGTTGGGAAATAGTTTAAGTACATTCAAACTGTTAGTTAGACTTCTCAGACTGTTAGTAGATTTTTCATGTAAATACAAAGTTCATGCTGCTAGTTGAAGAAACTCGAGCTGCCAGTGTAAAAGTTCAAGCTGCCAGAGCAAAACAACTCAAGCTGCTCAGTTCATGCTGTCAAGAGATTCAAGCTGCTCAACAGTTTCATAAACAGTGAGTGCTGATTTTCAGGAAAGATATCTACACGAAGATTCCAGCATATCTACTATCAGAGAAGTCATAGTCCTTCAAGGAAACAAGTCCAAAAAGCAATATAAATACAGAGAATAGGTCATTCTATTGTATAGAAGTATATCGAAGTATATAGAAATATATAGAAGTTTTCTGCATATTTTTGAGTCTGTAATTGCTTTGTTGATTAAGTTTCATAAGCCTCTAAGGTTGTAAAACCCTAGGAACAGTCTGTGTTCTTCGTCTAATCAAAACAGATTAGAGGTGATTGTAATCATTGAATTCAGCAATACAAACAGTCTTGATTACTTCTTATGTTTTATGCTTCATTGGTTCTGAAAGTTTTTGTTAAAATAATTAAGTGTTATTCCGCAAACTTCTTAATTAAACTTTGATTCAAAGCAAGATTATTGATTTATACTCTGATAAATTTCAAATCAGTTAATCTTGGTTATTCATATTTTAGATCCTGACAAGTGGTATCAGAGCCACAGGTCGTTCTTTGTTTTTCAAAGTCGAAAACTTTCTTTCAAATTTTTAATCTTTTACAATGGAATTTGAAAATAGCAGCAGTGGATCTGGGCAAGGACTCAAAGTGCCTATGCTCAAGCCCACTGAGTTTGAGATGTGGAAACTCAGGATTCAACAGCATATTCAATTCATTGATTATGCCATATGGGAAGCTGTTGAATTTCCTCCTGTAGTTGATCCAGAACTTGATGATGAGGGAAAACCAGTCAAAACTCCTCCAAAACCTGAACTTGAAAGGAAGGCTAGAATGAATGAAGTGAAAGCACTCACATTATTACAAATAGCCATTCCTAATGCTTATCAACATCAGTTCAAAAAGTTTTATACTGCTCACTCTCTTTGGAATGCCTTAGAGAAGAGGTTTGCTGGTAATGCAAGTACCAAGAGAAATCAAAAGGACCTCTTGAAACAGCAGTATGAAAACTTTTCTGGTGGCAAGAATGAAAACCTCACTCAAATCTTTGACAGGTTCAACAAACTGATAAGTGAACTGGAAAGTGCAAAGGTCAATCTGGATCAAGATGAAGTCAACAGAAAATTTCTCAGATCTCTTGGAGAAGAATGGACAGTCTATGCTGCACAATGGAGAACAAAAGACACTCTTGATGAGATAGAATTGGATGATCTGTATAACAGTTTAAGAGTGTTTGAGACTGAGATTGATGCTAAAAAGAAATCCTTTTCTTATAATCACAACACTGCTCTTCTGTCTTCTGAAAAATCTAATAACTGTGATTCTTTTTCAGGTGGTGATGGCAATTCTGCTGAAACTCACTATGAGGCTTTTGTTGCCAATGATGGATTATTTGCTCTAAATGTTGAAGACTTGGAACAAATTCATCCAGATGATCTTGAAGAGATGGATTTAAAGTGGCAACATGCAATGCTGACCATGAGAGCCAAAAGATTTCTGAAAAGAACTGGTAGGACCAACTTTCAAGCCAAAACAGAAGGCAAACCATCTTTTGATAAATCAAAAGTGGAATGCTATAAATGCCATAAGCTTGGTCACTTTGCCAGAGAATGTAGATCTCAAGGTCAACAGCCATCAAGGACTTCACAGCCCATCCAAGCTTCCTCATCAACAACACTTGTCTCTCAAGAAGACAATGTGTTTGACTGGAGTGATCAGACAGAGGAAGAATTCCAAAATCAAGCACTTATGGCAGAAACATCAAATGTCTCCTCCACTGAACTACCATCTGAGGTAAATTCTAAACTCTGCTCTCAATCATGCAAAAATATGGTTAAAAAGTACAGAGATCATAATGAGAGCATGTGCAAAACTCTAGCTAAGATGGAAGAAAGGAGATATGAATATATGCAAGCCATAGAAGATCTGGAAAAACAGATCAATGATTATAAGGATAATGAGATTCAAATGGGGTATGATAGAACCTATCATGAATGGGAGAAAAAGGAACTCAATAAGAAAATAGAATCTCTGAATAAAAAGGTAGAAGAGACTGAACAGAAGGTGTTAGAGGCTAATAAGAAACTAGAATCTGTTAACATAGATCTAGGAAACTTCAAGTTAGCAAATCAAAAGCTAGAACACCTAATGGAAGTTCAATTCAAAGATAGAGTCAAATCTCAGGTCAATCCCAAAGAAGGAATAGGATACAGAGCTACTCCACCTCCATATAATAACAAGTACATTCATCCAATGAGTGAAGTTGCTGATAGACTTGTCAATGAACCACTAGATGAGTCTATGACTATTGTAGATCCTATCCTTGATAACAGTCCTGAATTAAAAGAAGATAAGAGTCAAAATAGAGACTGTGACACAAAGAGTGCACCCATAGAAGTCCAAGTTCCCAGTAAGAAAGGAAAAGAGAAGATGAGTGTATGCAATGCTACTCCACAAGTTTCTGTACATTCTAACTGTAACACTGCATCTTCATCAAAAGGAACTAAAAGAAGTAAAACTGTTTCTATCTGCACATGCCAAAAGCATAGTGTTCAAAAGTTTCCTAAACAACAGCAGGTAAGAGGAAACCAGAGAAACAAGAACCAGAAATTGACAGAAAAGTCTGGTGTTCCAATTCAAACTGTCAAAAGATGCTTTCACTGTGGAAGGAAGAATCACTTAGCCAAGGATTGTTTTTACAAACCAGCTGTTGCAAAACAGACTGTGCATCACACAAAATCAAATCCTAATCAGGCAAAGCACTCAAAAGTGAAACCTTCCACAGCAGCTCCAAAGAGAACAGTTGATCACAGATTCTCAAAAGTTAATAAAAAACAGTCCACACATCAAAAACAAGTTTTGGCAAAGCCTAAATCAAGTTTTAAACAAATATGGTGTGTCAAGGACAAATCTGTTGCTCAAACTGCTAATGCAAAAGATCAGACTGCTAAGTCAAAATCTGATGTTGTTAGTGCAAAAACTGAAACTGTTAGCACTACAAACACAGCTCAAGCTGCTGGGCATCAAACTGGAGCTGCTAGTGAATCATCTGAGACTGTCAGAAGAAAAGATGATCAAAATAGTTGGATACCTCATATTATCACTAAATACTCTCCAAAGACTCCATCAGTAGATCTCACCAAATATAAGAAGTCAAAAACAGTTTTTAGTTATGTCAATGTACAAGGCCAACCCAAAACCAATTTGGTTTGGGTTTACTCCACTACTAACTAAGCTGTTATTTGTGCAGGGCAACCACAGGTCTCCTCATAGAACAAGATGGCATCTGGACAGTGGATGCTCTAGGCACATGACAGGCAATTCTGAATGCTTGTCAAATTTCAAAGGTTTTGATGGAGGTTTTGTTGCATTTGGAGGCAACTCAAAAGGAGGTAAGGTTACAGGTAAAGGTACTGTTAATGCAGGCAACATGACATTCCATGATGTTCTGTATGTTGAACAGCTTAAGTACAATTTATTGAGTGTCTCTCAAATCTGTGACAAACAAAACATTGTTCTGTTCACAGATTCTGAGTGCATTGTTCTTTCAAAGGATTTCAAAATTCCTGAAAATCTTGTTTTACTTAGAACACCAAGAAAGGACAATGTTTACTGCCTGGACACAGCTCTCTTGACTAAATCAAATACTTTAAGCTGTTTAATATCCAAAGCATCATCAAATGAGTCTGCTCTTTGGCATAGAAGGATGTGTCACATGAACTTCAAGTCCATGAATGATTTAGTTAAAAAGAATCTGGTAAGAGGATTACCACAAAAGGAGTTCATTTGTGATGATCATTGTGTAGCATGTCTTAAAGGTAAGCAACACAAAACTTCTCATAAGGCCAAAGAAGTAAATTCAATCTCATCTGTTCTTCAGTTGTTACATATGGATCTATTTGGTCCAACATCTGTTTTGAGTTTGAATAAAAGGGCATACTGTTTAGTCATTGTTGATGATTTCACCAGATTTACTTGGGTTTACTTTCTTAGGTCCAAAGATGAAACTGCTGAGCTAGTTAAGTCTTTTATCCTTAAGATAGAAAACCAATCCAATTCCAAAGTTAAGGTGATAAGATCAGACAATGGAACTGAATTTAAAAATCAAATTCTAAACAGTTTCTGTGAGTCCAAAGGCATTGCTAGACAATATAGTGCACCAAGAACACCACAGCAAAATGGTGTAGCTGAAAGAAAGAATAGAACATTAATTGAGGCTGCTAGAACAATGCTAGCTGATTCAAATCTGCCAATGACTTTCTGGGCAGAAGCTGTTAATACAGCCTGTTATGTTCTAAATAGGGTTCAAGTAGTTCAATCACAAGGGAAAACTCCCTATGAGTTATTCCATAACAGAAGTCCCCTAATAGCTTTCTTCAAGCCTTTTGGATGCCCATGTACTATTCTTCACACTAAGACTCACTTAGGGAAGTTTGAGAGTAAGGCTGAAGAAGGATTCTTTGTAGGATACTCAACTCAAAGCAAAGCCTATAGAGTATACAACAGTGTGTCTAAAACAATTGAAGAAAGTGCCAATGTTGAATTTAATGAAAATACTGCTAATATCAAAGGCACTGGTCCTGATTGGTTGTTTGATTTAGATTCACTAACAAATTCTCTGAGCTTTGTTGAGTATACTGCAGGAGCTGATGCATACAGGGTTGAAGCTGCTAACACGAATTCTCATGCTGCCAATACAATTTCTCATGCTGTTGGCACAAAGTCTCAGACTGCTGCAGATTCAACAAGTTGGGATGATTTCACCACTCTACCACTTCTGTCTTGTGATCCTCCAGGGGTCCTGAATGATACAAATCCAGACACTGAAGTGCCACTCCAAAGTTCTGAAAGAACAGCTCCAACACAACAGGAAACAGTCCCAGATTCAAGTCAAGCTGTTTCAGAAACTGAACCATTCACTGGTTCTGATGGAGATGATACAAACCTTGGAACTTCTTTTCAAACAGAGAGAGAGCCCACACTAAGAGTTCACAAGTATCACCCTCTCAATCAAATACTGGGTGATCCAAGCACTCCTGTTCAAACAAGGAAAATGGTTCAAAATGAGACTGCTGCTGCTGAACTAGCAGTTCCTGAATTCAGTCTAGCTGCTTTTGAACATGCCTGTTTCATGTCTCAATTGGAACCTAAAAAGGCATCAGAAGCATTAAAAGATTCATCCTGGATTGAAGCTATGCAAGAAGAGCTTTTACAGTTCAAAATTCAGAATGTATGGACTCTGGTGGATCTTCCTAAAGGTAAGAGAGCAATAGGTACAAGATGGGTGTTCAGAAACAAGAAGGATGAGAGAGGGATAGTCATCAAGAACAAAGCAAGACTAGTAGCACAAGGGTACACTCAAGAAGAAGGAATAGATTATGATGATGTCTTTGCTCCAGTAGCAAGAATTGAAGCCATCAGACTATTTCTAGCATATGCAAGTTTCAAAGGCTTTAAAGTGTATCAAATGGATGTTAAGTCTGCTTTCTTGTATGGGACAATTGAAGAGGAAGTGTATGTGTGTCAACCTCCTGGTTTTGAAGACTACAAGTATCCAGACAGGGTGTACAAGCTAGACAAAGCTCTCTATGGTCTTCACCAAGCCCCCAGAGCATGGTATGACACACTGTCATCATATCTTCTACAGAATGGATTCAAGAGAGGCACTCTGGACAAAACACTTTTCACTAAATCCATCAAAGCTGAGATTCTTCTTGTCCAGATCTATGTTGATGACATCATCTTTGGCTCAACTAATGATAGTTGTGCAAAGATTTTGAGGCCCTAATGCACAAAAAGTTTCAAATGAGTTCAATGGGGGAACTCACATTCTTTCTAGGGCTGCAGGTTAAACAGAAGCCTACTGGTCTATTCATAAGTCAATCAAAGTATGTCAAAGACATATTGGAAAAGTTTGGCTATCAAGACACAAAGGTTGCAAGCACTCCAATGGATCCTCATAAACAGCTCCATACAGACAAAGATGGCATAGATGTGGATATTCATCTATACAGATCCCTTATAGGATCTCTCATGTATCTAACATCTTCAAGACCTGATATTATGTTTGCTGTCTGTGTGTGTGCTAGGTTTCAATGCTCTCCAAAGGATTCTCACTTGGTTGCTGTTAAGAGAATCTTTAGATATCTTAAAGGCCAACCACATTTAGGTCTATGGTATCCTAAAGACTCTCCTTTTGAACTAACTGCTTATTCTGACAGTGACTATGGTGGATGCAACATTGACAGAAAATCCACAACTGGTGGATGTCAATACTTAGGAGCAAGACTGGTCTCTTGGCAATGCAAAAAGCAAACAACTGTCTCCACATCATCCACTGAAGCAGAATACGTAGCAGCTGCAAGCTGCTGCTCCCAGGTAATGTGGATTCAAAATCAGCTAAGAGACTATGGTATGAATTTCTTATCCACTCCTATTTATATTGACAATTCAAGTGCAATTAGCATTGTGCAAAACCCAGTGAAATTCCCAAAAACCAAGCATATAGAAATCAGATTTCACTTCATCAGAGATTGTAATGAAAAGAAGTTAATCCAAGTTACCAAAATACATACAGATGATCAGCTAGCTGATCTATTTACAAAACCTTTTGATGTGGGAAGGTTCACTTTCCTAATATCAAATATTGGTATGGTAAACATGGATTAATTGGTTTTCATTATTATCGACTCAGTATGCTAATTTAAGGGGGAGACACTGTTCCATTGAAAAGTTGCACAATTTTACACTAACAGCATGAGTATTTTCTCATGCTGCTAGTTCATTTTCTCGGACTGCTAGTTATTTTCACTTGATCTGTCAAAGTGTGCAGGGTATTTGGGTAATTTTTCAAATGTGTGCGCGGGACCCAACCTTTTCGAAACCTTTAAAGGTCCCAGTTTCGTTCAGTTGTAACTACCAGTTACATATTCTTCTTCCACGGCCTTCTACTTTCTCTCTGAACGAATCACACATTCTTCTTTCAAACCCTACAACCATCGTTTGTTCATCCATGGAGTTCGTAAAAGAGCATAACTGCCTCCCATACACCCTAAAACACTCTGAACTTCAACCGTTTCATACAATGATGGATTTCCTCAGGCACTCCCATATTCATTATGCCCTAACCATAAACCCTACTATATACATCTCCCATATAGAACAGTTTTGGAACCATACATCTGTTCAAACCATCAATGGAGTGCCTACCCTCCTTTCCAAGATTGATGGAACTACTATCCATATCACTGAGGAATCCATCAGACGTCACTTGCATCTTCAAGATGCCTCAGGTATAACCGACCTATCCCTTCAAGCTTTACATTTTGGTCTTCAAAACATTGGTTATAGGGGCCCTGCTGATTCTTTTACTTTTCTTAAGGCACATTTTTCTCCTAAATGGAAATACCTTGTGCACATTATTCAGCAATGTTTAAGCCCCAAAAGAACTGGTTGGTCTGAGTTTTCTTCAAATATTGCCACTGCCTTAGTGTGCTTTTCTACTGGCCAACAGTTCAATTTTTCAAACATGATCTTTCAAGGAATGTTAAGGCATCATTCCCTAAAGAATGGGAAATTTTTGATGTATCCTAGGTTTTTGGCAGAAATAATTGCACACACCTGCACAACTCCACATTTACATAAACGGATACATGTTTCCCATAGGCACTCATTGTCTTCAATCAAAAGGCTGATAAAGCCAAGTGCCAATTTTGTAAGTGTAGATGCTCCATTGCCCTCTGCAATGATGAACATCATTTCAGGAAACAGAGGAGAGGGTCTTGAGCAGGCTCAGCCTAACATCACTGCTTCACCCCCAAGACCCCAACCCACTCCTCATGATACACAAACTCCCTCTGATCCTTTTGTACAGCCAACACGCCCACTCAAAAATATATACAAAAGAAAAAGGGGACCAGGAGCTCCTTCCTCCTCCTCCCTTCAGCAAGAGCCATATATCCCTGTGCAGGAGGATACTCCTGCACAGCATATCCAAAGGGAACCACTAGAGGAAACTCCCATCCTCACTCAGGAGGTGAACATCTCTTCAGAGATGGTTCATATGGGTTCTGTGGCTAGCACTACTGATGTCTCTGCACAAGAGGCACAGGACAGTGCCAACATAGCTAAGACCACGCCCATGGCAACAGCAAGTGTGCAAACACAAGCTGGAAGTCCCCAGAACCAAGAACAGAGGGGCCCAGAGGTTTCTACTTCTGGTATTGATGTCAGTGATAGATCACAAGCACCACAGGTGTTTTCTGATCTTGAGACTAGTCTGCAACTTATGCTTTTGACGGATCCCAAGCTGAAACCTGTTGTAGCTATGTTGGAATACCAAATGTCCATCATTGCTGCACAGGGTGCACAAATAATGGCCCTAAAGCAATCAGAAATGGCTCAAAATCAGCGGATGGATTATCTTCATAAGGGGTTTACCCTTTGTGGAAATAAGCTCATTCAATTAGAGCGTTTGATTCAAACCCAAGGGGCAAAGGTTGTAGGTCCTTCTGACCAAACCAATGCTTCCAAAAAGGGGGAGAATCAGGAGGTTCCTAAATCAGTCCAAGCAGCTCCAACAACAACAACAGTCCAAGTAGCACCAACAGTCCCAGTTTTTAGGCTAGCAGTCCCAACAGCTTCTCAAGCTGTTAGCCTAGAAACTCAAGCTGCTCCTTCAAAAGTCACTGGAGTTGTGATCAGGGAATGCATTCAAGCTCCATCAAGTACAGTCCAAGCAACATCCTCTTCTGCAAAAGACAAAGGCAAGGGCATTCTTATTGAATCTCCAAAGCACAAATTCTCCTCCAAAGAAGCCCAGATTGCCTTTGATGCTGAAGTTGCCAAAAGGTTAGCAGAAGAACAGGATAAAGAATTAGATCAGCAAGCCCAGCCCCCAATAGATGATGATGAGACATTAGGTGATTACCTAAAGGGGTTTGTGGGCAAACAAGGTGAAAAGAAGAGAAAGATGCCAACAGGGCACACCAAAGCTGAGCACAGAAGATTTTTGATAAATTTTGCATTTGCAGCTGGAATTCCAAAGAAAATGGCTCAGTCCATGACAACTGAAAGGCTGCAAGAGATTCATGACAAGGAGATGGACAAAAGAAAGAGAACAAAAGTCTCTCCAGAAGCTCAACCATCCCAAGAAGTCCAACCATCAACTCAATCAGTCCAAACTAAAGCTGCTACCAGTGCTCCTGTTCCTACTGAACAAGCTGTTGCATCTATTCCTACATCTGATCCATCCTCACAAGCAAAGCTATATCAAGTTAAAAGAGTGCTGTTTGATCAACAACTGCAAAAAGCCATGGAGATAGAGAAGTTGATTGATCAGCATGATTTTACAAAGCCTCAAATCAATTACTGGTTTGCTAAGTCCCTGGATGACCGTAACTTGAGAGTTAAGTTTGTGGTAAGAAGGGAGTCTGGACCAGAAGAAGAATATGATACATTTTGGCAGATGGTTCAGAAGTTGACCAGAGATGAGCTTATCAGAATGCACAACATTGGGTCTGTATCACAAGTTAGATCTGCTCTACCACAAGTGAAGCAAGTAATTAAAGATCTAAAATCAATTGTTGACCCTGAATCTGCAAGGAAAGAAATAGAGGATGCTGTGAAGAAGGGGAAGAAGGTCAAGCAAGTTGATCTGTTTGTCAAGTCAAGGACATACAGAATCAAATTTTCAGATGGACCTGGTATATTCTTCAATCTCGAATTTTATGATTTACCAAAAGATATGCTACTTCAGATAAAATCTGTTAGGGTATCTTGTGATAGAGATGAGATGAAGAAAGAATTTTTGAAGGCTGTAGATCAGAAACTTGCACAGTTGTAAGTTTTTGAAAGCCTTGGTTTGTGAATAACAGTTTACTTTTTCATTTCCATTTTTGTATAGAACTTAAAGTCTTGTGTAAAGAATTTAAGTTAGGGGGAGATTGTTGGGAAATAGTTTAAGTACATTCAAACTGTTAGTTAGACTTCTCAGACTGTTAGTAGATTTTTCATGTAAATACAAAGTTCATGCTGCTAGTTGAAGAAACTCGAGCTGCCAGTGTAAAAGTTCAAGCTGCCAGAGCAAAACAACTCAAGCTGCTCAGTTCATGCTGTCAAGAGATTCAAGCTGCTCAACAGTTTCATAAACAGAAAGTGCTGATTTTCAGGAAAGATATCTACACGAAGATTCCAGCATATCTACTATCAGAGAAGTCATAGTCCTTCAAGGAAACAAGTCCAAAAAGCAATATAAATACAGAGAATAGGTCATTCTATTGTATAGAAGTATATCGAAGTATATAGAAATATATAGAAGTTTTCTGCATATTTTTGAGTCTGTAATTGCTTTGTTGATTAAGTTTTCATAAGCCTCTAAGGTTGTAAAACCCTAAGAACAGTCTGTGTTCTTCGTCTAATCAAAACAGATTAGAGGTGATTGTAATCATTGAATTCAGCAATACAAACAGTCTTGATTACTTCTTATGTTTTATGCTTCATTGGTTCTGAAAGTTTTTGTTAAAATAATTAAGTGTTATTCCGCAAACTTCTTAATTAAACTTTGATTCAAAGCAAGATTATTGATTTATACTCTGATAAATTTCAAATCAGTTAATCTTGGTTATTCATATTTTAGATCCTGACAGAAACACCAGCTGTTGCAGAGAAGCTTATCAAAAATTTTCTGTGTTCAGCTTTTGAAGGTCATGTTGGCCTTTTTCTCTTTTTCTGGCTTTCATTAACCACAAACCCACATAGATAATCTCCAAGAGTTTCATCATCTCCCATAGGTTCCTGGGCTTGCTGGTCTAGGATTTGATCTTGTTCTTCTTCTAATTGTCTGGCCAATTGAGCATCATGGGCAACTTGGGCTTCTGTTGACATGAATTTGATCTTTGGAGACTCAATCAAGATGCCCTTTACTTTGTCAGTGGTTGCTGCTGAAGCTGTTTCTGTGGCTTGGACTGCTGGGGGCGATGCTTGAATGCCTTCTCTTATGAACACTCCACCTGGCTTTTTAACAAGAACAACTTGAGTTTCTGGACTAACAGTCTGAGGAATTGTTGGGACTGTTAGCCTGGAAGCTGAAGCTGCTAATGGTGAACTTGAAGCTGTTTGGACTGATGTTGGGATCTCCTAATTCTCCCCCTTTTTGGATGCATTGGTTTGATCAGGGGGACCAAAAACCTTTGCTAATAGGGTTTGAACCAACTTTTCAAGCTGTACAATCTTGTTCCATATAACTTCAACCCAAGCTGAAACTGGGCAAGTTTTTGTTGTTGGACTGATGTGAGTTGTTGTAGAGCAGTGATCTGGGAACCCTGTGCAGCAATTATGGACTTGTAATGTTCCAGAATAGCTACAACAGGTTTCAGTTGTTGATCCGTTAATGCCATTAGTTGCAGACTAGCCTCAAGATCTTCAAATGATAGTGGGATTTGAGATCTATCACTGGCACCAATTCGAGAAGTAGAAACATCTGGGCCCCTTTGTTCTTGGTTCTGGGGACTTCTAGAATGTGTTTGCACACCCTCTGTTGCCATGGGGGTGGTCTTAGATATGTTGGTACTGTCCTGTGCCCCTTGTGCAGAGACATCAGTAGCACCAGCCACACAACCCATATGAACATCCTCAGAAGGGATGTTCACCTCCATATTGAGGATGAGAGTGTCCTCAGTGGGTTCCCTATCGATATGATGTGCAAGAGTATCCTCTTGCACAGAGTTATTTGGCTCTGGGGATTGGACTAAGGAGGAAGGAGCTCCAGCAGCCCTTTGTCTTTTATATATTTTTAGTGATGGGGCTGGGGAGGTACGTATGGAAGAAGGATCAGAGGGCATATTTGTATCATGAGGAGTGGGTTGGGATCCTCGGGGTTAAACAGTAATATTGGGTTGAGCCTGCTCGGGATCCTCTCCTCTATTTCTTGGATAGATAGCCTGCATTGCTTGAGGCAAAGAGACATCTACATTATGAAAATTGACACTTGGTTTTAAAAGTCTTTTTATAGAAGGTAAAGAGTGCCTATGGGAAACATATATCCGTTTGTGTAAGTTTAAAGAATTGCAAGATTTTGCAATTATTTCTGCCAAAAACCGTGGATACATCAAAAATTTCCCATTCTTTAAGTCATGGTGTCTTAACATTCCTTGAAAAATCATGTTTGAAAAGTTGAACTGTTGGCCTGTGGATAAGCACACTAAAGCAGTGGCAATATTTGAAGAAAGTTCAGACCAACCAATCCGTTTAGGGCTTAAGCACTGTTGAAGAATATGTACAAGATACTTCCATTTAGGACCAAAATGTGCTTTGTAAAAGGTAAATGAATATGTTGGGCCCCTATACCCTATTTCAAAAAGACCTTCATGTAAATAAGAGAGGGATAGATAAGATATACCTGTAGCATCTTGCAAATGCAAATGCTGTCGAATGGACTCCTTTGTGATGGTAATAGTATTACCATCAATGGTAGATATAAAAGAAGTTATTCCCTCATGGGTATTTACAGTGGCTGATTTCCAAAATTGCTCTATATGAGAGATGTATATAGTGGGATTGACAGTTAGAGCATAATGGATATGGGAACGACGGAGAAAATCCATCATTTCATGGAATGGCTGCAGTTTAGCGTGTTTGAGGGAGTAGGGTAGGCAGTTGTGCTCTTTAATGAACTCCATTGGTGATCACAAAGGCGAGGATTTAGGGTTTGGATCGACTATTTGAAAATCGCACAGAGAGAGAAAGAGAGTGGATTGTGGAAGATATTTTGCAACTGATATTTGCAATCAAATGAAACTGGGACTTTTAAGGGTTTGGATTTTAAAAAAAATATCTAGTCCTGCGCACAATTTCCTTAATAATGACTGAAATGCCCTGCACACTTAACAGACCAAGTGAAACAACAAACAGTTCGAGAAAATGAACTAGCAGCTTGAGAATAGTCTCAAGCTGTTAGTTGTTTATTGAACAACATCTAATGAAACAATGTCTCCCCCTTAACTAAGCACATTTAGGAAGTGTTTTTCTCATAAAATAGGGGAGAGTAATGTAAGATAAATTAATCCATATTTACCATACCAATATTTGATACTAGAAAGGTGAATCTTCCTACATCAAATGGTTTTGTAAAAAGATCAGCTAACTGATCATCAGTATGAATTTTGGTAACTTGGATTAATTTCTTTTCATTACAGTCCCTTATAAAATGGAATCTAATGTCTATGTGCTTGGTTTTGGGAAATTTAACTGGATTTTGTACAATACTGATTGCACTTGAATTGTCAATATAAATAGGAGTAGAAAGAAAGTTCATACCATAGTCTCTTAGTTGGTTCTGTATCCACATAACCTAGGAACAACAACTGGCAGCTGCAACATATTCTGCCTCAGTGGATGAAGTGGAGACTGTGGTTTGCTTTTTGCACTGCCAAGAGACTAGTCTTGCTCCTAGATATTGACATCCACCAGTTGTGGATTTCCTGTCTATGTTGCAACCTCCATAGTCACTATCAGAGCAGGCTGTTAGTTCAAGAGGAGAGTCCTTAGGATACCATAGGCCTAATTTTGGTTGACCTTTTAGATATCTAAAGATTCTCTTAACAACAAACAGATGTGAATCCTTTGGAGCACATTGGAACCTGGCACACACATAAACATCAAACATTATATCAAGTCTAGAAGATGTGAGATACATTAGTGAACCTATCAAGGATCTGTACAAATGAATATCCACATCCACTCCTTCTTTATCTACATCAAGCTGTTTATGAGTGTCCATTGGTGTGCTGGCAACCTTGGTGTCCTTGTATCCAAACTTTTCCAGAATATCATTCACAAACTTTGATTGACTGATGAAAAGTCCAGTGGGTTTCTGCTTGACTTGCAATCCTAGAAAGAAAGTTAGTTCCCCCATTGAACTCATTTGAGACTTTTTGTGCATCAAAGTCTCCAATTCCTTGCAAAGGATGTCATTTGTTGATCCAAATATGATGTCATCAACATAGATCTGAACAAAAAGGATCTCTGATTTGATAGACTTTGTGAACTGTGTCTTGTCCAGAGTACCTCTTTTGAAACCATTCTGAAGTAGATAGGAAGACACAGTGTCATACCATGCTCTAGGAGCTTGGTGAAGCCCATAGAGTGCTTTGTCTAACTTGGAGACTCTTTCTGGATACTTATAGTCTTCATACCCAGGGGGTTGACACACATAAACTTCTTCTTCAATTGTACCATATAGGAATGCAGATTTCACATTCATTTGATACACCTTGAAACCTTTGTAGCTGGCATAGGCTAGGAACAGTCTGATGGCTTCAATCCTTGCTACTGGGGCAAATACATCATCATAGTCTATTCCTTCTTCTTGAGTATAACCGTGAGCTACTAGCTTTGCTTTGTTTTTTTATCACTACACCTCTTTCATCCTTTTTATTTCTGAAAACCCATCTAGTACCAATTGCCCTCTTTCCTTTAGGCAAATCAACCAGTGTCCACACATTTTGTATCTTGAATTGCAGAAGTTCTTCTTGCATTGCTTCAATCCAAGATGGATCCTTCAGAGCTTCAGATGCCTTCTTTGGTTCTAATTGTGACATGAAGCATGCATGTTCAAAGGAAGCTAGACTGAATTCAGGAACTACTGATTCAGTAGCAGTTGATTCCTTGTGAATCATTGTCCTTGTCTGCACATGAGTGCGCGGATCTCCCATGATCTGGTTAAGAGGATGATATTTGTGAACCCTGGTTGTAGGTTCACTTTCTATCTGAAATGAGCTTCTCAGATTTGTATCATCTCCTTCTGCACCACTTGATGATTTTGCTTCGAAAACAGTTTGATATGGAGATGGGACTGTTTCCCTATTGGTTAGAGTTGTTACTTCAGGACCTGGGATTGGCACTTCACACTCTGTATGTATGTCTTGTTGGTCAATCAGGACCCCAGATGGGTCACAAGTGAGGAGTGGTAGAACAGTATACTCATCCCATCTATCAGAGTCTTCAACAGTTGGAATCTTTGTGCCAACAGCTTGAATGTTTGTGTTGACAGCATGAGAATTTATACTGGCAGTTTCAACATTGTTTCCAACTGCTCCTGCAGAATACTCAACAAAGCTCAGAGAATTTGTTAGTGAATCTAAATCATACAACCAATCAGGACCAGTGCCTTTGACATTTGCAGTATTTTCATTAAACTCAACATTTGAACTTTCTTCAATGGTTTTAGATACACTGTTATAGACTCTATAGGCTTTGCTTTGTGTAGAATATCCTACAAAGAATCCTTCTTCAGTCTTACTTTCAAACTTACCTAAGTGAGTTTTAGTATGTAGAATAGTTCATGAATAGCCAAATGGTTTTAAGAAGGCTACTAGGAGAATCCTGTGATGGTATAACTCATAGGGAGTTTTTCCTTGTGACTGGACAACTTGAACCCTATTTAGAACATAACAAGCTGTGTTTACTGCCTCTGCCCAGAAGGTCATTGGTAAATTGGAATCAGCTAACATGGTTCTAGCAGCCTCTATTAGTGTTATATTCTTCCTCTCAGCTACACCATTTTGTTGTGGAGTTCTAGGTGCACTATATTGCCTTGCAATTCCTTATGACTCACAGAAACTGTTTAGGATATGATTTTTAAACTCAGTTCCATTGTCTAACCTGATCACCTTGACTTTTAAGTTAGATTGGTTTTCAATTTTTAGAATAAAGGACTTGACCAACTCAGCAGTTTCATCCTTAGTCCTAAGAAAATAAACCCATGTAAACCTGGTGAAATCATCAACAATGACTAAACAGTAGGCTCTTTTATTCAAACTCAAAACAGATGTTGGACCAAAAAGATCCATATGAATAAGATGAAGAGCAGATGAGATTAAATTTACTTCCTTGGCCTTATGAGAAGTTTTGTGTTGCTTGCTTTTGAGGCAGGCTACACAATGATCATCACATATGAACTCCTTCTGTGGTAAACCTCTTACCAAGTTCTTTTTTACTAGAACATTCATGGATTCGAAGTTCATGTGACACATCCTTCTGTGCCAAAGAGTAGACTCATTAGATGATGCTTTGGATATTAAACAGCTTAAATTATTTGATTTGGATAAGAGTTCTGTGTCCAAATAGTAGACATTGTCCTTTCTTGGTGTTTTAAGTAAAACAAGATTTTCAGGTATTTCAAAATCTTTTGATAGGACAATGCATTCAGTGTCTGTGAACAAAACAATGTTTTGTTTGTCACATACTTGAGACACACTTAATAAATTATACTTCAGTTGTTCAACATACAGTACATCATTAAATATCATATTGCCTGCTTTGACAGTACCCTTACCTCCTTTGGAATTTCCACCAAATGCAACAAATCCGCCTTCAAAGCTTTTGAAGTTTGACAAGCATTCAGAGTTTCCTGTCATGTGCCTAGAGCATCCAATGTCCATATGCCATATTGTCTTATGTTGGTTCTTGTGGTTGCTCTACACAAGAAAAAGCTCAGTTAGTAGTGGAGTAAACCCAAACCAAATTGGTTTTGGGTTGTCCTTGTGCATTGACATAACTAAATATTGTATGTGTTTTTTTTTAACTTAGTGAGATCCACTGGTGGATTTTGTGAGGAGTATTTAGTTATGACATGAGGTGTCCAAGTGTTCTTTCCAACCTTTTCTTTAACAGTCTCAGATGATCCATTACCAGTTCCATTTTTTGACTTAGCAGTTGGAACTGGATGTTGAGTGCTAGCAGTTTCAGACTGTGCACTGCCAGTTCCAACTTTTGACTTAACAGTTTCAACTTTTGCATTAGCAGTTTGAGCTATGTTTTTGCCTTTGACACACCATACCTTTTTCATGCTTAATTTAGATTTCATTAAAGCTTGTTTTTGGTGTACCAGCTGCCTTTTGTTGACTTTTATGGACCTGTGATCAACTGTTTTCTTTGGAATTGGGGTGACAGGTTTTGGGGCCTTTGAAACTTTTGAATTTTGTGAGATAACATGTTTTTGAAACACAGTCTGTTTTGCAACAGATGGTTTATATAAACAATGGTTGGCCAAATGGTTTTTCCTGCCACAGTGGAAACATCTTTTGATTGTTTTGATAGGGGAACCAGTTTTGTGTGACCATAACTGATTCTTGTTTCTTTGATTTCCCCTTACCTGATGTTGTGTGGGAAACTTTTGGACACCATGCTTTTGGCATGTGCATATTGGAACAGTTTTACCCTTTTTATTTATTTTGGAAGAAGATGCAATATTACAGTTAGAAGATACAGAAACATGTGGAGCATGATTGCATTCACTCATCTTCTCTTTTCCTTTCAAACTGTTGGTTCTGATAGAGTTGGAAACAGGAGGTTCTATAGGTTCACTCATGGTTTTGGAGTTACTCTTAGCTTCCTCACTCTTACTGCCTTCATTGGGAACCAATTCTTCTTTGGGTTCAGGCTTATCCTCAAGGACAGGATCTACAATTCACATTTTCTAATCTAATGGTTCATTCACAAGCCTATCAGCAACTTCACTCATAGGATGAATGTATTTATTGTTATATGGAGGTAGAGTAACCTAATATCCTATTCCTTCCTTGGGATTGAGTTGAGATTTTACCTTATCTTTAAATTGAACTTCCATTATGTGTTCTAGCTTTTGATTGGCCAGCTTGAAGCTGCCCAAGTCTATGTTTATAGATTCTACTTTCTTGTTATCTTCTAACACCTTCTGTTCAGCCTCATCTAATTTCTTATTAAGGGTCTCTATTTTCTCATTTTGCTCCTTTTTCTCCCACTCATGATATGTTCTATCATGTCCCATCTGAATCTCATTATCCTTATAGTCATTGATTTGTTTTTCAAGATCCTCTATTGCCTGCATATACTCATATCTCCTTTCTTCCATCTTAGCTAGAGTTTTGCACAAGCTCTCATTATGATCTCTGTACTTTTTAACCATATTTTTGCATGCTTGAGAGTAGTGTTTAGCATTTACCTCAGATGGTAGTTCAGTGGAAGTGACAGTTGTAGTTTCTGCTATAAGAGTGTGATTCTGAAACTCCTCTTTTGTCTGATCACTTCAGTCAAAAACATTGTCTTTTTGAGAAACAAGGGCTTGTGAAGATGATATTTGACTGGTTTGTAGGGGTCTTGGTGGCTGCTGACCTTGTGATCTACACTCTCTAGCAAAATGGCTAAGTTTGTGGCATTTGAAGCACTCAACCTTTGATTTGTCAAATGTTGGCTTGCCTTCTGTTCTGGCTTGAAAGTTTGGTCTGCCAGTCCTTTTAAGAAATCTTTTGGCCCTCATAGTCAACATGGCATGTTGCCACTTTAAGTCCATCTCATCTAGATCATCTGGATGAATTTGTTCCAAATCTTCAGCATTAAGAGCAAAAAGTCCATCACTTGCAACAAAAGCCTCATAATGGACTTTAGAAGAGTTGCCATCAGTTCCTGAAAAAGAGTCACAACAGTTTGATTTGTCATTTAATGCTGATGATAGCAGAGCAGTGTTTTGATTGTAAGAAAAGAGTTTCTTTTTATTTTCAATTTCAGATTCAAACACTCTCAGGCTCTTGTAGAGGTCATCCAACTCTATTTCATCTAGAGTGTCTTTGGTTCTCCATTGGGCAGCATAGAGTGTCCATTCTTCACCAAGAGTTCTGAGGAATTTTCTATTCACTTCATCTTGATCCAGGCTGACCTTAGCATTCTCCAACTCACCTATCAGCTTATTAAACCTATCAAAAATTTGAGTATGGTTTTCATTCTTTCCACCCGAAAAATTTTCATACTGCTTTTTTAAAAGGTCTTTTTGGTTTCTTTTTGTGCTAGCATTGCCAGCAAATCTTTTCTCTAAAGCAAGCCATAGAGAATGAGCAGTATAGAATTTTTTAAACTGATGTTGATAAGCATTAGGAATGGCTATTTGTAAAATAGTAAGAGCTTTGACTTCATTCATTCTAGTCTTTCTTTAAATCTCAGTTTTTGGAGGTGTTCTTTTTGGTTCGCCCTCAGCATCTAGTTCAGGATCAACTGTAGGAGGATTTTCAACAGCTTCCCATAGGGCATAGTCAATGAATTGAATGTGCTGTTGAATCCTGAGTTTCCACATCTCGAACTCAGTGGGTTTGAGCATAGACACTTTAAGTCCTTGCCCAGATCCAGTACTGCTATTTTCAAACTCCATTGCAGAAAAACAAAAATATTAAACGATGAAAGTTTCTGATTTTGAAAACAAAGAATCACAAATAAAACCTATAGCTCTGATAACACTTGTCAAGATCAAAATCACCTAAGATTAACTGGTTTTAATAGATCAGAGTTTAAACCAATAACCTTGTTTTGAATCAAAATCCAATTAAGAAGTTTGCGGAATAACACTTAATTGTTATAAGAAAACTTTCAGAATTATAAAGAACAGATAATCAAATAAACACAATCAATATCAAAACTTTTATATTGCCAAATCTCTGATTAAAATCACCTTTAATATGTTTGATTAGACGAAGAACACAAACTGTTCTGAGGGTTTTTCAACCTTAGAGGCTTTAGAAACTTATATCAGAATGCAATTACATTGTGAAAAACTTAAGCACCACAAAATTACAATAGAAAGACCTAGTCTATCTATATTTATAGCCTTCTGATTTGTTTCCTTGACGAACTGTGATTTCTCTGGTAGTAATACGCTTGGAAGATCTTCAAATATTGAAATATATATCACTTCCTGAATTTTAGCACTTTCTGTAATCTATCTGTTGAGCAGCTTGAACTTTAACTCTGGCAGCTTGAACTTTTGAACTAGCAGCTCGAGTTTATTGAACTGGCAGCTCGAACTTTGTAATTACACAGAAATACTACTAACAGCTTGAGAAATCCTAACTAACAGCTTGACATACTTAGATTATTTCCCAACAGTATTATTTTTGGAAGTGTAATAATTAGATGAGGATTGCATAATTCCTGTTTTACCCATCTGCGAATTTCATTATGTGCACTTGATGCATAAACCATTTTATTTAATTACCCTTTTGTCATTTGATCTAAACCACCCATTCTTTTCATCCAAGGGACAGTGTAGGTTGTTTTGTGCCTCGATGCACAAAAGTTCTCAATGGAACCTCCCTCTCTCTCTCTCTCTCTCTATATATATATATATATATATAATTACCCTTTTGTCATTTGATCTAAACCACACATTCTTTTCATCCAAGGGACAGTGTAGGTTTTTTTGTGCCTCGATGCACAAAAGTTCTCAATGGAACCTCCCTACATACATACATACATACATACATACATACATACATACATACATACATACATACATACATATATATATATATATATATATATATATATATATATATATATATATATATATATGATATGCTTCGTGTGAGTACATAAAAAAGAAAGAGTACTATGAGTACCTATGAACACACGAGTTTCGAATGTAAACATGCCCCGAAAAAATGTTTTTTTTTAATTTTTTTTCATATTCATTTAGATACAAATAATATAAGCCTATTTGTAAAAATTATATACATTCACACTTTCTAGCATCTTAAAAGTAATGTGAACGAAAAAAATTTATGTAAACATGTTTAGTGTGAACAAACGTTCACAACGGTGCAGTTAATGTGAGCATACACGTTTCATATAATTCTAGTATGTGTTTATGTGTGATTTTTTTTACAAGTAGTCTTGTATTATTAGTTTAAACATATATGCGTGTGTTATGTGTCAAAAATAACAACTTTTTGTATTTTTACTGTTTATAGCCACATTATTTATTTTTTATCATTAATAGCAATAATTTTTATATTTTTTTACCGATTATAACAACTTTTGACCTAGAAACCTGATATAGCAGGTTACCATCCATTAATAGCAACAACTTTTGTCTTTATACCGATAATAGCAACAACATTTAGCTTTTTATCGATAAAGCAACAACTTTTATTTTTTTACCAATAATAACAACATATCAAATTAGACTTTTATCTTTAACATGTTATGTAATAAGGTACGTATGTATGTACATACACACACATATACACACATACGTAGCTTATTCCATAACATGAACCACCATACTAATATTGTTACAAGTATTACTGATATAACTATTTACAAAGTTCATTGATCAGTGAAGCTAGCTGCTAGGCAGCTGAAGCAGACAGGTAAGCAGCTGACTTATTTTATTACTTTATATATAATATATAGCGTTTTTGTTTTTCTATAATAACTTTTGATATATTATAATTTATAAAAATTTGAATGTATCATTATGATCACATTGTTTTTATCTACATTTCGATATAAAAATTATCGCCGTCGGAACTATTTTTATTAAGCAGGTAGGTAGGCAGCTAATTTATTTTATTACTTTAACGTTTTTGTGATGTATTATATTTTATAAAAAAATTGAATATATCATTACGATCGCATTGACCTTATCTACATTTCGATATAAAATTTATTACCGTCAGAACTATTTTCAATATATAACTGTTTTATTTTTATGTTTTACCATTTGATACCCTATTATATAACAATTCAAATATATCATTATGATCGTATTATTTTTCTCTATATTTCAATACAAAATATTTTTTCTAACGAAAACTATGATAATGTTCAATGAACAAATAATCTCGCAACCAGACAACCTAATCTGACAGATAAGCAACTGGTTTATTTTATTGCTTTATATATAATAATAGATAACATTTTTGTTTTTTTAATAGTAACTTTTAATATACTATGTTTTATAAAAATTCAAATATATCATTTTGATTGCATTATAGCATACAAATATGCACCAGAGTACCTGACCATTTATTTTGTTTTACATATATTATATAACTGTTTTCTTTTTTTGTTATAATATTTGATATTATATTTTGTAAAAATTTGAATATATTGTTATGGTCGCATTATATTTATTTATATTCCAGTATAAATATTTTTCGTCCAAAGTATTTTTAAAATGACAAAATTTATTGTTTAGGTATGATTCCGCTACAACGTGCGGGTAAAACTACCTCGTTTTTATTAATTTGGTACCTTACTATATACATGTAAGTTCATGGGTCGGATCCAAACCCACCCATAGTGAGTGAGTAACCCGTTTGTGTGTAAAATCATACATTTCTTCTATATGCTTTTTATTCCCTGTAAATGAAAGATACATACGATATAAATGTGCATAACTTTGTATTGAACTAAAACTGATAAACATGTAGGATTGTAATCTGTCATGTTCTGTATGGATTTCAAACACAATTTATTATTTATGATTAAGAATATGTAACTATACCCTAAACCCTTATGGATGTTCAAAAAATTCTGAAACCAAAAACTCGATACGAAAAACCGAAAAACCGTTCTAATTTTGAGGTTAACCAAACCAGATTTTTCTATTATTTTCAGTTTGGTTAAACGAACCGGAAAAAACCTTCGGTTTCGGTTTAGGTTTACGATTTTGGTGACGGAAGGTTAACCGAAAAAGCTAAATAAATCTAATTTTATATATTTTAACTTGTATGCCTATAAATATTAACATTTATCCCAACATTAATTTAATTTTTTAACTTATTTATTAGTCTACATTAATTGTTAAATCCAAAATAATAATAAAAAAACTACACTAGAACAATTTAATTTAAATAGATTATATTCCATTATATTTTTAAGGGTTAAAGCCGTAGAATAGTTGTGTACTTTTTAAAATGTATCGATATGGTACGTGTACTATTTTAATTATTCATATTACGCGTGTACTTTCTGAATCGTTCAAATTTGATACGTGTACTACATTTTTTCATATCAATATGATACCTTTGGTAACTGGTTACTGGCTATACATGTTAAGAGTGAAATTTCTCTTTTTATTAATGTTCAAATTTCCATAATTGAAGCATCAAATACACTTTCTCGTCCTTTTGATAACCTGGTAGGAGAAATCACACAGCACAACCAACTTTAAACACCTACAGACCTCTGTAGAAATCTCCAATGACGATCTCCACCGTCCATATAGAAGAACTATGTGTTGTGAAGCTTCTCCTCAAATTTCATGCAGATCCAACGGTGAACAAGTTCGTACCGACGATTCTTCCACAACTGCGCAAAGCTAGGCGAAATAATCGTTCATAAAAAGTAAGGGGGTGTTTGATACCCCTTATTGAGGCTCTTATTGACCAAAACTCTTATTCGGTAAGAGGTTTCTGTGATAAGGGTGTTTGATACTGATAAGTGATAAGAGGTAAAATCCTCTTATCCTTGTGCTTTTTGATAAGAGATAAAAACCCACTATTCTTCCTCTTATCAAAATTGTATACTTGAATATTTTTTTAAAATTTTTAGAATATTGATACATTGTTTCTGTTGAGTAGAAAAATAAAATATTAAGCTGAAATTAATATTAGATTATTTGTTTGTGAAAAAAAAAAATAGAAGTACAATACTAATCATAAAAGGTTGTAGTTAGCATTTGGCTCTAACAGTAAAGAGCACGTAATCATTTGAATGAAAGTTGTGTTTACTATTCAAGGAAGGTTTACATTTCGTACGGTTAACATCAGATACCAGTTCGAGTATTTTGTGAACCTAAATCTAACCGGTTTTTTCGGTTTGGTTATTCGGTTAACCAATTAACCATTTTTTATTTTATAAATCAATTTTTAAATTAAAGAACTCTAACAATTAGTTTCTAAAAACTTCAAATGTCCGATTTAATAAAAGCGATGAATAAAACTACAAATTATTTATATAATATCTTTAAAAGGTTGAACATTGTATTTAAAAATAGGGCTAAAGCTATACAAAAACAGTATACTTTTTAAGGTGTATCGATATAGTACGTGTACTTTTTATATTGTTAATATGATACATTAAATTAAATTAAAAACCTCTTATTTCAGATCTTAAGACCACTTTTTAATTTTAAACATGATTTTAAAATTGAGACATTTAACAACTTAAAAAAAAAAAATAAATAACTTGGTCTACGACTATACATACCTTAATAAAATATTGGGTTGTGTTAATTGCACATCCTCTTACCTTTTTTTTTTTGTTAACTGCACGGCCCCTCTAGCCTCCCCACACATATACACTTAAGTATTTTCTTAACAACGTAAGATATATTATATTTTATGAAAGATAAAAAATGATGAATGATTAACAAACAAGGAGGGTATGTGTTTAACATCATCCCAAGATATTTATGCATAGATTTTGCCAAAAACTCTTAAGTTACACATTTTGTTGTTAAGTCTCACGTTCTTTTTTATTGTCTCTAAAGTCCTTGAACCGGTTAAAAATTCACAAAATTGATATGTTACAGACTATAACCAATTATCGTACTTATGTGACACACATGTGACAAAATGTACTTGCATGACACACACTTGGTTATGTATATTTTTTCGATTAAGTTATTTAATTATAAATATTTTTCTCAAAAACTATCATACTTGGAATATTTTTCGATTAAGTTCGTCGACAAAATTTTTTTTCTTAAAAACCTCTAATAAATTTAGGTCGAAACAAAATAATAGGTTGAAACTACTTTTTTTTTTAAATAAAAAAACCTAGTATTCCAGGTCTAAAATAAAAGAACATATTGACCGAATCGTTAAATAAATAAAATAAAAGGTTAGGTTAACAGAAATACATAAACAATCATAGATTCATACTTGATTTTTTTATGTTGAAATTTGAACTCGTTAAGCATACAAAAAATTTGAAGTACAACATTTTATATTATTGTGTTGACTTTTACCTATTTAACGAGTCCATATTAACCCTACGTTAAACATCAACAAAAAATTATTTTAGATCCATGTATGTGCGATCAAGCAACCACTTGGGAAAAGAATTAAGAATTATGAGTTTTTCAAGTTGATTAATATATAACACAAAAAAATTTTGATAGAAGGACTTAATCCAAAAAATCTCTAAACCCTAGAATCCACGTGAGCATAATATCACACTTAACTTTTTTTTTTTATAAAGATGGTATTATAAACTTTACCTCTGGAATACTCATCGTCAATAAAAAAAATTTGAGTTAAAGTATCATATTAGGCTCTAAGGTGGCGTTTGGTTCGCAGAATGTTTTAAAAGAAATTGGAATCTGTTAAGGAATTGGAATCTACAAGAAATTGGAATTGGAATCCAAATCATGTTTGGTTGGCTAAAATGGAATTAGAATCCAATTTCATATTTTGTTGGTAGGGTAGGATGAGGGTAAGAGTGGATAAGTCTCAAAGGTAGGAATAAGATGATATGAATAGGGTACATTATAAACATACTCTGGGTGTTGATGATCTTCAAAGCGTGGAGGTTATTTCACATAGACTTCCTCTTGCAACTTTTCATTGAGAAATACACTCTTTACATCTAATTAAAATACTTTGATGCTCTTACATGCAACATAGGCAAGAAACATATGAATTGCTTCAACTCTGGCTACATGCGCAAATGTTTTATCATAATCAAATTTTCCTTATTTGTAACCCTAAGGTGGCGTTTGGTTCGCAGAATGTTTTAAAAGGAATTGGAATCTGTTAAGGAATTGGAATCTGCAAGGAATTGGAATTGGAATCCAAATCATGTTTGGTTGGCTAAAAATGAAATTGGAATCCAATTTCATAATTCGCTGGTAGGGTAGGATGGGATGGGTGGGTAGATGTGGATAACTCTCTAAGGTAGGAATAGGATGAGATGGATAGGGGTAGGGTGGGTGGGTGGGTGAGATGGAGTGGGTAGGGTGGATGAGGGATGGGTAGGTGGGTAGGGGTAGGTATGGTGGGTAGTAGGTAAGAGTAGGTTGGATAGCAAAGGTAGGGTAAGGGTAGGTGGGTTGGGTGGGTAACGTATGATGGATGAGGGATGGGTAGGTGGGTAGTGGTACGTATGGTGGGTAGTAGGTAAGAGTAGGTTGGACAACGTAGGTAAGGTAGGGGTAGGTATGTAAAGGTGGGTGGGATGGGGTAGGGTAGAGGTGGGTGGGTGGGTAGATGTGGATAAGTCTATAAAGTAGGAATAAGATGAGATGGATAGGGTAGGGTGAATGAGGGATGGGTGGGTATGGGTAGGTATGGGGGTAGTAGGTAAGTGTAGGTTGGATAGCGTAGGTAGGGTAGGTGGGTGGGGTGGGGTGGGGTGGGGTGGGGTGGGGTGGGTAATGTATGATGGATGAGGGATGGGTAGGTGGGTAGGGGTGGGTATGGTGGGTAGTAGGTAAGAGTAGGTTGAATAACATATGTAAGGTTGAGGTAGGTGGGTGGGATAGGGTAGGGTATGGGTGCGTGGGTAGGTAGGTAATGGTAGGTATGGTGAGTAGTAGGTAAGAGTAGGTTGGATAACAAAGGTAGGGTTGGGGTAGGTGGGTTAAAGGTGGATGGGATGGGGTAGGGTAGGTGGGTGGGATAAGGTAGGGTAGGTGGGTGGGTTGGTAGGTAGGTAGGTAGGGTGGGGTAAGACTAGAAATAGTGTAGTGTAGTGTGTTAAACGTAATGGGTATTTTTGTAATCAACCACTTTCTGTTTTGAAAAGGAATTGAATTCCATCCATTGTGTGAGAATTGTTATTTTCCTTCATTCATTGGAAAATTTCAATTTTGATGGAATCCAATTCCTTTTTATAGTTGAACCAAGCAGATGAATTGACTGGAATTGGATTCCTTTCCCCTCCAATTCCCTCGGATTCCAGTGAACCAAACGGCCCCACCCATCGTATTTATAAACACCCACTCAGTGCTAATGACTATTTTTCCTTTAGGCTTAAGGACCAACTTTCATACTTTATTTCAAACTTATCCGAACTAATATATTGAACAATTATTAGATGGGGACCAGGTAGCATATTTGAGTGGGTAATTTGTTCTAAAATTCTTTTTCATCTTATTTTTAGAAACGTCCAAAATATTGAGCAACAGTCTTATTGATCCAATCTCAGTTTAAACCCGAGATGAGGTTGATGTTAAGCGCAAAGCTAATAAGAGAAAGAACAAAGATCACTAACATTATGATAGTAATGATAACTCCAGGGATGTGTTTGTTTCACAAATTCCTGAAAAAATCTGTAGAATTAGAATGAAAATATATTCCTTTGTATGCTCGGTTGGCTAAAGAAAAATGAAAGAGAATTCATTTTGACATAAAATTTTTCTCATCCATTATAATTTATTTTCATACCTAATAGACAAAAAAAAAATGATATGTTATTCCCATAATCATTATTCCCGTCGACACTATCTACCCTACCCACCCCCACTCAATTTACCTTACCTTACCCAGCCTACTCTACCTAACCATACCCTAACCCATCTACCTAACCCACCCCCAATTCTATCCTCCACTTACCCTACCTCACCCACCTACCATACTCTACTTAACCATATGTCACCACCCTACTGCACCTCCCCTCAATCCTACCCTACCCACCCATTATACCCCACCCCAACCCAACCCAACCTAATCATACCCACCTTATCCATCCTACCTGATCTTACCCCACCTATTGTACACCAAATATCCCACTTTACAAACTAAACAGAATAATAACAAAGAAAGAAAGTTTAACTTCATTATATTTCATTCCTATCAACCAAACAGTGATGAATGAAATTTAATTCTATTCCATTCCTTTCAATTTTTCATTCCTTTGACAGATTTCATTCCTTCTAAATGCGAACCATACACCCCTTAGGTCATTAAACAGTTCCAAAGGGTTGTAGATTTAAAAACTTTAGCGGCTATGATGCTAAGGAATTTGATAGTGTTGTGGATCTCGTCAAAGCTTTAAAATGTATCATTTTCACTAAACAAGTTTTTCGAATCAGTGATTATGTTGAGAAGTATAAGGTTCGATATGTATATGCTATGTTCTCCAAGGATGTTGTCATGTGATGAAATTCAATTATTGGATAATATCTTCATGATTACTTTGTAACAGTTCACAAAAATCTATTACCAACAATATTGCCCGTCCAATGTTCGAAGGCACTTGGAGGTTCAATTTATGAATCTCACATAGGAATTCAAATTTGTCTCTCAATGTACTATCAAGTTCACATGACTAAGTCTAAATGCACCAAATCAAGTAGATACTAAAGAGTGAAAGATGTACAGGTTTGAATTACGACTAGATCTAAAGATGGGTAGTTACCAATGTACTTTTGCAAATCTTTTTGAAGCTTCCAGAAAAATGGAACATGTCGTACTAGCATCATGCTGCTATATCATAGGATCCAGTGTAGTTAATCCCACTAACCTATCTCCACCTAAGAAAGCTAAGACCAAAATCTGTAAACAATACAAATTGAGTAAACAATACAAATCGTGTAGCACCTTTTATATCATAATTTGTTACCATCTGTTATATTACTAAACAATACACATCGAGTATATGTACCATATGTCTAAAATTTGAAAAGATGTATTGGTGTTATGTGAAATAAACTTTCATATAAATCCTTGTTAACATGATTTTATCGGTACCCAGTTACCATATCACGTATCACGTACCATAATCTATACTTATCTATCTATCTATTGTATTAAAAGAGTAAATATATTTAACTTGACACTTAATTAGACCGCCAATTGGCGTAACCTTCTTTCAACACATGTTAAAACTAATTACATTATTCTAAGAAATATTTGTCTATTTTATAGAGATTTTGTTCTAGGGTTATTAGAAATCAATTTCAATCGTTGATATTAATACTCCACATTTTTTATAATTTTATAGGGATTTTGTCGAGTCCGTCATATCAGTTGCAAAATTGAGTCATTCATGAAAGTTTTTATCCTTATTTGTTCATCCATGTGGGTTAAAATCCACATCGTTTTGTATATTTTGTTCATCTCATTTGTTATAGTCATTAAATGTTTACATATTTTAATTAATAAAATCAATATGTGTAGTACACGAGTTGCTAAACTAGTTAAAATAAAGTAGAGCAATATATGTCACATGCCCTTATAAATTTTCATCTTTATTGCCCTCATGATTTTCTGAAAATAACTCATCTTTTATACTTCATCGAATAATGAATGTTAAATAAACCTATCCTTCTTGAAAAATTAATTATCAAGAATAAGAGTTAATTACAAAAATGGTCCCTGTGGTATATCCTAAAAATTGGATTTGGTCCCTGAACTTTCAATTTTCCATAACGGTCATTATTTTCACTGTTTGTTTGCAATTTTGGTCCATCAACCTATTAATTTTTCTAATATGACCAAATTACCATTATTTTAGTGTAAATCCTAGGGACCATTTCTGCAATTAATATTTTAACTTTTTTTTATTCTTAATTAAATAATTATTTTGTAGTGTTACTTAACCTTAATAAACTACAAAAAAAGAATTATTTAATTATTTATGTTGGTTCATAAATGATTTAAATATTTTTAATTAACTATAATCAAAGTGTAAACCTCTCAAAATTTATTTTAAAAAAATCATTTATGTATAGAAACTATTTTTTAGAGGTTTCATAAATAAAATATTATAAAAAATATTGACTCTATAATTATTTATGTTGGTTCATAAATTTGTAATAAAAAATATTTATGTTGGTCAAATATATTTTACTTTCGTCTTAAATAAAATTGGCCAAAAATTGTATTATATAGTCCTTTCACTTTTTTTTTTAATCAAAACAAGGTGATCATGGTGAAGTGATAAATCAAAATGGTTTAAATTTTAAGTTATTGATTTAATCGGATTAATAATTAAAGTGAATATGAATCTCAAACATGTTATATGACCTAAAACTTTAAATTGTTTTTAGTGTAATTAAAAATTAAAACGATAAAACAATTGATACGTCAAATAAATAAATTTGACTTGTCTTAGACCCTTTGGAAGTTTTTTTTAACTCGGTCGAGTTAGATGTTAAAATTTTATTTATTTAAGTTCTTCAATTATTTTTCCGCGAAGAGAAAACATATAAATTAAAAGGAGTTTTGATTACACACACACATGATTAAAATGTTTGATCATCTTGACTCCAGTAAATAAATTCATCATTGAAATTAATTATTCCGACCTAAAATTATGAATGTTTATTCTAAAAGATTAGTTGAAAACAAATTATTAGGTTTAAGTTTTTCAACAATGACATGATCTCTTGGTTTGATCGGAGCTTTTGAGATAAGTTTATTAATCAGAAGGATGTTGATATTAATCTTGTTATAAAGGTTTAATCGTTAAACTCATATCACCTTAATAAGTTTTAATAAAGCGTTTTAATTTTTAAATGATTATAAGTTTTGAGAGGTTTACAATTTGATTGTTTGAATGATTTAAATAATAAAAAATGTTGGTTCATAAATGAATTTTTTGACGATTAAAAGAGTTTAATGTGTTAAGATACTTTTAAATATAAATGCTTTTTCTTAAAAAAAATATAATAGTTTAATGTGTCAAAACTATAAAGTTGGTTCATAAATAAATAATTATACATTGAACGATTCAAAAGTTAAATGATTTTAATATATTTGTTTATTAATTGGCTTTAATTAAACTGTTGGTTCATAAATAAATGTTTTATAATTTATTAAAGTTAATTAACACTAAACAATAAACTATAGTTAATTACATAAATGGTCTTTGTGGTTTGACCAACATAAATTGTAACATCCGTCTTTTCAACCTGGTACGTGGAATTATTTTAGTGGATAAATATTCTATTAATATTGGGTTGGTCCAATTATATCCCGTTTGGTGGATTGATACGTGTCGGGATTGGGGCTTGCGTGTCATCGGGTTATAATTTTAATGAACGGATTATATTTTTGGGATCGTGGGATTAAATGGGTTAAATGGGCATTAATAGTGAAAATGTGATATCGGGTTCGGGTTATTGGGTTCGGGACCGCTTGAGATAGGGACGTACATATATGCTTATCCCTTTTTCCTCATTACTAAAGGTGTTGTGTGTGTTTTGGTGAACTCCAGCAGCAGAATTACAGCTCCAAGCCTCAGATTTTGATTGTGAAACTTTGGGATTTAGCTTCTTCTTCTTCTTTGTGTGTTCTTGAGCTTAATCAAGGTAAGGACTCTTGTGATTAGCCTTCAATTTGGTGTATATATGTGTTGTGAATTGGGAATTGGTTTGAGAACTCATAAGGGTATGTTATGTATAGTTTTGTGTACCTTTTGATGCCTAAATCCGTGTAAGTGAGGAGTTTGATACTCCTGGACAGAGCTGAAATCGCAAGGCAGCCATGGAGTTTTTCCGGTGTCGCGGCGCGACCACCAGGGGGTTAGCGGCGCGACGGTTAACCTGCAAGGGGAATCCGGATTTAGTCTTATGTAATGGGTTGGGTTGTCTAAGGGTCGGGTTTCCTTCGGGATTGCTCGGGTTGTGTTTTGTTGAGGTTGGGGTCTTGTTTGGGGTTGCTTGAGTCGAGTTTGAGTCGAGTTTTGGGTATTGATCGGGGTTCGGTTCCGTGGGGTTGCCGGGTTCGAATTGAGTTCGGGTCAGTGTGATTGTGTGATATGTGTTATTTGGGAATTGTGATTGATCGTTGGACTATCCGTCTGATTACAGAGACTAGCAAACAGCGGGTCGGATTCAATCAGGGTGCTCAGACTTCGGGAATTCAGTCAGGTGAGTACTCGAGACTTTTCTAAACGCGCGCCGTCTTTACGATTTTAGCTGTATTGCTATACTTGTGCGTGTTATATATATATATGCGAGACAGGGACGTGAACCTCAGGTATACTCTATACCTTATACGTGTTATGTATGAGATGTGAGATCGTTCTGGGGTCCGTGATGAGTTCTATACGGACGATAAGTCGCGTAGGGGAATCGCGCGGGCTGACTGTCCCTTACAGTCCTTGGGGCGTATATATACGGCAGGGCCTGTAGCCGGGTAGCTTCCGTGCTACAGGGTATTACCGACCATTGCTGTGTGCAATGTGTCCACCGGGGAGGGGTCCCCACAGGGCTGTGTGTTATTCCGATCTCATACTTGTGTTTATATACCTGAGATGATGCGTGTTGGGCTATCGGGACAGGGATAGGGATTGCGTGTTATGTGCTTATGTGCCGTGTCAACCCTCGTGTGCTCACGGGCTTTATAGCTCATGTATTCGAGTCTAACATGTTCAGGGAATCAGAAGGGGTCTCAGCAGCCGCCGAGATAGATTCGAGGTGAATTGAAGATCTGTGGTAGTTTGTGTCTTATATAAAACTCTTGTAATAGTTGTTTTGGGATCAGTGTTTCCAGTGATCGGGATTATATGTTTTGTTAACATGGGATTTGAATGTATTAACTTTGTGTTTAAAGTTTTAATTACCCATAATCTGCATTATCCTATGACACGTGTGTTATAGATCCGTTGCGTTATTGCCACTTATGATATTGTGTTGACGTGGAATTTCCGGTTATCGGGAGGGGTGTTACAGCATGGTATCAGAGCTTGTGGTTTGAAGCTTGAGTATCATTAGTGGATGCTTAACTTAGACCTTGTTCCGATCCATGGGGGATCGTTGTGCGATTATATAGTGGATTAACCGACCTGGCTTAGTGTATAACGCTGGGTGATTTATCCCTTGTGCTTAATTGTTTTGTTTTGTGCAGATTATAATTACAGATCAGGGTGAGGGTTCGGGCGCGGGTAAGCCGCCCGGTGATGAGTATATTCGGAAATCCGAGCTGCTAGAGGTTCTTACCGAGTTTTACCGACAGCAGAAAGAGCAAGAAAGGGAACAGGGTCAGAGTTTGGGGCCAGTTGTTCAGCGTACCAAGACCAGGTCAGGGGGTGGGGCATCGTTGTTTTCTTAGCGTGGCGGATCTTTTAAAGATTTCATGACAGGGGCTCCACCGCAGTTCGGGGTGACGGTGAGCCGGGGGCGGCCATCGCATGGGAGCGTGAGATCGAGGCTGCATTCCGGGTAGCCCACGTGGATCCCAGAGATATGGTTGGGTATGCAGCATATCAGTTACGGGGTGGAGCTTCGCAGTGGTGGAAATCGATTGAGTCTTCGATGACTGAGTCCGCCGCTTATGCCATGACTTGGGAGCAATTCAGGGCTATGTTTGAGCTCCAGTACATTCCGAGGGACGAGAGACGGGAAATGGAGCGCCGATTCCTCCATTTGCAGCAGGGTACTATGACAGTGTAGCAGTACGTCGACCGTTTCAATGAGTACTCACAGTTCGCGCCCCAGCATGTCGACACGGAGAGCCGTAAGGCTGATGCTTTTATAGATGGGCTTCGATCCGATATCCGAGAGTTCGTAGGGCTACATGATACTCCGACATTTGCTAGAGCCCTTGAGATGGCCCGCATGAGGGAGCGGGAGATCCTTAAGCAGAGGGAGCAACCCTCTTCTCAGAGACAGCGTACGGGGACATCAGATCAGCCGGCTAGCGTGTGGAGATCTTCCGGGGACGCTCCCAGTGACCAGCGTCCGGACCAGTGGCAGTTTTCGGGGCAAGGTTCAGGGCAGGGTTCGGGGCAGAGGCGTGACAGGGATAGAGGTCGGGATCGCCGGTCGAGACGTCAGGGCCAGAGTCAGGGATCGGGGGCTCAGAGCCAGAGCAGTGTGAGACAGGGGTCCCAAGCATCCGGTAGTAGGGTCGAGAGTTCCTACGGGGATCGGGAATGCCCGAAATGTCACCGGCGCCATTCGGGTCAGTGTTTGTCTGAGCAGCCGCGTTGCTTTCGGTGCGGTCAGCGGGGCCACGCCGCATCAGTTTGTACAGTTCCTGAGCCGCTGTGTTTTCGCTGTGGGAGGCCGGGACATCGAGTCAGAGACTGTCCGGAGCCGGGGCCGGCATTACAGGGAGCCAGTTCGAGTGGGGCCAGGGCCGAGCCGTCATCGTCCAGCCGCCGTGAGTCTGTTTCGAGGGGCCGCGGGCGGGTATTTGAGGCTACAGCCGAGGAGGCACGGGATGCCACAGATGTTGTTTCGGGTACGTACATTCTTAACGGACTTCGAGCTCGTGTATTATTTGATTCCGGGGCGGATCGCTCCTATGTGTCTGTTATATTTTGTGCGTATTTTAGTGTGTCTCCTTCTCCTTTATCTGTTCCGTTGGTTGTTGAGAGGGTCGATGGGAGTTCTATGTTGGTGAGTCGGGTTTATCGGGGTTGTGTATTAGAGATAGATTCTCATCAGTTTGCGATCGATTTGCTGCCGATTGAGATCAGTAGCTTCGATGTGATCGTGGGTATGGACTGGTTGACTGCCAGACGGACTGATATTCTGTGTGCTAAGAAGATCATCCGTGTACCCATTTCTGACAGTGAGAGTGTTACTGTGTACGGGGAGCGCCGTAAGGGGGATACCGGGATAGTGTCTATGGCCAGGGCTCAGAGATATGTCTCTAAGGGGTGCGAGACCTTCCTAGCTTATGTGGTTGACACGAGGAAGGAAAAGAATACCTTAGAGGATATTCCGGTGATTCGTGAGTTCCCTGAGGTATTCCCAGAGGAGTTGCCTGGGCTACCCCCAGATCGCCAAGTAGAGTTTCGCATAGATCTTGTTCCTTGGGCGGTGCCGATTGCTAAGACGCCTTATAGGCTGGCACCGACAGAGATGCGAGAGCTGATGTCTCAGTTGCAGGAGCTTCTAGATTGTGGATTCATCCGTCCTAGTTCGTCGCCGTGGGGTGCGCCAGTGTTATTTGTGAAAAAGAAGGACGGTAGCATGCGGATGTGTATCGACTACAGGGAGTTGAATAATGTGACCGTGAAGAATCGCTATCCGCTTCCACGTATCGACGACCTGTTTGATCAGCTCCAGGGCTCGAGTTTCTTCTCTAAGATCGACTTGCGATCTGGTTATCATCAGTTGAGGGTCAGCGATGAGGATGTGCCGAAGACAGCGTTCCGGACTCGTTATGGGCACTACAAGTTCCTTGTGATGCCTTTCGGATTGACCAACGCACCCGCCGCTTTCATGGATTTGATGAATCGGGTGTGTAGAGCTATGTTGGATAGATTCGTGATCGTGTTCACCGATGATATCCTTATCTATTCGCGGAGTGCCGAGGACCACGAGCAGCACCTCCGAGAGGTTTTGACCGTGCTGCGCAGGGAGAGTCTGTACGCGAAGTTCTCTAAATGTGAATTTTGGTTTCGGGAAGTGCAATTTCTGGGTCATGTGGTCAGCGCCGAGGGTATAAAAGTGGATCCGGCCAAGATTGAGGCAGTAATGAGCTGGGAGCCTCCGAGATCAGTGCCAGAGATTCGTAGCTTTCTGGGTCTAGCTGGGTATTATAGACGCTTCATCCAGGATTTCTCGAGGATTGCCTTGCCGTTGACGAGATTGACACGGCAGTCCGTTCCGTTCGAATGGTCCGAGGATCAGGAGCGTGCATTTCGAGAGCTGAAGACCCGGTTATGTCAGGCTCCAGTGTTAGCTTTACCAGAGGGTACCGAGGATTTTGTAGTATATTGTGATGCTTCGGGATCTGGGTTGGGCTGTGTGCTGATGCAGCGGGGGAAAGTGATCGCCTACGCTTCACGCCAGCTGAAGACTTACGAGGAGAACCATACCTTGCATGATCTAGAGTTAGACGCCATTGTGTTCGCGTTGAAGATTTGGCGCCATTATCTGTATGGGTCTCGGTTTATTGTGTATACCGACCATAAGAGTCTTCAGTACCTGTTCAATCAGAAGGATCTGAATATGCGACAGCACCGTAGCCTTGAGTTGCTTAAGGACTACGATTGTGAGATTCAGTACCACCCGGGCCGGGCTAATGTGGTAGCTGACGCGCTGAGCCGTAGGGCATGCGGCCAGACTGTGATATCCAGGGCTTCGAGGCTTGAAATTACCTCGACATTGATCGGTAGTCTAAGATTAGCGCAGCAGGAGGGCCTGCGGGGTGATAATGTGAAAAGGGAACGATTGACCGGGCAGCTTGAGTCATTGATCAGGGACGATCGCAGGCTGTTTGTGTTTCATGATAGGGTCTGGGTCCCGAGATTTGGGAATTTGCGACAGTTGATTCTTGATGAGTCACATCGGTCGAGGCTATCTGTTCATCCGGGGAGTACTAAGATGTACCGTGATCTCCGGGACTTCTATTGGTGGCCGGGAATGAAAAGGGATGTGGGCCGATATGTCGAACAGTGCATGACGTGTCTCAGGGTCAAAGCCGAGCATCAGAAGCCGCACGTGCATCTTCAGCCGTTGGAAATCCCCGAGTGGAAGTGGTATCATATCATGATGAATTTCATTGTGAGACTTCCACGCACGGTCCGCGGAAACGATATGATCTGGGTCATAGTGGATCGACTAACGAAGAGTGCGCACTTCTTAGCCGTTCGGGGTACTATCACCATGGATCAGTTAGCGATGCTGTACATCAACGAGGTGGTATCGCGACATGAGATTCCGATGTCGATTACTTCAGACAGGGATACGCAGTTTACGTCTCGTTTCTGGCAGAGTTTCCAGCGGGAATTGGGCACCAGGATTCAGCTGAGTACGGCTTACAGACCGCAGACTGACGGGCAGACCGAGCGCACCAATCAGACCCTCAAGGATATGTTGCTGGCGTGTGCTATCGACTTCAGCGACAATTGGGATGTGCATTTACCGTTAGTCGAGTTCGCCTATAATAACAGTTATCACGCCACGATTAAAATGGCTCCGTTTGAGGTACTATATGTAGGGATGGCAAAAAAAAACCGAAACCGACGTAAACGGGCCGGGTTCGGGGACACTAATCGGGGACGGGGACGGTTTCGGGGAAAACCGTTAGGATTTTAACGGGGATGGTGCCGGGGCCGGTATTAGGTAAATAACCGATTACCCGACTCGATTAACCGTTTAAGAGACCCGCTTAAAAAACCGAATATTATATATATATATATATATATATATATATATATATATATATATATATATATATATATATATATATATATATATATTTGGAACTTTATTTTCTTTTCATAAACTTTATTTTGTGGTTTGTAACCGTATTGTTGGTTGGAACATTTCGTAGTGTCGTCTTTCGAACATTGTAATCCTAGTTTATGCATCTTTTAATTGTCGCCGTAACAAGATTTAATCGTTCTCATTAAATGGGGATTTTTGCGGTGAATTTTAACCGTTTAATTAACCGTTTACATTAAAACCGAATCCCCTTGGTGAAAACCGAATCCCCGACGGGGATCCCCGTATAAATCCCCGCGGTTTTTCAAACGGGGATGGTATGCGGTTTCTTAAACGGGGACGGGGACGGGGGGACTGATCCCCGGCCCGAAACCGGCCCGTTGCCATCCCTAACTATATGGGCGTAAGTGCCTGACCCCAGTGTGTTGGGGCGAGGTCGGTGAGCGACCTATCAGTGGGCCGGAGCTACTCCAGGAGACTAGTGACAAGGTGGCCGTGATTCGGGAACATATGAGGGTCGGCCAGAGCCGTAAGAAAAGTTATGCCGATCGCCGTCTAAAAGAGCTGGAGTTCAGCGTTGGGGATTGGGTCATGCTTAAGGTGTCGCCGTGGAAAGGGGTCATCCGGTTCAGGCATCGTGGAAAGCTAAGTCCGCGGTATATCGGGCCGTTCGAGATTGTTGAGAGAGTCCGGGATCAGGCCTATCGACTGCGATTACCTTCAGAGTTGGCCGGTGTGCATGATACATTTCACGTGAGTCATCTCCGGAAGTGTCTGGCTACAGATGACCAATATGTGCCCTTATCTGAGATTACAGTCGACGATCAGCTGCGGTATGTGGAGCAGCCCGAGGCCATTACCGACCGAAAGATCAAGAAGCTGAGGAATAAAGAGATTGCCCTGGTACTCGTTCAGTGGAGACACCATAAGGGTACCAACGCTACCTGGGAGCCCGAGTCAGAAATGCGATCGAAATATCCTCACCTATTCCAGAATCCGAGTTAGATTCCGGGACGGAATCTCTTTAAGAGGGGAGGATTTGTAACATCCGTCTTTTCAACCTGGTACGTGGAATTATTTTAGTGGATAAATATTCTATTAATATTGGGTTGGTCCAATTATATCCCGTTTCGTGGATTGATACGTGTCGGGATTGGGGCTTGCGTGTCATCGGGTTATAATTTTAATGAACGAATTATATTTTTGGGATCGTGGGATTAAATGGGTTAAATGGGCATTAATAGTGAAAATGTGATATCGGGTTCGGGTTATTGGGTTCGGGACCGCTTGAGATAGGGACGTACATATATGCTTATCCCTTTTTCCTCCTTATCCATTGTGAAATATCCCTAAAGGTGTTGTGTGTGTTTTGGTGAACTCCAGCAGCAGAATTACAGCTCCAAGCCTCAGATTTTGATTGTGAAACTTTGGGATTTAGCTTCTTCTTCTTCTTTGTGTGTTCTTGAGCTTAATCAAGGTAAGGACTCTTGTGATTAGCCTTCAATTTGGTGTATATATGTGTTGTGAATTGGGAATTGGTTTGAGAACTCATAAGGGTATGTTATGTATAGTTTTGTGTACCTTTTGATGCCGAAATCCGTGTAAGTGAGGAGTTTGATACTCCTGGACAGAGCTGAAATCGCAGGGCAGCCATGCAGTTTTTGCGGTGTCGCGGCGCGACCACCAGGGGTTAGCGGCGCGACGGTTAACCTGCAAGGGAAATCCGGATTTAGTCTTATGTAATGGGTTGGGTTGTCTAAGGGTCGGGTTTCCTTCGGGATTGCTCGGGTTGTGTTTTGTTGAGGTTGGGGTCTTGTTTGGGGTTGCTTGAGTCGAGTTTGAGAAGAGTTTCGGGTATTGATCGGGGTTCGGTTTCGTGGGGTTGTCGGGTTCGAATTGAGTTCGGGTCAGTGTGATTGTGTGATATGTGTTATTTGGGAATTGTGATTGATCGTTGGACTATCCGTGTGATTACAGGGACTAGCGGACAGCGGGTCGGATTCGATCAGGGTGCTCAGACTTTGGGAATTCAGTCAGGTGAGTACTCGAGGCTTTACTAAACGCGCGTCGTCTTTACGATTTTAGATGTGTTGCTATACTTGTGCGTGTTATATATATGCGAGACAGGGACGTGAACCTCAGGTATACTCTATTCCTTATACTTGTTATGTATGAGATGTGAGATCGGTTCAGGGGTCCGTGACGAGTTCCATACGGACGATAAGTCCCGAAGGGGAATCGCGCGGGCTGACTGTCCCTTACAGTCCATGGGGCGTATATATACGGCAGGGCCTGTAGCCGGGTAGCTTCCGTGCTACAGGGTATTACCGACCATTGCTGTGTGCGATGTGTCCACCGGGGAGGGGTCCCCACAGGGCTATGTGTTATTCCGATCTCATACTTGTGTTTATATACCTGAGATGATGCGTGTTAGGCTATCGGGACAGGGAGAGGGATTGCGTGTTATGTGCTTATGTGCCGTGTCAACCCTCGTGTGCTCACGGGCTTTATAGCTCATGTATTCGAGTCTAACATGTTCAGGGAATCAGAAGGGGTCTCAGCAGCCGCCGAGATAGATTCGAGGTGAATTGAAGATCTGTGGTAGTTTGTGTCTTATATAGAACTCTTGTAATAGTTGTTTTGGGATCAGTGTATCCAGTGATCGGGATTATATGTTTTGTTAACATGGGATTTGAATGCATTAACTTTGTGTTTAAAGTTTTAATTACCCGTAATCTGCATTATCCTATGACACGTGTGTTATAGATCCGTTGCGTTATTGCCACTTATGATATTGTGTTGACGTGACATTCCGGGTATCGGGAGGGGTGTTACATAAATATTTATATTTATAAATGTATGAACCAACATAAATAAATATACTGTCAAAATATTTTATTTATGAAACCTCTAAAAAAACAATTTCTAAAATAAATGATTTTTTTATTATAAATTTTGAGAGGTTTAAACTTTAAATAAATTTAATTTAGACTAAAAAAATATTTAAATCATTTATGAACCAACATAAATAAAACAAATCTATTCTTTTATATAATTCATTAAAGTTAATTAACACTAAAAAATAAATTATTTGATTTAGAGTTAAAAGAATTAATTGCATAAATGATCCCTATGGTTTGCATCAAAATAAGGGTAAATTGGTCATATTAGAAAAGTTAATATGTAGAGGGACCAAAATTGCAAACAAACAGTGAAAAAAACGATCGTTTCTGCAAAATTGAAAGTTCAGAGACCAAATCCAATTTTTAGGACATACCACAGAGACCATTTTTGTAATTAACTCTAAGAATAATATATTAATTATAGTAAAGGACATTTTTGGTCCTTTTGGTTTGATGGTTTACCCGGATTCAGTCCCTTAACCATAATAAGGTCAAATTTCATCCCTATTTTGCTAATTTTGTGACCTTTTAGTCCATCGTCCGTTAAACTTAACGACACAACCGTTAAATTTGTAAGAATGACATTTTTACCCTTTTCATTGAGACGCTTTGTAACATCCGGGATCTAGTAGCTGGCACGTGGAATTTATTTACTGGCTTTAAGAGTTGTCTCGATGAGTTGGTAAATTCTAATTGATTAATTGCATGTGAGTTGGTAAAGTAGATTGTTATTGCGTGTAATTTTAATCGGTTGAGATAATAACCGGTCTAGTAGTAATTGAGAATTTGGGGTTGTTTTAATGAGTTAATTGACATTCTAAGCCCAAGTCTTAATTTGAGATTAATCGGGTTAACGGGTGTCTACCCAGTGATTAATGAGTACCGTACCCGTTTTAATTGAGTTCGGGACCGGAAACGTATATATATCGCAATTGAGCCTCCTATTCTTCATTTCATTAGAGAATTGAAAAGTGCAAGTGTGTGTGAGTGTTATGTGTGTCTGAATCAGAGGAAAGAAGAGCAAGAAGCTGGGACATATCAAAGCCATAACCAAGGAGCCATCATCATCATCACCACCTCTTCAACATAGAGCTCAAATTCAAGAAAGGGGGTGAATTGAGGTTAGCTATTCCCTCCAAATCAAGTTAAAATGTTGTAATTAGTAATAGCAGTGGTTGGGGTCGATTAATAACCCCTGAGAATGGTAGAATCGAACTGGGAAGTGATTCCCGTGGCTGTAGAAAAACAGAGCATGAACTGCTCTGTTCGTCGCCGCATCGCGGCCGTGCTCATCTGGTCGCGCCCGCGATCAGGATGAGGCGACTAAGGGTGATCGCTGGCGGTGGGATCGCGCCCGCGCTCCCAGACCGCGGCCGAGACCGCGATCGTGGCCGTGCTCCTGGCCGCGCTCGTGAGTCTGAGTCCGATAGCTGATGTCGAGTCCGTAAATGCTAGTAGTATAGTCGTTATGAGTTCCGTAGCTAGTCGTTACAATGTAGTTGTGGTTATTGTTGCCAGGATTTCGTAGCTAAGCCTGGGACTTGTAGAGACTGTCGTTGATAGCGAGACTGTAGTCGTGCTTCAGGTGAGTTACTTACTTTTAACAAATGTATTGTTGTTGATTACTGAGTTTTCAAAGAGGTACGTTGTTTATTATTCGGGTCCAGTGTGGACTCCTTTCATATGTTGATACTTGTTAGCACAGAGCAGAGTTCGTGGATCACGCGTATAGTCGTTGATACGCAGAGTAGAGGCCTGTTGGGTCATTCCCAACTCAGTGGACCTGACAACCCACTACTTTGTGGAGTGGGCTATGCAGGCTGTGCCGGGTCGCTCCCGATGAGGCGTCGGGCCGTTGATGCCGGCCGCATGTAGAGTTGTTTACCAGTTGTTACGTTGTGCTAACTGTTTTATAAACTGTTTTAAAGTTGTTTATAGTAACTCACCAGCTTTCCGCTGACTGTTGTTTTAACTGTGGATCTCAGGTGCGAGGACTAAGGCTAGAGATACAGCGGGCAGTAGTCGGGACCCGCCACGTGGACAGTAGTTAGTGACTACTTTTGTAAGTAGTCTTGGCATTTTGTGGTTTGGCTTACTAGCCAATGATCCTTGGGTGACTGTAACATTTACTCATGTTGTGGTTGACTGACGTTACTGACGGGGGTTGGTTTCCGTCTTGTGTTGTTTTGTGCCTGATGTGGATATTTAGTAGTAATTAGCTGTTTAACCCTTGATGACGTTGCTTATGATTTGATGACGTGGACTATAAGTCCTATGTGGCATTAGTCGAAAAAGTAGGGTGTTACAGCTTGGTATCAGAGCATTAGTTTAAGGTTTAAGTATCATTAGTGATGCTTAGGCTTAAACCAGTGTCTAGATCCTTGGGCTTGATCTTTGATGAGTAGGTCTAAGAATTGTAGAATTATGTTACTATCGTTGTAGTAATATTGTTTGTATTATGCAGAGACCTTATGGAAGATGAGCAGAGACCCGAGGGCCCCACTGGGGGACGAGTGTCTGACGAGGAGTTTGCTCGACGACTACAGGAGGCCTACGAGAAGGGCCGTGCTGAGGGTATTCAGTCCCAGACCCAGAGTCCAGGCGGAGGTAGAGATTCAGGAGCTGGTTCATCACGAGCGGCAGGCAAGGGGTGTAAATATAAGGAGTTCCTTGCTGCCCACCCGCCAGAGTATCACGGCGAGCCTGGGGCCGTAAAGGCCATGTACTGGTTACAGGATATGGAAATGGCCTTCCGTATCACAGGATGCCACCCCGATCAGATGACGACTTTTGCTAGTGCCCAGTTACGGACTAGCGCTCAGCAGTGGTGGCGTACGATCAGAGATATGATGGGAGACGGACCTGCATACGAAATAACGTGGAGTCAGTTCAGAGCTCGTTTTGAGGAGCAATACTGTCCTGAGGACCGCAGGGCTCAGCTGGAGGTTGATTTTCTGACGTTATTTCAGGGGCAGCGGTCAGTTGATGAGTACGAGAAGATTTTTATCGACCTGAGTCTGTTCGCGCCTATTCAGATTAGTACAGAGTCACGGAAGATTAATCGGTTTCTGATGGGATTGCGTAAAGAGATCCGGGAGTTTATTGATACCGGTTACATTCCGACTTATGCCAGGGCAGTCGAGTTGGCCCGTAGAAGAGAGAGTGAGTTATCGCGTAGGGATCCGGTAGTGGAGCAGCCACGATTGGTTCAGTCAGCCGGACATGTTGGGGGATCTGACCGGGACAGAGGCAGGGATAGAGATAGTCGTTATAGTCAGTTCCAGTCGAGGAGTGATGATCGTCGGCGCACTGAGTCCGAGGGAGGAGACAGGCACCGAGATAGGTCTTCTCAGAGATCTGATCATAGGCCCGATGAAAAGGGCAGTCGCTTTAGTGAGTCTGAGCAGGGAGGAGGAGCACTGAGTTCTGAGCCTGTCTCGGGAGAGAGGTGGTGTAGGAGATGTCGTCAGAGGCATACCGGAGAATGTGACCCCCGGTATGTACGTTGTTTTCGCTGTGGCCAGGCTGGCCACACTCAGTCAGGTTGTAATTCTAGAGACCCGCTGTGTTTTAATTGTGGGCGGGCTGGACATCAGGCACGAGATTGTACAACTCCGAGACAAGGGGACCATAGGCAGGGGGAATCGAGGCCACCTGCATAGGGCCAGAGTTTTGCGAGTTCGTCTACACATAGAGATGCAGTCCCGCCAGCCAGAGGTCGCGCCTACCAGTTGACAGCAGAGGAGACTCGGGAGACAGTTGATGTAATTTCTGGTACGTTTATGTTAATGGTTATAGTATCCGAGTTTTGGTTGGTTCTGAGACAGGGTGTTCCTTCATACCTTTTATTTTATTGTTCATTTTTGCTTCATCCGTTGAGTTGTTAGAGTTATCGCTCATGGAGTCAGTTGATGGTAGTATCTTTGTAGTCAGATCGGTAGATGCTTAGTATGAGTTAGAGATAGATGGTCATTCGTTTAAAGTTGATCTGTTACCTATGGAGATTAGTAGTTGTGGTACTATGATAAGTAGGGACTGGTTAGCTGTTCAGCATGTTGATATTGTTTGTTCTAAGGTGATTAGTTGTTTATCAATTTCGAGGCTATGTTTTTATGGTGTACGGAGAGTGTAGTAGACACAGTGTCAGTACCTTTTCGGTAGTTCAGGCACGTTGTCATTTGATCAAAGGTTATCCTTTCGTCCTAGCATGTGCAGTTGATGTGAGCGAGGAAAGAAGAATTTAGAGACGGTTGATGTTGTTTCTGAATTCCTGATGTATCTCCCAAGAAGTATCCGAGTTGTCATTAGATTGACAAGTAGAATCCCGTGTTGAGTTGGTGTCAAGTGTTACTACGTGTGTACCTTATTGACCGACCCTAGCAAGATGAGAGGGCTGGTGAGTCGACTTCAAGAGTTGATAGACCGCTGGTTTAGTTGCCTAGTTCGTCACCGTAAAGTGGAGTCCAGTTTTGAGACATGTCGTTAGCGGTGGAGGTATTCCGGTAAACCCCGTTAAATTAGAGTCTGTTAAGGGTAATGAGAGGTGAGGAAGGTAGTAAGTATTCGCTGTAACCTAAAAGTAGTAGACTATTACCGTCGATCCAATCAAGACCCTGCGTTGATTGTTGCACCGTTGACTTATTGACTTGTCAAACAGAGTACTTTAGTGGTAAGAGAGATGCTCATTTGCTTCAGTTGAGATTGTTATCTAGCATATGGGGTGGAAGTAGGAGGGTGAGAGATTACAAGTCCTGAGATTGCTTAGCGGACCAGTGAGCAGATAGTCGTAGTCATAGGGAGTACGAAGGTAGCCCGGAGCCGATGGGAGTAACATGCCAATAAAAGGACCAAGAAGTTAGAGTTTGATATAGACGAGCAAGTGTTACAGATGTTTAGCCCTACGGAGGAGCAATTCCTATAACAGAGATTGAGGTTTATGAGAAATCGAGATATGCAGATCTTTCTGAGGCCATCGTAGACCGCAAGATGAAGAAATTACAGAAGGATGAGATTCCACTTGGCGTTGAATGAGAACTCTGATGATATCTGAAAATCCGAGGCGGATGTGTAGTAGTGTTATCCCAATCTAGCTGCCCGAGTCGGGATCCCGAGGACGGGATCAGTTCTAGAGGGGAGGATTTGTAACATCCGGAATCTAGCAGCTGGCACGTGGAATTTATTTACTGGCTTTAAGAGTTGTCTCGATGAGTTGGTAAATTCTAATTGATTAATTGCATGTGAGTTGGTAAAGTAGATTGTTATTGCGTGTAATTTTAATCGGTTGAGATAATAACCGGTCTAGTAGTAATTGAGAATTTGGGGTTGTTTTAATGAGTTAATTGACATTCTAAGCCCAAGTCGTTAATTTGAGATTAATCGGGTTAACGGGTGTCTACCCAGTGATTAATGAGTACCGTACCCGTTTTAATTGAGTCCGGGACCGGAAACGTATATATATCGCAATTGAACCTCCTATTCTTCATTTCATTAGAGAATTGAAAAGTGCAAGTGTGTGTGAGTGTTATGTGTGTCTGAATCAGAGGAAAGAAGAGCAAGAAGCTGGGACATATCAAAGCCATAACCAAGGAGCCATCATCATCATCACCACCTCTTCAACATAGAGCTCAAATTCAAGAAAGGGGGTGAATTGAGGTTAGCTATTCCCTCCAAATCAAGTTAAAATGTTGTAATTAGTAATAGCAGTGGTTGGGGTCGATTAATAACCCCTGAGAATGGTAGAATCGAACTGGGAAGTGATTCCCGTGGCTGTAGAAAAACAGAGCATGAACTGCTCTGTTCGTCGCCGCATCGCGGCCGTGCTCATCTGGTCGCGCCCGCGATCAGGATGAGGCGGCTAAGGGTGATCGCTGGCGGTGGGATCGCGCCCGCGCTCCCAGACCGCGGCCGAGACCGCGATCGTGGCCGCGCTCGTGAGTCTGAGTCCGATAGCTGATGTCGAGTCCGTAAATGCTAGTAGTATAGTCGTTATGAGTTCCGTAGCTAGTCGTTACAATGTAGTTGTGGTTATTGTTGCCAGGATTTCGTAGCTAAGCCTGGGACTTGTAGAGACTGTCGTTGATAGCGAGACTATAGTCGTGCTTCAGGTGAGTTACTTACTTTTAACAAATGTATTGTTGTTGATTACTGAGTTTTCAAAGAGGTACGTTGTTTATTATTCGGGTCCAGTGTGGACTCCTTTCATATGTTGATACTTGTTAGCACAGAGCAGAGTTCGTGGATCACACGTATAGTCGTTGATACGCAGAGTAGAGGCCTGTTGGGTCATTCCCAACTCAGTGGACCTGACAACCCACTACTTTGTGGAGTGGGCTATGCAGGCTGTGCCGGGTCGCTCCCGATGAGGCGTTGGGCCGTTGATGCCGGCCGCATGTAGAGTTGTTTACCAGTTGTTACGTTGTGCTAACTGTTTTATAAACTGTTTTAAAGTTGTTTATAGTAACTCACCAGCTTTCCGCTGACTGTTGTTTTAACTGTGGATCTCAGGTGCGAGGACTAAGGCTAGAGATACAGCGGGCAGTAGTCGGGACCCGCCACGTGGACAGTAGTTAGTGACTACTTTTGTAAGTAGTCTTGGCATTTTGTGGTTTGGCTTACTAGCCAATGATCCTTGGGTGACTGTAACATTTACTCATGTTGTGGTTGACTGACGTTACTGACGGGGGTTGGTTTCCGTCTTGTGTTGTTTTGTGCCTGATGTGGATATTTAGTAGTAATTAGCTGTTTAACCCTTGATGACGTTGCTTATGATTTGATGACGTGGACTATAAGTCCTATGTGGCATTAGTCGAAAAAGTAGGGTGTTACACGCTTTTCGTCCCTATGATTTTATTATTTACCCATTTATAGTCCAACATTTATTTTATTTTATTTTATCTTTATAATTATATTATTTATAGATATACTTAATTCATTATAAACACACATATTTTATTTATAAATGTTTTCAAGTATCTTCCAATGTCATTATTTGTTCAAATATTCACATATGCATATAATTTATGTGTCGATAATTGATTAGGTTGGAAGATATTTGAAGAAATAGTGACTTTGGAGAGGAAAAATATCGACGATATTATATCTACTTAAACACAACTAACAAAATTACATATATAAATGTCAACAATAATATTATAAAAATTAAAATTAATAAAAAAAATGAACTTTAAATAAATTAGTAAAGAAAATATATAATTTTAATTAAAATAAAATTTAAATTTTAAATAAAATACCAACAATAGTAAATGTAATAAAATATTAAAATATAAGTATATTTATAAATAAAATAAATGTGTTTATAATAAATTAAGTATATCTATAAATAATATAATTATAAAGATAAAATAAAATAACATAAATGTTGGACTATAAATGGGTAAATAATAAAACCATAGGGACTAAAAGCGTCTCAATGAAAAGGGTAAAAATGTCAATCTTACAAATTCAACGGTTGTGTCGTTAAGTTTAACGGACGAGGGACTAAAAGGGCACAAAATAGCAAAATAGAGATGAAATTTGACCTTATTATGGTTAAGGGACTGAATCCGGGTAAACCATCAAACCACAAGGACCAAAAATGTCATTTACTCTGTTAATTAAATAGAAAAAGACTTTTAGATTTCCAATTTAACTGATATATTAAAAAACATTAAATAAAATTTAATTTTATGTTCACTTGAATTCAAGATTTTTTTAAATTCACATTTTTTTCTTGTGTTAATAAATATAAAATTCACTCTCAAAATATTACTATATATATATATATATATATATATATATATATATATATATATATATATATATATATATATATATATATATATATATATATATATATATATATATATATATATATAACATCCCGATTTTGAGATAGGTACGTGGAATTATTTCATTGGAGTAATTATTTGATTTGGGACCCGGGGATATAAATTTGTATTTGGGGGTATTGGGATTGGATATTGGGTACCGGACCGAGTTTTAGTCCAAAACGTATAAAAGGGGGACCTCTTTGGATGCTTGCTTTCATTCTTTACCTTCCAAAATCAGAGTTTAAAGAGTGTGTTGTGTGTGTTTATGAATTCCAGCTCCAGCAATAAGAGATCGAAGCCTCAAGTCGTGATGAAAGCTTTCGAATTCTTCGTCATCTCCTCGCTTGAATTGGAAGTAAGTTATGGGCTCAATTTGTGGATTAATTGATGTTAGTTGTTGTTAAGTAGTTGAATTGGGTTTATTTCTGTTTCTGAGCAAATTTTTGAGTTTATAATTGTGGCTAAAATCGAGTGGAAATGGTGATTTGGGGATTTCCCCTGATCTGTTAAGAAACAGAGCAGACCTGCTGCTGTTCGTCCGTGAGCGCGGCCGCGATCCCTTGATCGCGGGTCGCGATGTTCTTGAGATGATCGCAGGCGGTTAGCCTGAGCACGGCAACGACCGAAATGGCCAGCGCGACCGCGATGGTCAGTGCGGCCGCGATGCGGCTGAGGGTGCGAGTCGGGTTTTCGGGTTCTGGGAGTCTTATGTTTGGGTCTTTGGGGTCTCGTGAGTTGTTGAGAATTGTGTATAGAGTTGTTGGGTCGAGTTTGTGATATTGAGTTGTGATATTGTGATTTCAGGGTCTCGCGTTGAAAGTGTAGGGAAAAGGCAGGGAACCAAGACTTCGTTTATCTAGCTGAGCAGGTGAGTTTGCATGTTTTGTTGAGATACTTGTACGATTATTTTACAAATACTTGCATGATCTTTTATTGAGCTCTCATTGAGATATCATGAGTTTTCTTACGAGCTTTTACTGTGATACTATCATGCATGTATTACTGAGCTATTGTGAACTTTATTTTAAATATGAGATTTGGGACACTTGAGCTGTTGAGATACTAAACCGTACGGCTGGGCAGGGGTCGGGTTGCTCCCGATTCCCTTTTGAGTCCTGATGACTGCTTTGTGCGGTCTAGGGATTTGGGTACGTGGATTTATCCACCCGAGTTGAGTACCTATTGAGCTACTTTGTGGGATCTCATATACTTGTTCAGTAGAGAACGCTGAACGTTTATTATTGAGTTATTTATTTATTGAGCTTTATAATCGTACTCTAACTCATGCATTCTCACCAGCTTTAGCTGACCTGTGTGTGTGTTGTTGTGTGTATCTCAGGTGACCGGACTGCTAGTAGGCCTGCTGGACCGAAGTAGGTTTACATTTTCTGTGATCGAGAAGTTAGCTACCTTTCATAGAGGTAGTTTTATTTTGGGGACTGTTTGTATATACTTCGGATAGGTTGTGTTATATTCAGGGATTTCCGTGACTGTTATTGTATAATTAAAGTTTTAAAATTATCGAGTTTTCATGTATGTATCTTGGGAATAGTGTAGGGATTATTATATTATGTCACGGATGATGTGTTATTTACGTGGCATTATGGCTTAGTTGGAGGGTGTTACAAGCTTGGTATCAGAGCCTAGGTTTAAGAGATTAAGTATCTAGTGGATGCTTAAGCTTAAACCCTAGAGTTTAGATCCTTTGATTGTAATCCGAAGTAGAGTATTAGGTGATAAACGTGTAGCGTGTAGAGTCTTGTAGAGTTAATTCGTGTTATTATCTTATTGGGCAGGTTATTATGGACCGTCAGGGCAGCGAGCCTCAGGGGGATGACCATAGGGATGAGGAGCCTTTGCGTAGATCTGGACTGTATTCTGTGATAGGTCAGATATTAGATGAGCGCTTTCCGGGTCATAGTATGGGTAGGGGTCGAGGTGCGGTGCCTCCGCCCGAGGGAGGCCAGAGTTCTGGGGCTGGTGCTTCTTCTTCTAGCCATCCAGAGCGAGGGTCCTTTAAGGACTTCATGACGGGTCGCCCATCCGAGTTCTTTGGTGGAGTCGGTGCCTCGAAGGCACTGGATTGGTTGAGAGAGGTTGAGGCTGCGTTTCGTATAGCCCATGTGGACCGAGCATATAGAGTGAGTTATGCCTCCTACCTTCTGAAGGGAGGAGCATTGAGGTGGTGGAGTTCAGGTGTCAGCGCTCAGGGAGTCAACGAGGCTTATTTGATGTCTTGGGAGGAGTTTCGTACAGAGTTTGAGCTGCAGTACTGTCAGCTGGACACGAGGAGAGAGTTGGAGCGAGAGTTCATTCACCTGCAGCAGGGATCCAGATCTGTTCAGGAGTATATTGACATTTTTAATGACAGAGCTCAGTTCGCGCCGCATCAGGTAGCCACAGAGGACCAAAAGGTCAATATGTTTATTGAGGGATTGAGGCCGGACATCAGAGAGTTTGTGGGGATGTTGCGTGACCCCACTTTCTCATCAGCGATGGAGTACGCCAGGCGTAGGGAGAGAGAGATTGAGAGACAGCGGGAGCAGCCGGCTCCCCAGAGACAGCGTGTGGAGGCATCGGTACAGGGCCAGAGTTCGGGGACTTCGAGGTTTTATAGAGAGCCGTCAGGGTGGGTATTCTGAGCAGCAGGGACAGAGTTCAGGGGCTCGACACGATCAGGGTTAGGATGATAGACAATCGGGGGCTGGTCAGAGTCAGGGACATGGTCGGGGCGGTCAGAGGCAGCAGGGGCAGCGACAACAGGGTCAGGGCCAGAGGCAGAGTCAGAGCCAGGGCATTGTTGGGAGGGGATCAAGAGATTCTGGGAGCCGAGTTGAGAGTTCGACATCAGTAGAGAGAGATTGCCAGCGGTGCCATCACCGCCATGCAGGGTCGTGTGCCCCCGAGCATCTTCGCTGTTTCCGGTGTGGCCAGTTTGGTCACATTACTGTTGCGTGTACTTCACAGGAGTCTCTTTGCTTCCGGTGCGGGAAGCCGGGTTAAATGTCTTGGGATTGTCCGAACCCGAGCGCAGGATTTCCGGGATCGAGCTCAGGTGGAGCTGGGACTTCGGGATCATCGTCAGCGCCTCGGGGAGGTGGAGCACCGAGGGCTCGCGGCAGAGTCTTTCAGGCTACTGCGGAGGAGGCGCGCGAGTCGCCTGATGTTGTATCTGGTACGTTCATCCTTAATGGACTGCGTGCCTTTATCTTGTTTGATTCGGGATCCGACCGTTCATATGTATCTGCCTCCTTTTGTGATTATTTTTCTATGCCTTCATCTGAGTTATCTGTGCCTGTTATTGTTGAGCGTGTTGATGGTAGTACGGTATTAGTGAGTCGTATTTATAGAGATTGTGCATTAGAGATAGACGACCATCGGTTTTCCATAGATTTGATGCCTATGGAGATTAGCAGTTTTGATGCCATTATAGGCATGGATTGGCTGATAGCGCGTCAGGCGGATATCTTCTGTTCTAAGAAGATGATTGGTATCCCCGTTTCCGAGTCAGTGTCAGCGATGGTGTATGGTGAGAGGCGTAGAGGAGAGATGAGTATAGTACCGATGGCGCAGGCGCAGAGGTATGTGGCGAAGGGGTGTGCCACTTATTTAGCTTACGTGGTAGATACGAAGAAGGAGAAGAGGGAGGTCAGTGATGTGCCAGTGGTTAGAGATTTCCCTGATGTGTTTCCAGACGAGTTGCCGGGTCTGCCGCCTGACCGGCAGGTTGAGTTTAGGATCGACCTAGTTCCCGGGGCCGTTCATATTGCGCGCACGCCGTATCGGTTAGCTCCTACCGAGATGCGCGAGATGATGACGCAGTTGCAGGATACGTTAGACCGTGGTTTCATTCAGCCTAGTTCTTCTCCGTGGGGAGCCCCCGTGTTATTCGTGAAGAAGAAGGACGGGACGATGCGTATGTGTATAGATTATCGAGAGCTTAATAGGGTAACAGTGAGAAACCGTTATCCCTTGCCGAGGATTGATGATCTCTTTGATCAGCTCCAGGGGGCGAGTTTCTTCTCGAAGATTGATCTGCGTTCTGGGTATCATCAGTTGCGGGTCAGAGATGAGGACGTGCCTAAGACTGCTTTCAGGACCAGATATGGTCATTATGAGTTCTTAGTCATGCCGTTTGGGCTGACTAACGCCCCAGCAGCATTTATGGACCTGATGAATAGGGTCTGCAGGCCGATGCTTGACCGTTTCGTGATTGTGTTCATTGATGATATTTTGATTTATTCGAGGAGCAGTGAGGAGCATAGTCAGCATCTGAGAGAGGTCTTGAGTACTTTGCAGCGAGAGAGGCTTTATGCCAAGTTTCCAAAGTGCAAGTTCTGGCTTCGAGAGGTGCAGTTCTTAGGGCACGTGGTGACGAGCGAGAATGTTAAGGTGGATCCCGCGAAGATTGAGGCGATTATGAGTTGGGGCCAGCCCACATCTGTATCCGAGGTTCGCAGTTTCTTGGGTTTGGCCGGATATTATCGGCCGTTTATAGAGAATTTCTCGCGGATCGCAGTGCCCTTGATGATGTTGACTAGGCAGTCAGTGCCATTTGTGTGGACCGAGGAGCAGGAGAGTGCCTTTCTGGAGTTGAAGAATCGGTTGTGTAAGGCCCCGATTCTAGCGTTGCCAGAAGGTTCCGAGGATTTTGCTGTGCATTGTGATGCTTCTTTCACTGGGTTAGGGTGTGTACTGATGCAGAGAGGCAAGGTGATTGCTTATGCCTCGAGACAGCTTCGAAGTTATGAGTTGAGTCGGCTAGTGCATGATCTAGAGTTGGACGCCATAGTCTTTGTTTTGAAGATATGGCGGCATTATCTTTATGGGACGCGCTTTACAGTGTATACCGATCATAAGAGTTCGCAGTATCTGTTCAGCCAGAAGGAGCTGAACATGAGACAGAGGCGCAGCATGGAGCTCCTGAAGGATTATGATTGTGACATTCAGTACCACCCGGGGAAAGCTAATGTGGTGGCGGACGCTTTGAGCAGGAGATCCTATGAGCAGACGGTTACGTCCAGAGCTTCTCGATTAGAGGTCACGTCGACCTTAATCGATGGTTTGCCGTTAGCTCAGGAGCAGGGGCTGAGGGGCGAGAATGTACAGAGGGAGAGATTAGCTGGGCAGTTAGAGTTGTTGAGCAGAGATGACAGAGATCTGATGACCCTCCGCGGTCGAGTATAGGTTCCCCGAGTAGGGAATTTGAGACCAGTTGATTCTAGACAATTCCCATAAGTCTAGATTATCGATCCATCCGGGCAGCACGAAGATGTACCGAGATCTGCGAGTTCATTATTGGTGGCCAGGGATGAAGAGAGATGTGGGGAAGTATGTGGAGCCGTGTATGACGTGTCTGAGGGTTAAGAGCGAACATCAGAAGCCGCATGGCAGACTTCAGCCGCTAGAGATTCCAGAGTGGAAATGGTATGATATCACCATGGACTTTATAGTGAGACTCCCGCGGACTATTCGTGGGAATGATATGATCTGGGTTATTGTCGACCGGCTTACGAAGAGTGCCCACTTCTTAGCCGTTCGTGAGACCATCTCGATGGATCAGTTGGCGCGCCTCTACATCAGTGAGATTGTTGCGAGACATGGAGTTCCGAGATCTATTACGTCTGACTGAGACAGCCGATTTGTGTCGCGATTTTGGTAGATTTTTCAGAGGGAGTTAGGCACCCGAGTTCAGTTGAGTACGGCTTATCATCCGCAGACAGGGGGTCAGACAGAGCGGACTAATCAGACTTTAGAGGATATGCTGCGGGCCTGTGTTATTGATTTCGGGGGTAGCTGGGATTTGCATATGCCGCTTGTCGAGTTTGCGTATAATAACAGCTACCACGCATCTATCGGCATGCCTCCGTTCGAGGCTCTCTATGGGCGTAAGTGTTTGACTCCGGTATGTTGGGGAGAGGTTGGGGAGCGTCCTATCAGCGGGCCAGAGGTTCTTCAGGAGACTAGCGACAAGGTCGCTATGATTCAGCAGCGGATTAGGACAGCTCAGAGTCGCTAGAAGAGTTATGCAGATCGTCGGATGTCTGAGTTAGAGTTTCAGGTCGGAGACTCCGTGATGTTGAAAGTCTCACCCTGGAAGGGGATTATCCGATTTCGGAGACGAGGTAATCTGGGCCCGCGCTATATTGGGCCGTTTGAGGTTGTCGAGAGGATCGAGATCAGGCTTATCGTCTGAATTTGCCTCCAGAGTTGTCGGGAGTTCATAACGCCTTTCATGTCAGCCATCTCCGTAAGTGCTTAGCCTGTGATGATCAGAGAGTGCCGTTGTCAGAGATTGAGGTCGATGATGGACTTCAGTACGCTGAGCAGCCTGAGGCAGTGACAAATCGGAAGGTGAAGAGGCTACGTAATAAAGAGGTGGCGTTAGTGTTGGTGCAGTGGAAGCACCATAATGGTACCAACGCCACATGGGAGCCAGAGTCAGATATGCGTAGCCGCTATCCTCATCTCTTTGCTTCGAGTTAGATTCCGAGGCCAGAATCTTCATAAGGAGGGAGGACTTGTAACATCCCGATTTTGGGATAGGTACGTGGAATTATTTCATTGGAGTAATTATTTAATTTGGGACCCGGCGATATAAATTTGTATTTTGGGGTATTGGGATCGGATATTGGGTACCGGACCGAGTTTTAGTCCAAAACATATAAAAAAGGGACCTCTTTGGATGCTTGCTTTCATTCTTTACCTTCCAAAATCAGAGTTTAAAGAGTGTGTTGTGTGTGTTTATGAATTTCAGCTCCAGTAATCAGAGATCGAAGCCTCAAGTTGTGATTAAAGCTTTCGAATTCTTCGTCATCTCCTCGCTTGAATTGGAAGTAAGTTATGGGCTCAATTTGTGGATTAATTGATGTTAGTTGTTGTTAAGTAGTTGAATTGGGTTTATTTCTATTTCTGAGCAAATTCGAGTTTATAATTGTGGCTAAAATCGAGTGGAAATGGTGATTTGGGGATTTCCCCTGGTCTGTTAAGAAACAGAGCAGACCTGCTGCTGTTCGTCCGTGAGCGCGGCCGCGATCCCTTGATTGCAGGCCGCGATGTTCTTGAGATGATCGTAGGCGGTTAGCCTGAGCGCGGCCGCGACCGAGATGGCCAGCGCGACCGCGACCGCGATGGTCAGTGCGGCCGCGATGCGGCTGAGGGTTCGGGTCGGGTTTTCGGGTTCTGGGAGTCTTATGTTTGGGTCTTTGGGGTCTCGTGAGTTGTTGAGAATTGTGTATAGAGTTTTTGGGTCGAGTTTGTGATATTGAGTTGTGATATTGTGATTTCAGGGTCTCGCGTTGAAAGTGTAGGGAAAGGGCAGGGAACCAAGACTTAGTTTATCTAGCTGAGCAGGTGAGTTTGCATGTTTGGTTGAGATACTTGTACGATTATTTTACAAATACTTGCATGATCTTTTATTGAGCTCTCATTGAGATATCATGAGTTTTCTTACGAGCTTTTACTGTGATACTATCATGCATGTATTACTGAGCTATTGTGAACTTTATTTTAAATATGAGATTTGGGACACTTGAGCTGTTGAGATACTAAACCGTACGGCTGGGCAGGGGTCGGGTCGCTCCCGATTTCCTTTTGAGTCCTGATGACTGCTTTGTGCGGTCTAGGGATTTGGGTTCGTGGATTTATCCACACGAGTTGAGTACCTATTGAGCTACTTTGTGGGATCTCATATACTTGTTCAGTAGAGAACGCTGAATGTTTATTATTGAGTTATTTATTTATTGAGCTTTATAATCGTAATCTAACTCATGCATTCTCACCAGCTTTAGCTGACCTGTGTGTGTGTGTTGTTGTGTGTATCTCAGGTGACCGGACTGCTAGTAGGCCTGCTGGACCGAAGTAGTTTTACATTTTCTGTGATCGAGAAGTTAGCTACCTTTCATAGAGGTAGTTATATTTTGGGGACTGTTTGTATATACTTCGGATAGGTTGTGTTATATTCAGGGATTTCCGTGACTGTTATTGTATAATTAAAGTTTTAAAATTATCGAGTTTTCATGTATGTATATTGGGAATAGTGTAGGGATTATTATATTATGTCACGGATGATGTGTTATTTACGTGGCATTGTGGCTTAGTTGGAGGGTGTTACAATATATATATGAGATCATTGTAGAACCTAAATTTAGTGTAGAACCGAAGAACCAATATTGTCCTTTGATTAAATTAATCTAATGGTCTTGAATTGAAAGAGTGAAGTTTGGAATTAGTGAAAAAAGATTGGTGTTAGTGATATTTTAATTCTTCGGGTAAAAAAGGAAAAAGATTGGAAATAGCAAAAAGATTGACATTAACAAAATAAAAATCTTTTTTCTTTAAATTAAAATAACATTAAAATGATTAATTTTTAAATCAAAAAAATTATACCATAAAAGCGAGAAATTGTATACTATTTAAAATGAGACCGGTCATGATATATTTTTTTCAAAAAAATTTGACGTGTTTATTTTTCGTAATTTTTTTTTACCCAGACCACGATGCAATATAGCATGGCGAGATCATTCAATGTCGAATGAACACTTGATATCGTATATTCAACGTCGATGCAACACTGCATATACATTCAATATTAACAGAGACAAAATAATGGTCAAAATGAGTAGTCAAAGTTAGTGGATTTAACGAGAACGGTTATGATATATTTTTTTCGAAAAAATTTTACGTGTTTATTTTTCGTAAAATTTTGTTTACCCAGACGATCATTCAATATATTGTATAAAGATCATTCAATGTCGAGTTACAGTTTATATCACATATTCAACGTCGAAGTGATACTATATCACACAAATGCAACACTGCATGTACATTCGATATTAAAAGAGTCAAAAATGGTCAAAGTGAGCAGTCAAACTTGATGGACTACTATTAATTCAATGTTAATTGCATAATTACCATCTTATCCCTAGTGTTTTATTATAATCCAATGGTTTATATTGGTTCTATAGTTCTGCATTAATTTAAGGTTCTGCAATAATCACAACCATATATATATATATATATATAGAGTGTGAGAGAGAATAAATTTCCCAGGCATACGAAGAAAAATCTCGTGTATCCAACCCTCATATGCAAGAGTATTTTCGTAATAACAACCATCATTCATACAAAATCATCATTCACAACACTTACAAAATCATCATTCATAACACTTAATTGATCATTTACGGTACTTAATTGATCATTCACAACACTACTTTGATCATTCACAACACATATTTGATCATTCACAACACTTATTTCATCATTCACAAAATTTATTTGACTATTTACAATTCTTCTACACTTATTTGATCATTCACAACATTTATTTGATCATTCACTGTTGGTACACCCTGTCTGACGATAGCAGTCTAAGTTGTATTAGCATTTAGTCTAAGTCATGTTACAAAGTATTGAATATTAACTAGTGTTTGATATATGTGTTTATATGTGTTTGATATTTATTGATTGTGTGTTTGAACTTGATGTAATGTATTACAAGAAGTTCAAACATAAAGTCCAAATATTAAATCAATCATTAACATATGTTCAAATAGAAGTTTGACTTGTGAAATTCGAATTTAGAGCATATTCGAATTTACACATAAGCCAGATTCTTGGTATAAATTCGAATAAGGCAGATTCGAATTTGTCAAGGGGACAAATTCGAATGGGCCTTGGGCCTGATTCGAGTTTGGCCCATGACAAACTCGAATGGGTCTCTATAATTAGGGATTAACTCGAATGATTAGGGGACTTTTGCAGAATTCGATGTGTGATTAGCAGAAGGCGATCTCGAGTTTATCAGCAATCCGTTTGTGTTTTCGGAGAGAATCACTGCGTAGGTTCGTTCGTAGTCGTTCGTACAACGCCGTGGTAGTCTCCGTGTTCCGTGAGTGTGATATATCTGTCAAGCCGCTAACGAGGATTCCGCACTCGTTGGTGTGTGTCGCGTCTAGATGAATCCGTAGTTCAAGACCTTACAAGTGGTATCAGAGCCTAAGGGGTGTTCTTCGTGTTCTTAGTGTTCAAAAGATACATCCTAGGTTTCTTGACGTATTTAGACGGTTATTATCATATTTTTGAGATTTTCGAGCTTATCAAATTGAATTCCGGGAAATACTTTGTTGTAGTTCACGTTTTTTTTTATCAAAATCAATATTTTTACTTGTAAAAATATTGATTTAATCTGAAAAACTTGAAAAACTCGAGGTATTAGCCGTTTTTCGAATTTGCGGCGCTCGAATTTGTTAAGGAGGAATTAGGGTTTAACCAAAATACGCTCCTTTCGAGTTTCCTTAAAAGTTTGTTTCGAAATTGGCCAATTCGATTTTGCTTTGGATTTCGACTTTACTATAAAGTCGAATACAGGACATTCGAGTTTAGTAGGACATTCGATTTTAGTGGGTTTCAAATTTAAGTGGAATTTCGAATTTAAGGACCATTCTACTTTGCCATTAAATTCGAATATAGTTTGATTTCGAACTTAATTTCGAATTTAGTTCAAAAACAGTTTAAAATTAATCAGATTCGAATTTATCCAAATTCGAAAGGATTATTTTAAATTAATTTCGAATTAAATTAATTAAGTTTAACTCAAAAAATATCTGAAACAATGACAAGTGTACAACGGTTTATTGAGATGGATCACGAAGTTGGAAAAGCAAATACTCCGCCAAAGTTGATGAAACTTGAAGATTATTAATGGTGGAAGGATCGGTATGCCGACTTCACGCGATTTAATGATATGCGCATGTGGATTTGTATCGACGAGGGATACATTCCACCTACAGCTGAGGTCGAAGGACGACAAAAGGTTGTTCCTTATTCTATGATGAAGGATGACGATAAGAAGCTGTATGAAGCAGAGAACTGAGCATACGCGATCATTCGGATGACGTTACCTCAGGACATACTGCACACCTTCCGTAATCGGAAGACAGCAAAAGAGCTGTGGGATGCGTTGGAGAAAAGGTGTGAGGGTAACCCGAGGGTTAGAAGGACACGAATGGAAATGCTCAAGCAGCAGTTTGCTATCTTCAAAGCATTGAAGGATGAAAAGCTGGATGAGACTATCACACGTTTTTATCATCTGCTTACTGAGTTAGACAGTCATGACATTGAGTATAGTGAAACTGAGAAGAATAATAAGCTTCTGGATGCTTTACCGGCCAAATGAGAGATGTATGTGGCCTTAATTAAGCATGATGAGGACAAATACTATACTCTGACTCTAGAGAATGTTGTGGGAACGCTGAGGGCATATCATTTCGAGTTGCTGAAGAAGGAAACGGATTTGATCAAGTTCAAGATCCTGCAATGTACTTCGGGAAATCAAAACCTTCAGTGCAGCTGAAATGAAGACAACTACAGCCTTCTTCTCGGGAGAAACGTCGTCACCGGCTGAGACTGAAGACTCACAGAGTAGGGCTTTCTTAGGGTTTGATAGACCAGAAGAAAAGCAGCATCAGGCTACTCTGGCATCTACATCTCAAGGATATTCTAAGATGACTATGAGCGCAAAATCGGCTGAAGACCATTTGAATCTGTTGGCTTCATTCGTGGCCGCTTACGGCAATTGCATTCAATGCAAAATCAACGATCCTGCACTTTGGGATGAGGATTATGATCAGGTAGACCCTGATGATCTTGAAGAGATGGATCTGCAATGGCAACTGGCCATGGTAACTCAGAGAGTTAAGAGGTTCATCAAAAGGACGAGTAGAAATCTTAATGTGAGTAACAACAAGATTGGGTTCGATAAGTCCAAGGTAAAATGTTACAACTGTCAGGGCCTAGGACACTTCGCTAGAAAGTGTCAGAGACCGAAAGTAGAGAACTACCTGGGACAGTATCAGAATCAATCGCAAGGGCGATATCTACCAAGTCCTTCAACCAGTCAAGCAAATATAGCTGGTCTGTTATCCAATGTCACATCAGACAGACAGCTAGATGGAACTTATGACTGGAATTCGCATCCAGAATCGAATGCTAGAGCCTTTATGGCTGAAGTGACTGAGACTGGGTGTGATGGGGTAGAGAAAATCACAGGGGACAGCAGTCAGAATGAAAGCAGTCCGATGTGAGTAGAGAAGTCAAATGATCAGACAATTCTGGAGTTTGCCGCTCAGATGGCCAACGTGGAATCAGATCATACCAAGGTAACACTAAACTTTTCTCTTTTCCATGAGTTGTGTGTTTTATGTGCTACATTTAACGATAGGTTAAATTTAGTACTAGAATCACATCAAACTATATCTGCTCAAAATGAATCGTTAAAATCAGATAATGCTAGCTTAGTAGATATAAAGCAAGATCTTAGGGATAAGCTTAAGGATGATGCACATGATGTTATAGTTCTAAAGGACAAATTGAGCGAACAGTGTGTTAGGTTAGAACTCATGTATGAACATGTTGAGGCCTTAACCAAGGAGCTGAAAACCAAAGACATAGAGCTAGCTGAATCTAATGTAAAAGTAGCTGAGGTAAATAGTAAACTTGAAAAGTTTAGGAACTCATCTCTTAACCTAGGGAAAATTTTAGATGCACAGCGTCAATCTAAAAAGCTTGTAGGTCTAGGATATCATGAGAGTCCTCCACCATTCAACGACAACTATGTACCTCAACCTCAGGAGAAAACTGAGAAATCAGTTGACTCAGAGGAATTATTGGAACCAGTGTCTGAAACTGTTAAGGAAAATGAAACTAAGGTAACTGATAAACCAGTAGGACAACACAAAATTGAATTTAATGATCAAGATGATGAACCAGTTGCTATAGTTGAACCAAAAGAGCCAGACACTAGTGAGACACCGAAATCAAAGGGCACATACAAAAAGTCAATTGATAAAATGTCTTGCTTTAGATGTCACGAAAGGGGGCATGTTTCTTCTAGCTGTCCGCATAGGAAAGTAGATAGTACACCTAAGACAGGATAGCCAGAACAAGTTAAGCCTTCTACAAGTGTTGCAAGCACTAGTAGTTCTCAGAATACCGAGAAAACTGTGCAAGCGGCACCAAAATCTGCTGTGAAACAAATACCGGTGTCAGGTCGACCAAAAGAAGTGATAAGGACCATTTCCCCAAATCGAGTCGTAAATCAATCTAGGTCAGGACCACAACAGACTTATAGGAGTACCACACCTAGCAGAGCTTACACTCCGGTTAGGTCACATATCCTTGTAAGACAACAAACACCAGGTAGAGCTCAGGGATATCAGTCCGACATGCATTATAATCGTAATTATTCAAGAGCTCCACAGCAAATGCGTACAGAAAGGCAAAGAGTGAATTTAAATCACTCGACACCACAACAGACTCCAATTCAAAGACCCAAGTCACCTGAAAGGAGAGATGGGTATTTGAAAGAGTTTAAGTATGTGTGATATTACCATGTCAGTTATGGCTTGGGTTCCCCGTGATAACTAACCTATTTTATTTCATGTGCAGGAGATAACTACAGGTCCAAACAATAAATGGTTCGTCGACAGTGGTTGCTCCAGGCACATGACAGAGGAGAGAAGTCTACTCGCAGACTTCAAGGGAGGAAATCGGGGCTTTGTATCATTCGCCGGAAATAAGGGAGGGAATATAACCGGTACTGGAGTGGTCACTAATGGGACTATCAAGTTGGACCAAGTATATCACGTTGATAAACTGGTTCACAATCTCATTAGTGTATCTCAAAACTGTGATAAAAACAACTCAGTGCTGTTCACTGATACCGAGGCGTTAGTTCTAAAACCAGGGTTCAAAGTACCTGAAGAGTGGATTCTGATGAGGGCTCCTAGGAAGAATGACCTGTACGTGCTCGACATGAACAAGCCAGAATCTTCAATGGGACCAATATGTCTGTTATCTAAAGCTTCAGAGACTGAGTCGGTTTTATGGCACAGACGCATGGCATACTTGCACCTGAGAAAGATGAACTATATTATGAAAAATGGGTTGGTGCAAGGTGTTCCGATGAAGAGTTTTCAGTTCGAGGATAAGTGTCTACCGTGCAAGAAAGGAAAACAACACAAGAAGGCACACAAGTCCAAGACTCACAACTCCATCGCTGCCACATTTGATTTGTTGCATATGGATCTCTTCGGACCAATCAACAAAAGGAGTATAGGTGGTAGTTGGAAAATAGGACATTGATAACGGAATTCATCGGGTTCTTAGACCAAGTGGAGAATTCATATGGAACAAGGGTTAAACGACTTCGTAGTGATAACGGAACAGAGTTTAAAAACACTGTAATTGGTGTATATTGCCTATCAAAGGGCATAGTGCATCAAATTAGTGCACCCTATGAGCCACAGCAAATTGGGGTGGCCGAACGGAAAAACAGGACATTGATTGAGGCAGCAATGACCATGCTGTTGGATTCAAAGCTTCCTACCATGTTTTGGGGGGAGGCAGTGAATACCGTATGCAATATTTTAAACCGGGTCATTACTGTTAAATCTTTGAACAAAATCTGTTATGAAGTTTTGAATAAAAGGCCACCTAATTTAACTGGCTTCGAACCTTTTGGGGTACCATGTACGTTAATGAAAACAAAACATCAACCAAAGTTTGGTGAAAAGGCTGACGAAGGATACTTCCTAGGTTATGTGCCGAATTCACCAAATAAAAGGGTTTTTAATAAATCAAATGGTACAGTAGAGATTGTGTATAACATTGAAGTCACAAGTTATACACATGAACCCCAAACTGGTCCGGAATGGATATTTGATTATGACAAATTGTTTGAGTCATTTAACATTCCTTTGGATGAAAATGCAGGTACCATCGAAAAGGACATGTCATCATTAAATCTGAATGACGAGGGTCATAGCTTTCCGAGGACCACTTTTCAACCAACAACTGAGCCTACTTCAACTGAGGATGGATCTCCAGAAGTTACTGATTCTGAAGTGCCTACAAACGATAATCAGACTACAGCTTCTAACTCTGAGGAAAATGTCCATGAGGAAGGAAATATGGAGTCTGAGGTCGTTCCCCCATTAGGAGAGATAGGATCTAATATGGGAGATAATCTGAGAGTTGACGAGATAGATACATCTAGGATCAACAAGAATCATCCTATCGAGAGTATCATAGGAAGTCCTAGTGCTGGTGTGAGGACTAGGAGTAGTTTGAATAACAACACTGTGTTGTTGTCGATGATAAATGACTCCGAGGCCTTTCATACCTGCCTCTATTCATGCTTTATCTCGCAAGTAGAGCCGAAAAATGTGCAGATGGCACTAAAAGACAACTCTTGGGTTGAAACGATGCAGGAAGAACTGTCACAATTTAGGAAACTAGAAGTGTGGGAGTTAGTTCCATTACCTCGAGGAGAAATAGCCATAGGAACCAAATGGGTTTTTAAGTGCAAGAGAGATGACCGGGGTATAGTCACTCGCAACAAAGCAAGGTTAGTTGTAAAGGGTTTCAACCAGGAGGAAGGAATCAATTACAATGAGGTGTTCGCGCCAGTAGCAAGGTTGGAAGCAATTCGTTTGTTTCTGGCTTTTGCTTCCTTCAAGGGTTTTAAGGTTTATCAATTAGATGTTAAGAGTGCTTTCCTTTATGAGAAAGTGAAGGAACTGGTGTATGTGGAACAACCGCTCGGGTTTACAGATCCGAACTATCCAGACAGAGTATATCGCTTAGATAAGGCTCTGTATGGATTGCATCAAGCACCGAGGGCGTGGTACGAGACATTATCCAACAATCTTTTAGAAAATGGGTTTGAAAGAGGGAGGATAGATAGTACGCTGTTCGTGAAGCGAAATGGGGAATACTTCATCTTGTTACAAGTGTACGTGGATGATATCATTTTTGGATCATCAGACGAGCAAATGTGCACTGATTTTGAAAAGGTGATGAAGTCAAAATTCGAGATGAGTGCTATGGGTGAGTTGAACTTCTTTCTGGGATTGCAAGTCGATCAGAGGAAGGAGGGAATGTTTATTCATCAAACGAAGTATGTCTACGACATCTTAGAACGCTTCAGGATGGAGGGAACAAAGTTGACTGCTCATTTCAGCACGCCGATTCAAGTGAATCACAATCTCGGACCGGGTACTGAAAGTGATACCGATGTGGATCCGACATTATATCGGGCCATGATTGGGTCACTTATGTATTTAACTACTTCAAGACCTGATATTATGTTTGCTGTTTGCATTTGTGCTAGGTTTCAAGCTAATCCGAAAGAGATGCATATGAAAGCTGTGAAGCGGATTCTACGATACCTCAAGTCGAAACCGAAGCTGGGACTTTGGTATCACGCGGAGGGCGATCTGGAATTGGAGGCGTTCACGGATTCAGACTACGGAGGATGTAGCTTGACGCGCAAGTCAACAACTGGAGGTTGTCAGTTCCTAGGAGGGAGGCTCGTTTCCTGGCAATGCAAGAAACAGACTTCGGTAGCCGTGTCAACGTGCGAGGCCTAATATGTTGCTGCCGATAGTTGCTGTTCACAGGTTTTGTGGATTCAACAATAATTGCGGGACTACGGTTTGACTTACACTCATACTCCCATTAGGATAGATAATCAGTCTACAATTGCTATAACTAATAATCTAGTTAAACACAGTAAAACAAAGCACATAGACGTAAGACATCATTTTATACGTGATTGTGCTGAAAAGAACTTAATAAAGCTGGTAAAAGTGGCAATGGATGATTATAATGCAGATTTATTTACCAAAGCTTTTGATAAAACATGTTTTGAGTATTTGATTCAACTAAATGGAATGCGTAACCCAGAGTGAATTGACCTTAGTAGAGTTTTTATTTCTTTTTATAGCAGTAGTTTTTCTTTCTTTTTATAGTAAGTCTAGTAGCTTAGGATAGTTTCCTTTAATAGTAAGTTAGTATGTTACTTTATTTCCTTATTTTATTTATTAAAAACAAAAGAAAAAAGAGAGAAAACCAAAAAAAGTTCAAAAAAAAGAGAATATCAGAAAAAGAGTTAAGTCTTAGATGCATAGGTTCAAAGTGACGAAAATTAGCACAGTTAATACAAGCTCTAAGTGTTTAGCTTTCACACATAATGCACCTAAAACTCTAAGTGTTATACATTATCTAGTTTGATATGTTGGTAGGCATAATACATATAGGGAGTCTCAAGGCTAATAAAATACTCAAGAAAAAGTCAGACGTGTCACTAACTTAGATGTATGACCAACTGGTCTTAATTTTTATGTTAGAGACATACAGACTTTGATTTAAATGAGGTATGCAAATTTTCTGGGGATGTATAGCAACATCAGATACATCTTAAAGAAATGGAAAGATTAGAAAAATCATGATATTGAATTGAGAGTCAAAACAAGTAACTCTGTTGTATGTGAGTACAGACCTGTTGCCTCTGTTTTGATTCGAGTTAGCAAGAGAAGTCGCTCTGTTGTACGTCGGTACAGACCTGTCACCACTGTCTTGCTAGCTTTAAAAATAAACCTTAAGACAAACTAAGACACTTTGTTGTATGTGAATACAGACCTGTGTCCGATGTTTGCCTTTTAAAGAAAGTTTGCAAATACCAAAAAGTTATAATCATTGTGTGTATGCCTTGATCATAAAAGTATGTCTAAGTATGAGTCACGTAAAAAAATTTCTTGATAAATAAAAAGGCCAAGGGATATCCTGAAGTGTAATATGTTTAAAGGGAAAATAATACCAACAATCGGCTAGAAATGTATGTCACGACAAACGATCAAAGGAATCAAAAATTCCTAAGTGTGAAAGTTTGAATACTGAAAGTGCGTATTTGACACCGCTATCTGATTGAACCTTTCTTTGACAATACTCGTCAAAAATATTCTGTTATGTGTTAAGTATAGGTTGTAAATTTTTAAATAATGTAGATTAGTCTAAGTTTAATTTTTGTTCACAATTTTAACTTTAATTTAATTTAATTTATTTTTTACTTCATTTTTTAATTTTATTTTTACTTAGGAAAAAAGTCAAAATTTACTGAGTGTGCATTCCTAGTTGAATAAAATAAACATTGCGTGAAAATCTTGTGCTTAGGGTAAAAGATTTGGCATAGTTTATTCCGTTACAGGAAAAGGTTGAAAAAGTTGATAAAGTTGAATTTAATTCAAAGGTTTTCGAAATTTTCAAAATTTTCAAAGTTAAATTCGAGTTTAATCAAAATCGAATATATATATATTCGAATTTGGCAGGTTCTTCGAATTTGCTGATAAATTCGAAAGTAGACAAACTCGAAGGTGGTTGATATAAATAGGTCAACAGTGACAAGTCATTATCACCTACTTTCGAATTTGAGCCTTTCGAGTTTACTGTGAGCGATTTCGAGTTTGTCTTCGAGTTTGCCGTTTTCGAGTTTCATACTATTTGTCGAGTTTATGTCCGTTTGTTTTCGAGACTACTAGCAAATCTAGGTATAATCAACTGTATTGTACAAGATTTAGGTGGTTTAGACTCCATTTGAGCCAAAATTAACGGATTTTGAGGTTTTAATGGTGGAAAGTTTGTATTTCAAAATAACAAACTTTGAACCGGTGAAACATCAAATTGATTACAAATATCTTTGATTAGTACCTATTAGGACTAATGGATGTAATTTTCTAAGTCTAAATCGGTCAAAATCTTGGATTTTTGTTGTCATTCAAACCGACATGTTCGAATTTGATCATGGTCTCGAATTTGATCATGGCTTCGAGTTTGTCATTAAACTCGAAGCATCCACTAAATTCGAAACTATGGTTGTTTCGAACTTGTCATTCGAGTTTACCATTATATTCGAATTATTTGCTTAAAATTTAAATCAAACTTGTAGAAATTCATAGATGTTGGATTTTGTACTTATACAAGTTCAAAATAAAACAAATTTGAATTTAAACAAGTTTATGTCTATCTTAGTAATTCTAATATTTTATATGCTTTATTATGCAGACATGGCAGATAGAGTTTTCGTTTCAAAGCATAATATGGTCATTTCTCCGGACCATGAGAAACCTGAGGCTCAAGCAAACCGCCAAATGGTGGATTTTTTGGTCGGTTCAAGGATCTCTTATGCACTGTTGCACAACATTCAGATCGTAATCCCATATGTTAGAGAACTTTGGGATCATCTACAAGTCGACTGTACTGTTACTCCAACAGTATTGAGGACGAGGATTGCTGGACATCCTCTAGTGGTTTCAGCTGACGTGTTACGTCGAGTGTTGCAGCTAGGCTCTCCAGAGCAAGAAAATGGGCCGATTGACTTCCCGTTAGCAATCAGGCAAGCTGCATTTGTCAGAATGGGATATAGTTTGGATGTGACCAAGTCCTCATACATGAAGAGTGGGTTGATAGGGCAATGGCGATACCTAGCTCACGTCTTTATGATGTGTTTTGCTGCCAAGAAAGCAGGATTCGATTATATCGTAACGAAAATTCAATCGGGGATGATAGCGCTGGTCTACAATCAGAGATTCAGCTATTCAGAGATGTTCTTTACAGAGTTTGTACATCAGATAACAGCTCCGGAGCGAGAAAGATTTTTGTTATATCCAAGATTTGTGATGATGCTGATAAGACATATCCTGCCGAACTTGCCACAGCTTAATGATATTCAAAGTGTTGCACTCATAGACAAAAGAATCTTTGCAGATTGTTCAGCCCATAGAGGAAGGCTAGCTAGGCCAGTGGATGCACCACTTTTTGGTGCGGTGGTCGATCCAGATTTCCAAGTCGGTGAAGGTGCCAATTAGGCAGGAGAAGTTGAAATTCCACAGTAGCCGCAACAACAACAGCAACCGCCAAGGCCTCAGCAACAAAGGAGGAGGCAACGACCATCAGCGAGACAAACTCAGGCAGCTAGGCCATCAACAAGTCAAGTTCAGGAGCCAGTAGAAGCTAGTCCTGCAAGTGTTAAAGCTGGTACGTCAGGGATTGAAGCTAGTACTTCAGATGTAGCCCGCAGAACCGATCAACGGGCAGAAACATTAGAAGAGATTTGGGCTGCTGGGCCACATGCGAATGAGGCAATTACTGCTGAGCTTGTTGGAGAACTTCTAGAACCACCGGAAGGGGAAGAAGATCTGTTTAGGCAGATAGATGAATATGTGCATGTTGAGCAAGAGAGTGAATCAGAAGAAATGGAAGAAATTGAGGTTGAGAAAGAAACAGAAGATACTTCTATTCTCATACGCACATATGGATCCAGAGTCATGGTAATCAATCAAGAGGAAGGAAAAAGAAAAGCTTCGAGGGAGTTAGATGACTCAGACTTTGAGGATGAGGAAGTTACTCCTTTGATACCGAGGTAGAGAGCAAAGAGACATCGCTTCATGCAGGGAGCTCCTTCGACCTCTGCTTCTGAGCCAGAAATACCTACTGCTCAACCACCCCCTGTTCAAACAACCTTTCCACCACCACCACCACCTGTTCAAACATCCATCCCCTCACCAATCATTCCAACTCCCATCCAATCCATACCATCCACATCATCAACCTTCATGGACAATCAAAGGTTTTCTGAGCTGAGGAGCAAGGTCGACTTCCAACAAGTCCAAAATTTTCATCTAACTAAGGCTCTCGGCGAAATACAAACGCATAATGCCAATATAGACAAAGAGAATGCAGAGTTAAAGAAATCTGTTGGAAAGATGGAAGAAGAAAATCTTGAGCTTAAAACTTTTGTTGCAGATCAAGCTGCAGAAATCAGAGCAATGAGGTCCCTTATTGAGCAGCTAATGAAAAATCTAAAAGCTCAGGGGGAGACAAGCTGTAGAGATGCTGAAGAGCAGCGAAGGGAAGGTGATGACGATGGCAATGATCCCAATGCACCTGAACAGAATGAGCCAGTAGATTTTCCTGCTGCTCTATATGCTGAAGTTCAGGGGGAGCCTAGTCAAAGTGGAGCTGAAGGAGGTCAGGCTGGTTCCTCAAAGACTTATGAGAGCGAAATGATAGACGCCTTGAGAGATATTGAGGAAGAAGTAATGGATTTTGATTTTGAAGATGAAATGGAGGAGTTGGAGGAAGGGGAATTCGTACCGGAGGATGTAGTTGATTGGAGATCTGACGATGAAGTGATAAAAGACGAGGACGATAATGTCAACGAAGTGATTATCAATTCACAACCTATCACGGAGTTATATGTGCGAGATAATCACAATGTGATTGATATAGATGAGATCAAGATAGCCTCGGTCGAGGACTCTGAACTTGAGGAAGCAGAAAAGGAGCCTTCCAGGGCTGATTTAATGAATCTGTGGTTCAAGAAGGAAGAAAAGAAAGAAAAACCGAAGATGAAGAAGAAGATGAGAATTCCGGGTGCTGGAAATCTCTCAGGAGGAATTATAAGCTGGTTCTTTGACCGAGAACTGCAGCTATTTATTTTGAAAATGAGAGATGGTCTTCAATACTTGAGGCGAACACTGAAAGTATTCAATACACTGCCCAAGATTGAAGTCAAGGAGTTAGCATGGAAAGAATTGATGAATATCGGCGAGGACCCGTATGCTGAGGTTATGACAAAGATAATAAGAAAAGAGGGCCGTTCTGGAAAGTTTGAAAGACTTAAGCCGAGATCAGGAAAAAGAGTAGAGATTGAATCAAGGATAGATCCTCATACGGGAAGGCCTTGGGCCAGAATGGTTTATAAACCCGTCAAATGTCTGAAAAGGGTGCCTATGAAATTGATGCCACAGAATATTTTGAGTAACATGAAGTGGTGGTACGTCGATAATGATACAGCTGAAGCAGTCATGGAAGATACACAGGACAAAATGGTTTTGAGAGTGTATGATCCACTGCACTTAATAAACCTATCGAAGGACGACCTGAAGAAGCTGCACGATCAACCTACTTCTTTCACGAAGGATGGAGATCTGAAGCCAGGAAGTACCAGAAGGCAGTAAAGGTTTGTATAGATGCAGGGCTATATGCAGGTAGCAGTCTATATAGTTCTAGTACTTAAAACAAAATATAAATAGTTAGAAGCTATCGTCAAGGGGGAGTCTGTTGGTACACCCTGTGTGACGATAGCAGTCTAAGTTGTATTAGCATTTAGTCTAAGTCATGCTACAAAGTATTGAATATTAACTAGTGTTTGATATATGTGTTTGATATTTATTGATTGTGTGTTTGAACTTGATGTAATGTATTATAAGAAGTTCAAACATAAAGTCCAAAGATTAAATCAATCATAAGTTAAAACATATGTTCAAATAGAAGTTTGACTTGTGAAATTCGAATTTAGAGCATCGAATTTGCACATAAGCCAGATTCGAATTTGGTATAAATTCGAATAAGGCAGATTCGAATTTGTCAAGGGGACAAATTCGAATGGGCCTTGGGCCTGATTCGAGTTTGGCCCATGACAAACTTGAATGGGTCTCTATAATTAGGGATTAACTCGAATGATTAGGGGACTTTTGCAGAATTCGATGTGTGATTAGCAGAAGGCGATCTTGAGTTTATCAGCAATCTGTTTGTGTTTTCGGAGAGAATCACTGCGTAGGTTCGTTCGTAGTCGTTCGTACAATGCCGTGGTAATCTCCGTATTCCGTGAGTGTGATATATCCGTCAAGCCGCTAACGAGGATTCCGCACTCGTTGGTGTGTGTCGCGTCTAGATAGATCCGTAGTTCAAGACCTTACATTCACAACACCTATTTGATCATTCACAAGAATTATTTGACTATTTACAATTCTTCTACACTTATGTTGTAAACGTATTCCCAGTATTATCAGCACTCGTGTATAATCACACCAATATTATATTGCAAAACAGAATAATTATTCAATGATTTGCAAGGAATAATGATGAAGAAAGTCAGAGAATGTTTTCTCTAAAGCGGCGGCTGAATATTCAATAATCGTATCACTGTTGGGAAACCCTAGGTGGGGTTTCCCTTTTACATGGAATTAAAGCAACTTTGGAACAATTACACTTTGGCCCCCTCAACTTGTAAAATAAAGGATACAACTAAACAAAGTCTTGAAATAAATAACAAGTAAATAAACTAATAATAATTATTACAAAATCAAGTCACAAGATCGAAATTAAATATTTAACAATCTCCCCCTTTTCAATCATTGTGGGTGAACTCGAGCGTGATCTGTTGTTATCGGAGGACAAGAACGACGTCGAACCGTCTAGTCACTTGCCTTAAATGTAGCCTCTCGTTCAGCAGTTCTATGCCACTGAGAATGTCTTGTATTTCCTTCAGTTTGCGTTTAAGTTCAGGGATTGTCTGAGCATCATTTTCTTGTGTTTTTTTGGTGAGTTCAGCTCTAACCAATCTGATAGTACCGTTGGAGTAGCAAGGCTGATCCTCAATGTGCATAAGCTTTTTCCTCCCTTTCTGGTTTAAAAATATGATTCCAGGTTGCCCCCCATCAAAACTTTGAACGCTGGGTAGTGGTCTAGAAGGAAGATATCTTGCTCAAGAGCTCTTAGACCGACTTTAACCAACGCACTCTCAATCGCCATTTGAAAGTCTCTTAAGCACATAACAATGGAGCGGTGATTCATGCTTTTGACAAGGGCGGCAACAGCAGTGACATGAGTTACAGGTTTCTTAATCTTATTTTTCAATTTGTTGTGTAGAAACTCGATGTCGTCTATGTTTGCAAAATCTAGGTCAGTTTCTTGCAGTTCCTGAACAGATCCGTCCTCTCTGAGCACTTCAAATGCGTGAGTGAAAACTCAGGCTCTTTTATACATATGAATGTTGTTGATCTTTACTATCTTTAACTTTGACCAATATTTATCTTTATCTCTCTTTTCCCTCAACATCATCTGATTATATTCTGCTTGTTCAGCTCGAGATGCATCAGTCAAGACCATGAGAAGACGTCTTCTGTAAGATCCAGGTCTCTTTCTAAAAACAATTTTGAACCTTTCTTCCAGAAAGGGGTTTTGAAACTGCTCTGCCGGGAACTTTCTCGAAAACTCTTTTAGACCTTGGATCGGAGGTTCTTCCAGCTCAGCGGGAGGAGCTTCAAGAAGTTTTAAAACTCGAGTCCTCCGGTCCTGCTTCAGCTCTTCTTTTATTTCTCAAGCTTGAGACTGCACTTGACCCTTTGAATACCACCGAACCCGTTCTATATGAGTTACAACGTACCTTGGAGTAACATCTCTGGTATTAAAGCAGTCTACTGTACGGGGATCTAATGTCTTGGTCATATGGGCTGGTGTGGTTGATTGAGCTGGTAGGGTTGATTGAGCTGGTAGTGTTTCTATGGGAGCAGTGGATGTGGTTTGAATGAGATATGATTTCTTCTTGAGGCACGTGGGTTGGGGAATTTAAAAAACTCAAATGAGGATGATGATTTCTGTGGCGATTCAGGTTCAGGCTTGGGAGTAATTGAATGATAGTCTTGGTCATTATTAGAGTCTGTATCAGACACTAAAATGACCTCAACTTTTTTAAATATTGGCTCATACTCCATAGCCGAAAGTGGATCTAACGGAGCTGGGCCTTCAACTAGAGGATCGTCTTCAATCATTTTTTGATCCTCAAAACCTTTTTCCCCAGACCCTTGAACATTTTCTCCCTCTGGATCTGCTCCCCCTACAATAAACATCTGGTCCTTAGACTGAACTCTTTGACGCTTCTCCCCCTCATGGCGATCAGGGTCAACCTGATCGTTATGTTTTCTTTTATGGGAGTCAGCCTGAGGACGGCATTGGAGCTCAATAACTGCAGATTCAAGGCGGTCCATCCTGGTGTTTATCTGCTTTTGGACTTGAAGGATTAGTCGTTTAAGCGCATCCATTTTGTCTGATAGCTCGGATATTTGGGCTTGGACTGACCGGGTACCTGGTGGCGGCATATCCTCAGAGGCAACACCCTTACCCTTGATGAATGATAAAAGGGCGGTATATCGCTCTTCGGCAGCTTCTTTGTGGGCGTCCAGGTCAGCCCGGGTAATAACTCCAGCAGCACGTAGAGCCGTTGTTAACATCTCGAGAGAGATCTCGGGATGGCCCGATGTTGATGGCATTTGAGTGGCAACATCAGGACTTCCTTCCATCATTTCTGGCTCCACTGTGGGATGCTCAGATCCGGTAGTTGGTTGAGTCGCCACGAAGGCGGCTTTGTCGGGGGTGGACACCATGGAGGCATCGTGTTGTGTGTCTGGGGGTGGGGTCTGAGCTGTGGTCGAACGAATGACGGTCACTAGGGGCGACATGTGACATGTTTCAACATCACAGCTCTCCGAGTGAGAGGGTGATGGAGTATGTGCAATATCCCCTTGGAATGAAGTGGTTTCCCTTTGAGGGGATACCAAGTGGATGGTAGGGGTGCTTTCGACCACTAGACGGGTGGTCTTATGGTGGGTTGTCTGGCTTAGGGGGCTAATATCTCCCTCAGATGCAGCTTCTTCATCTCTTAGTTGGACATAGACGGTCAGTTCAGAATCGACCGCCTCTTCCGTCTCACCTGCACCTCCCTCCCTTACCTCAGACAACGCCCGCTCACCCAAACCCAAGATATTTTCAACTGCCACCTCAGCTCCCTCAATCTCACTCTTTCTTCTCCTCACCTTCGGACTGGTTAGGCTCAGTCGGTATTGACTGAGCCTCATCCGGATATTTAGCCCTTATATAGTCCCTTACCCTGTCGGTCTGAGCTGCCTGTTGTAGCAATGAGAGTGGAATAGCCATTACTGCAACGGTCGTTGTTTGCTGTTGGGATCTTTATCCTTTGAAGCGCGGCGGTGAAATAATGTCATCGTCTTGGTCCATGGAGAATTGTATGATTAATTGCAGGAACCGTTGGAATGATATGTACTTTCGCCTGCGTCTTGTCCTTTTCTCTAGGACTGCTCTTTTCAACTCCTCGAATAAGAATGTCGCGTAATCATAGTGTCGATCAAACGCGAAGGCGGCAAACATGGATAGAACTTGGATGGAAGCAGAGTCGTGGCCTGAATGTTTCTTGGTGAAATATTTGTTGATTATGTCGAATAGTACCCTCTAGTGTGATTGAAGGTGCTTGGTTCTGAATTCAGATGGCTTGGAGGGTGGGCCATCATATCCAAGGGATTTGATTTCATCAAGGGTTTCTAGAAGGGAAGGTATGGGGGCGAATGCATATTTGGTGACAGAGAAGGCTTCAGCAGGGAGGCGAAGAATGTGGCGAATGGCTTCTTGGGTGATCTTGACTGGAACGCAGTCTATGGTAGATATGAAGTGGGGTTCAGCATCAGACACAAAGGTGAGATGACGCCAAAATTGTTGAAGGTATACAGATGGTACGAATATGGCGATGGTTAGGGCGTAGAAGAGTGGGTGACCTTTGAGGATATCGAAGGTGATATCCTCGGCTTCATGGCGGAGGGTGGAAATGTCAAGTTGCCAATTGTGGGGGGGGGGGGGGGGGCAAACATATTGGGATTGGGGTAGTAGGATTCCTCATGGAGTTGGGCGTTATTATTTGGGAGAGGTGAATGGGGAAGGGTGAGGATGATTTCTGGTTCCATGAGTCCTGTAAACATGCAACAGTGTTAGAATAGCAGACTTAAAAGAATAAAACATTAATACTAAGTCTTAGATGAGTGTGAATTTGAAACTGTCTATTCTGTTTAAAGCATTGGGTCTTTTATCAGTAGAATGCGAATTCTAGTCCAAAGTCAATCGTTAAAAGACCAATGTTAGAATAGACATTTTAACTCAAACATTGATCCTAACTCTAATCAATGGTGCATAGGACTTGAAATATTTTTGTGATTTTTTATTTTTGATAAAAATGCAAAAATGGAAAATGTTAAAAAAACTCCTAAGTGTTGAATTTCGGATGAGCCGAATTTCAGATGAACGGTGATCTGAATTTGGTTCAATCCGAAATTTGGATGAAAAATATGCATGAAAAAAATCTAAGTATGAAACTTTGGATGGGGAACGAGTTCAGATGGGAACCGAGTTCGGATGGGGACCGAATTCGGATGGGGTCCGAATTCGGATGGTGGATAAAATGAAAAGACTTAGAAAAATAGTCATCAAAGATCAATGCTGATAAGAACCGAATTTCGATGAATAGTGATCCGAATTCGGATGAACAGTTGTCCGAAATTCAGATGGGGTCCTAAAAATGTGAAAAATTCCTAAGGAAGTTCATCCGAAGTTCGGATGGTCCGAGTTTGGGACTTAGAAAAATTTCCAGCATTTATGGTGTTCATGCACGTGCAACGTGAACAGTTGAAAAGTTCATAAAAATGCAGATTCTAATGTAAAAACATGCAATGAACAATTTATATAAGCACATTAAGTAAAACACACTGATTAAAGTACTTAAAAAAGCTAAAAACCGAAGATAAAACCTTAAAATGTTGAAAATTAAAAACACTAAATAAGGAGTTATAAACTGAAATAAAGCATAAAATGGGTTACCTGAAGGTGCAGATACACGAAAAAGTAAGAAAAATGGAGAAAAGTGGTTGCAAAATGAGGTTCGGAGCTTGAAGATCGACTTCAATGGCAGAGGTGGGTTGCGACGGTTGAGAGAGAAGGAAGAAGAGGAAACTTAGTGATGAAGAAAGCCAATTCCCGCCTATTTAAATAGGCGGGTCGGGTCGGGTCCGTTGAGTTCCGCGCGTTTTACACCAAGATGGGCCAACCGGTTTTAGTTATTTACACAAGATGGGCCAAACAAAAATTAAAAATAAAAAATGAGCCCAATTAAAAATCTTTTTGTATTTTTCTGATTTGTCTTTGAAAAACAAAATTAATATAGAATATAACAACTAAATTGAACATAAAGTGAATTAAAAAATATTTTTGTGATTTTCTTTATAAATTAAGTTAAGACAAAAGTTAAATAGAATATAAAAATATTTTTGACTTTTTTGATATATTTAAAACAAATAAGATGTTTTTGTGATTTTCTGACAGATTATATTAAAATTTAAAAATTAAACAACCTAAAACTTTAATCATAGAGAATTTAAAAACAAAACAAAAAATACATAAACTAACATCTTAAAAATACCCCCCCTCAATTAAACACATATCCTTTTTCATTTTAAACTCTCGAATCTTTTAAAACCTTATGATTACAGACAAACCTGGATAAATTAGCGTCTCACTCAATGATTAACAATTCATATAGCAAGTTGTTAGGATCGTTAATTATTAAAAATGTACATAGATAAGGAAATATTGAAGTTTAATTTTGGGACACAACCTTTAAACTTAAATAGCAGATATTTTATAAACTAAAGGAAATTCAAACACGAATGTCTAATATTTAACTAGAAGGAGGATTCAGCATGCCGATATGTGATACTAAAAACTAAAAACGGGGTTCGTTAAAACTTTAGTAAAAATATCAGCAAGTTGATATTCCGTGCCTACAAAATACAGTTCAATTGTTCCATTTTCTATGTGATCTTAATAAAATGATACCTGATATCTATATGTTTTGTTCGTGAGTGCTGCACGGGATTGCAAGAAATAGCAATTGCACTTCTAGAATCACAGTAGATTCGGATGTTGGTGAGCGAGAATCCATAATCACGTAATTGTGTTCTCATCCACAGCACTTGAGAGCAACAGCTTGCAGCTGCTACATACTCGGCTTCAGTTGTGGATGTTGAAACACAATTCTGCTTTTTGGAGGACCAACTCACCGGTCTGTCTCCCAAAAACTGTATTCCTCATGATGTGCTCTTCTTATGAACTCTACAACGTGCAAAATCAGCATCTAAAAAGGCAGTAAGATCAAAATTGGTTCCCTTTGGATACCAGAGACCAAGATCGGGTGTACCCTTAAGATAACGAAAAATGCGTTTTACCGCAGTTAGGTGTGATTCCTTTGGGACGGCCTGAAAACGAGAACAAAGACATGTTGAAAACATTATATCTGGTCTACTGGCCGTAAAATACAGTAAGGATCCAAACATCCCTCTGTAAGTTGTATTGTCGACACTTTTCCGGGAAGGATCAATGTCTAACTTACAGTTTGAAGCCATGGGAGTTGCGATACTCGTGCAAGAGTCTAACTTATACTTCTTGAGAATGTCAAAAGTATATTTCGACTGGTTCACAAAAATCCCATTTTCAAGTTGTTTGACTTGTGATCTAAGGAAAAAATTCATTTCCCCCATCATACTCGTCTCGAACCTGGACTCCATTAGGGATGAAAAGTTCTTACAGAAATTACAGTCAGTAGATCCAAATATAATACCGTCGACATGTATTTGGACTAGCATTATGTGCGGGCTTTAACTTTTTGTGAACAATGTTGTGTCCACCACACCTTTGCTGAAACTATCAGAGATAAGAAAGTTGGAAAGACTGTCATACCATGCGCAAGGTGCTTGTTTCAAACCATAGAGGGCTTTGTCTAGCACATAAACATGACAGGTTTATGTGCATCAACAAATCCTTGTGGTTGTTCAACGTACACCTCTTCGTTAAGTTCACCGTTCAGGAAGGCTGTTTTGACGTCCATCTGGTACACTTTGAAATCTTTGTGTGCCGCGTACGCCAAGAAGATTCTGATTGCTTCTATCCGTGCAACTGGAGTGAAGGTCTCGTCATAATCTATGCCTTCTTGTTATCGGTAGCCTTTGGCGACTAGTCTAGCTTTGTTTCTTACCACAATACTGTTTTCGTCTCGTTTGTTCTTATAGATCTACTTTGTTCCAATAATGGTTCGGTCTTTGGGCTTGGGAACTAACCTCCATACTCTCAGCTGATCAAACTGGTTGAGCTTTTCTTGCATTGCCACAATCTAGTCAGGATCTTTCAAGGCTTCATCCACACGAGCAGGCGTTATCATACGAAGGAATGACGCAAAGAGACATTCGTTAGCAGACACCGGTTGAGAGATCACCAATGATTTGTTCGGTTGGGTGACTCCGGGTCCATTTTGTCACGTGTGGAAGGGGTGAATGTGATGGAAGCTCAGTGGTGAGTGTGGGTATGGATGATGATTCATGGTCAATGGTTTCGAAGGAAGGTACCACTGGTTCCGGTACGGGTTCAGGGTGATCAGATGTAGGAATGATGTTTGACATTATGTGTGAGGGCAGTAGATTCAACTGGAGGTGTATTAGTGGATGAAGTGGATGGAGGTGAGTTTAAAATGGTAGGTGAATCAGATGGAGCTTGTTGCACAGTTGAATCGTTGGATGTGTTAACTACTTAAGAAGAAATATTTGAAGTATTAGCACTAGGACCAAAAAATTCTACATAGAAAGGATCAAATAAATTAACTAAAGTAGAAGGAGAAAAAGAAGTAGATTGAGAAGAGTCTCCAGGCATTGGTGTAATGCGTGGTCCTGATTGATCAACTTCGGGTGCCAATTCAACCATTTATCGAATGTGACATGCACACTCTCATTGATTGTTCTGGTGCGAGTGTTGTATGCGCGATATGCCTTCGAGTTGGATAAATATCCAATGAAGATCTCTTTATCCGCCTTCTCGTTGAATTTCCTGAGGTTGTCTTTGTCATTAAGCACGTAGCACCTGCAACCAAATACACGTAAGTACTTGATAAAAGGAACTTTATTTAGAAAGAGTTGGTATGTAGTTTTATTGAAACACTTATGGATTATGGATTGTAACACCTGCAAATCTCGAGGTAGATAATTATTTATATCTTATCACTTAATTTTGAACGTCGCAATTTACTTTAGATTAGATACGAAATATTAAAGTTTGTGATGGTTTAATAATCTAAGACAACTATTATAGATGAAATATAGTGGTTTAACCATGCAATTTAAACATAAATATTAAGAGATGATCAAATAAAATAAAAAATAAAAAAAAGATGTAACAAATTGCATGTGCGTCAACCTCTTATAACCAACATACACACACATCACTCCATCATTCTCCATCAAATTACACACACAAACACATACTAAAATCTGAGTTTTTAAAGAAATTGGGGCTGAAATTTGAAGAATTAAAGAGAAATTAGAGTTGGAGATTTAAGATCATCATCTTCACAAGTTGCTCATCTTCATCATCATCAAAATTTGAGGTAAACATTAAGAAATTCGTTATTTATTTTTAGCTTAAATTATATCATTGAAAATAAACTTATAAGGGATTATGAATCTGAAAATGCATACTAGATTATTAATGTAATCATATTCTTCATTTTCTTTATGCTTAAAAGCTTCAAAGGGGTTCCCTAATGGTGATTTAGTGGGTGTTGTATTTGAATCCGAAAATCTATATAAAACTAATAGAAATAGGTTAAGAAACATCATTAGAATATTATTTGGTTATAAATTCGGATTTAAACTCAATAGGAGGGTATCCAAGAAGTTTGGAAGTTATGGGATTTTGTGAGAAATCTAGAAAATAAAGATGGAATCAATGGGTTAGGAGAGTGTGGAGGAGACCCGTCCGCGACGGCGCCTCCACAACCTCTGGCCGGCGGTTTGGGTGGAGAAGAAAGCAACCCCTCTGCTTATTTTTTTCTTGCTGCGTTTTTTTTCTGTAGGTCCCAAAAGGTTCCCCTAGTGTATTGTTCTAAGCTGTAGAGGGGGGGGGGGGTGAATACAGCAAATTAAAAACTCAACACTCTTTTCTCAATGTTTGTGTATACTATTAACAAGTGTTAAATACAAACAAGCTTGACTGCGGAAAGGTTCAAACTGAGATGACAGATACAACAGAAAACTAATCTAAGACACACTCAGACTAGATACAATGAATACACTCACTTAGATGAACTCATTGATTTTACAAGACACAGATGGACAGCTTGAGTAAGAACAGCTTAGACACACGATACTGTTTTATTCAAGCAGACTTGCATGCATGGAATAACACACTTCAATGCATGATCTGAATTTCTCACTCTTAGTTATCTCACAATCCTTAGAAGCTTTCTTTTATACTCTCACTGAGAATCTCAGTGAAGCTTCTTTATTGGACGATGAGATAGTGAGATGTCTTTCCAAAAAGACAAAACAACTTTTCTGCACATTCTGAAAAAGCAGACTTGTCTTCATGTGGCAGAATCTTTGTCTTTTCCTTTTTGTCTCTGTTGCATAAGGCTTTAACCAAAAGAGGAATGTCAACTTTGCATCTTTCTTCTTTTGTTAAGGCCATTTTGATTTTAGAAATGGTCTGTCACCCATTTCAAATATCCTTTTGTCTTCATGTAACAGAACAGCATAGGCAGGCTTTTGCAGTTTCTGTTTTCCACTTTGTCTTCGACTTGTAAACTGATCTTGTAGCCAAAAACAATACATGAGGACTTGGAAATATATTCCATAAAGTGTTTAGCCTATTCACAAAGAACAGGTTCTGTTCACAAAGAACAGAACACTTAGAATTTATCCAAGCTGCTCAACAGAGATAGAGCAGCGTAGACAGTTTATGTCCAGCCTGTTCAGCAGACAAAACAGCTTGGACAATCTGCCTTTGTTGCAACTAATGCAACAGGGTAAACATCTTTGACTCATATTGTAAATCACTTTTCAGGTTTCAATAAGGCATAAACAGGCCTTAAATTATACCTTCAAGTGCATCAAACAGCTTTGATTAAAAATCTCCCCCTAAGATGTAGAGCAGGTTTGACTGAGGCCTTTTTGTGCCTAACAATCTCCCCTGTTTGCATTAATCAGTCTAAGCTGATTTTATCAATAATCACTATATAAATTTACAATACATTTTGCTGAAATGAAATTACAACATCAAAGTAAAGTAAAAGATTAGTTTATATATATACTGATTTTTGATTACATAAACAACACATGTTTTTACAAAAGTACAACTGATGTACTAGTGCATATTACAACTGAAGTAAAAATAAAAGTTACAACTAATGTAACAAAGTACAACTAATGTACATAGAAATTCAACAATTTGGACTGTTGATGATGAGAGCAAGTAATGGCAAGCCTGTCCAACTGATGGACATCTTCCATTCTTCATCTACTCAGATAGTAGATGGACTTCAAGGCAGTGGTGGCACTCCTTCTTCAAACATTTCTTCAAGCTGTTCCTTGGTTTCATCAAATTCCTCCATTTCAACTCTAAGGAACATGAAACTGGGATGTTGAAGCTCCCCTCTTTCATAAAAGCCTCTGAGCTGATTCTAGATGGCTGTTCTCCACTTTATGGATTGACTAAAGGAATTAGCAAGTCTGAAAGCAATAAGCTGTTTGAGACCAACCTTGTGCAGATCTGATGCTCTTTGGAAGCACTTCTTCTTTGTAAGGGGATCTACAAAAAATACCCCCAGCTCAGGTTCTTCAATCAGCTTACCTTCCTCATATTCCACTCCTTTAGGCAGGCTGTGGTCTACTCTGATTTCTACGACTAATCACCTTGTTCAATCATTATTAGGAGTTCATCCAACTCTGTATCCTTTCTGTTCCTCTTGGCCTTTATCTTTGGGGTAGCCACTAAGATACCCTTAATCTGTTCTTTCGGGATCAGGCCAAGATCTCTCACTTGTGACACCCTTGCCACATTAACCACTATTTACAATACACCCAGGATTTAATCACTAACATACAAATACATAATGATCTGAAGGCTTAAAGTGCGGAAGCAGTAAAATACAAAATAGAATAATACAAATTTGTGTTCAACACCCTACGGTGCTACGTAGGTTACACGTCTAAGTCTACAAACTCAAGAGTATTACATCATCCCAAATTTTATTACAACAGTAATTCCATAAACCAAATACCAAGATAGACAGTAGAAATCTTCAAATACTTCAACAAACATCCTAGCTAGATGGTCCCGCCGCCGATTTTCCTTTTCCTGTAAAAAATGTAACAACTGAGGGGTAAGCGAATTGCTTAGTGAATACCATAAGATTTTACACATTCTACAAATCTTTATGATGCCACCCAGAGTAACAGCGGTAACACATACCGTATACTCCACACGTACTCAAAGTACGCAAACCTGAGCCGCAGCTCCTTCGAGCTGACACTCGGCATAAGAAATCCAACCATCTGAGGCAGACATTACATCGGGGATGACTTACTGTCTATCCTGACCACAGAGGTGTCAAACTCTTGGTCGTATAGCACAGTAACATCAGAGTACAGATGCGACCACGCAGGTCCATCAAAAGGATGCACAACAAATGAACGGACATGCAACAAGTATGAATGTGCATCAACATATACGCAAGTTAGTAGAGTGTCAAACAAATATGAAACAACATGCCTCAGCAGGCAAAGCAAACATAAAGCAGATGCAGACATGTTAAAATCAAAGGTACTCACAGTGGGTGCGTTATTAAACTTCCAGTTAATTTTATTTCTCCTCGGGCTTTCAATCGGATCACAAAATACCCCACTGTGGGTTAAACAACACCACAAGGGACCTGTTAAGTCATTTGTAACAACACATTGTGTCAATAACTGTTTAATTTCATAACACTAAATTTTATAAGTTTTTGCAATATTTGATCCCAATTCAGATCCATGTCCGAATTCGGATCCCACCCGAATTCGGTCGCCCAATTCGGTCCCCACAAGTTCGGATAATCTCAAATTCGGACCATGACAAATTCGGACCCTATATCAAGTTCGAACCATGACAAGTTCGGATCTATTCCCATTTCGGACCATATAAGTTCGAATCCCATTATGTTCGAATCCCTATCCGAATTCGGTCCCCAACCGAATTTGGATCTCGACCGAATTACAACACTTAGAAATATTTTTTTTTTGCTATATATTAAATATCCTGAAATCCAGGCCTCATCCGAATTCGGACCAGATCCGAGTTCATCTCGGATCCGAATTCGGACCCCACCCCATTCGAACTTGTGCAGTTTTTAACATTTTCCAGATTTTAATTTCCATCATTTTTATCCAATGTTTGAAATAAATTGCACCAACTTAAATACACTTAATTTCAACCATTTTAACACTAATATTAACACTTTTATATACCAAAATGAACACTTTTTGTCCATTTTTAAACATCCATCGAACACACACTAAAACACACACTAAAGTCCATAAATCATACTTATAAGCTGAATCAGAAGCTGAAATTTAACATGTAGCTTCATATACACTAGATTTAAACAAATCTTTAAATATAACACATGCATCCATATTTGAATCTCCAAAAATCTAATTTTCGGTTCATATAAAAACCGAACCAAAACCATCAAAATCGAAGTGTTGATGAAATGTTTACCTTAATTCGATGATTGCAGATTTTTAGTTCCTTGAATGCAATCTGAATCCAAATTTCCAGCTTCAAATTTCAGCTTTTGATGATCTTCTATGGTTTAGAGAGAGAGAGCCGAGAAAGATGAGATTTTAGAGAGAGTGTGAAATGGCTAAAATGAGAGACTTTTGAGTCTTTTATGTCTATTTCCAATCTTTGACACATCTAGCCCATCCACTTTTCGGGTTCCATTAAATACTGATTTTATAAAATAAAGAATTCTATCTTTATTTTATTTTCTTAACAATTATTAATAATTATGCTTACTTAAATAAATTGAAATTCCTCAATTTCTAAATAAAACAACCAACTTTATAATCAATCCAAATTTCGTACCAACTTTCATAATTCAACTTAAATTACATTAATTTAAAAATTCATCTAATTAAACCTCAATTACAGTAATTCAAATCTGAGGATGTTACAGCCTGGGCTCCACCACGCTCAAACTTCGTCCTCGAAGTTACTCGGATCCAAAAAAAGTTGCGGATACTTCTTCATCATTTCAGACTTAGTCTCCCAGGTATGATTCGCTCCCTTATGATGCTTCCAACGTACAAGCACCATTTCTATCTCTTTGCTTCTTAATTTCTTCACTTTTGTATCTAACACACACTCCGGCTCCTCGACATAACGAAGTCTTTCATCGACTTGTAGCTCAGTATGATCTGTCCAGTCCTCGTTTCCAGTAGTGAACGATTTCCTGAGATTCCCAACATGGAATACCGGGTGTATGCCCGACATCTCTTCAGACAACTCTAAACGATACGACTGGTTTCCTACTTTCTCGGTTATCTTGAATGGCCCAACAAATCTTGGGGCCAACTTGCCTCTCTTTACAAATCGTGTAACACCTCTCATAGGTGACACCTTCAGATATACCCAATCATTTATCTCAAAATTGATTGGTTTGTGCCTCCTGTCGTAATAACTTTTCTGACGATTCTGGGCCGCCTTCATGTTCTGTCTAATCAACTGTATCTTCTCGTTTGTTTCTTGAAGCAATGTCGGCCCAGCAATCGGTGTTTCACCAGTTTCTCTCCAACAAGTAGGAGTCCTACACCTTCTCCCATCTAAAGCCTCAAACAGCGGCTTCTTTATTGTTGCGTGATAACTGTTGTTATATGAAAACTCTATCAGTGGCAGATGATCGTCCCAATTGCCACCGAGGTCCAGTATACACGATCTCATCATATCCTCCAAGGTGAGGATAGTCCTTTCACTTTGGCCATCGGTTTGCGGACGATAAGCCGTACTCATAGCAATCCTTGTACCCAGTCATTCTTGCAAAGCCGACCAAAAGTTTGAAGTAAATCGGTTATCCCGATCTGACACTATAGACTTCGGTACTCCATGTCTAGAAACGATCTCATCCAAGTAAATCTGAGCCAACTTCTCCAATGAATAGCTTTCCCGAATCGGTATAAAGTGTGCCGATTTGGTCAATCTATCAACGATCACCCAAATTGCATCATGTTGACGCCTAGTTTTCGGTAACTTTGTGACAAAAACCATGGTAATGTGTTCCCACTTCCATTCCAGATTGGGAAGCGGTTGCAGACTACCATATGGTTGCTGGTGTTCGGCTTTCACAAGCCGGCAAGTCCTACATCGCTCCACATACTGTCCAATGTCTTTATTTAATCCCGGCCACCAAAAGTCTGCTTTCAGCTCATTGTACATCTTTGTGCTTCCGGGATGTACAGAAAATTTTGATTGATGCGCTTTTTCTATTATCACATTCCTCATACCTCCATACTTTGGCACCCAGATTCTCCCATAAATTCCTTTCAATCCAGATTCACTCGTTTCCATATTCCTCATCTGTACCCTTACATCTTCATCACCAATGTTTTCTTCCTTCAAAGCTTCCACTTGAGCAGCTTTAACATCATCAATTATTGTGGAAGTTAACATCGTAGATGTCAGCATATAACAACATTCCTTGGCATAAGCTTTGCGACTTAAAGCATCAGCTACCACGTTAGCCTTTCCAGGATGATAAAGGATCTCACAGTCGTAATCCTTTATAAGTTTCATTGATCGTCTTTGCCTCATATTAAGTTCTTTTTGACTGAAGATATACTTCAAGCTCTTATGGTCCGTGTATAACTGACACTTAGTTCCATAGAGATAGTGCCTCCACAACTTCAATGCAAATGTAACGGCGGTCAACTCCAAGTCATGAGTTGAATAGTTCTTTTCGTGCTGCTTAAGCTGTCTCGAGGCATAAGCGATTACCTTTCCACACTGCATCAGTATAGCACCTAATCCCAACCTCGAGGCATCCGTGTATACAACAAAAGCCACATTGCCCTCCGGTAGAGCAAGTATCGGCACTTCACTTAACGTCTTCTTCAATATCTCAAAAGCCTCTTGCTGCACAGTTTCCCAAACAAACGGTGCATTCTTCTTCGTTAATGCAGTCAAAGGAACTGCAATTTTCAAGAAATCCTTTATAAATCTCCTATAATAGCCCGCCAGTCCAAGAAAACTCCTGACTTCTGTAGCTGATCGAGGCGGTTCCCAGTTCTTTATGGCTTCAACTTTAGCTGGATCAACTGAAATCCCAGCTTCAGAAATCACATGTCCAAGAAACTGAATTTGTTGCAGCCAAAACTCACACTTTGAGAATTTGGCATACAACTTTTCCTTTCTCAATAATTCCAACAACTCTGTTAAGTGAACAACATGCTCCGCTTCAGTTTTGGAATACACCAAGATGTCGTCAATAAACACAATCACCGACTTATCTAACATCGGTCTACACACTCTATTCATCAAATCCATAAAGACAACCGGGGCATTGGTTAACCCGAAAGGCATAACCAAGAACTCGTAATGCCCATATCGTGTCCTAAAAGCTGTCTTTGGCAAATCTTCCTCTCGGACTTTCAACTGATGATATCCCGACCTCAAGTCAATCTTAGAAAATACACTCGCCCCATGTAGCTGATCAAACAAGTCATCTATCCTCGGCAGCGGATACTTGTTCTTGATACTCAGCTTATTCAACTCCCGGTAATCAATGCACATTCGCATTGTGCCATCCTTCTTCTTAACAAACAATACCGAAGCTCCCCACGGTGATGAACTCGGTCGAATGAAGCCCTTATCCAACAACTCCTGGAGTTGTTTCATCATTTCTTGCATCTCTGTAGGAGCAAGGCGATACGGAGAACGAGCTACCGGTGCAGCTCCACGGATCAAGTCAGTTCGAAATTCCACTTGTCTCTCAGGCGGCACGCCAGACAAGTCTTCCGGAAACACATCCGGGAATTGTGATACAACAGGCACATCTGCCAAAGTCTTCTTCTCAGCCTTAGCATCAATAGCATATGCTAAGTAGGCATCACACCCCCTTGCAACAGGCTTTTGGGCTTTTGCAATGGTTAACAAACACAGATCCCCGCTTCTCCTATCCCCGTAAATACAAATCTCACGCCCCTCCGGAGTAGTTATCTTGATCATACGCTCCTTACACACTATATGAGCTTCATTCTCTATCAACCAGTCCATCCCGACAATCACGTCAAACTCGCTGAATGCTATCAGGATCAAATCAAGATTGAAGACTACATCTTCAATCACTAACGTGCAGTTACGGTATACGTGATCTACTTTGACTAGAGTGTTACTAGCAGTTTCTATGTCAAGTACGGCAGTTAACTTAGACAAAGGCATGACAAGTTGTTGTGCAAACATAGTAGATACAAACGAGCGGTTGGCAGCAGAATCAAATAATACTCTTGCAGGCAAGGAGTTAACTATGAACGTACCCGTAACCACCTCCGGGTTTTCCCTAGCCTCCTCAGCGGTAATCTGGAATGCACGAGCTGGTGCCCTTTGTGGCTGGTTCCGGCGGTTGACTGAACCACCACTAGATCCCCCAGATGATCGAGTTGATGATGGAGCAGCAACTGCTGGAGCATTCTTTCGACAATTCCGGCTATAGTGCCCCCATACCCCACACTTATGGCAAGCATCAGATTTCCGTGGGCACTCATTCTGAAAATGGCCCAACTCTCCACAGAAAAAGCAAGCGCGTCCATTAGTGCACTTGCCAAAGTGTTCCAGATGACACTTATTGCAATATTGCGGCTCGGTGTTGATGGAATAAGCACGGACACGACCAGAAGAACTAGACTATTGACGATTAGACTGTTGCGGCGAGTACTGCGATGATCGTGAAGAACCAGAGTAGCCTCCTTCGCGTTGGCGTTTTGGTGGTGAAGGTTGAGTTGGATTGGCTGAAGTAGCAGCAGACCCTATTACATATCCGGACATACTCAGAATCTGTTCCACATTTCTGGCGGCTTCCAGTAGACCAACAAATGTGGGGTAGCGTACATTGCTCATCACCCTTCGGAATTCTAGATCAAGACCAGCCTCAAACATCGTCACTTTTCTTTCCTCGGTATCCACCTGATGAGGCGCGAACAAACTCAGCCTCGTGAACTCTACCGCATACTGGGACACAGACTTAGTCCCCTGAATCAGTGTCATGAACATTGCCTCAAGTCTTCGGCGCTCATCGGCCGGGCAGTATTGCTGAGTAAAGACTTCAGTGAACTCAGCCCATGACATAACATATACTTTCTCCAAGGTCAAAGCATTCACCATAGAGTTCCACCACATGACTGCATCTTTGGTGAACATAGCAGTAGCAAACCGCACCATGTCCTTCTCAGCACAATCGCTGATTCGGAATGTCCGTTCTGTGGCTGTTATCCATTCCAGAGCGGTAACAGCATCACCCAGTCCATTGAACTCGACTGCTCCATTTCCTTTAAAGTCTTTAAAACGACAACCTCTGGGCTTGTTAGATGACCCAGTATTGTCATCTTGTTCGTCATTGTTTCCCTCTTCCTTTTGTCTTCTCTTCTCTTAGCTTCGGCCTCATCTCGAGCCCGAAACTGATCTTGAATCATTCGATTTTGCTCAGCCATCATGGCTAGCATCATTTCTCTTGTTTCTTCAGGTGTCATTCCTCCTCCAGACATGTTCTGAAATATAAAACATATAACTTATTTAGTAACATGTCATTTATTTAAGGACACCACCCAATTGTCCCTTATGATAGTCAATGTCTTATGATTACTAGATCGTAACCTATCTTAGTTCAGATCATTACTTAATATCACTACATATCATCACTTAAGGTTTGAGATCAAGACCTCACGGACACTTGAATCTCAAACTACTGCTCTGATACCATACCATGTGACACCCTTGCCACATTAACCACTATTTACAATACACCCAGGATTTAATCACTAACATACAAATACATAATGACCTGAAGGCTTAAAGTGCGGAAGCAATAAAATACAAAATAGAATAATACAAATTTGTGTTCAACACCCTACGGTGCAACATAGGTTACACGTCTAAGTCTACAAACTCAAGAGTATTACATCATCCCAAAGTTTATTACAACAGTAATTCCATAAACCAAATACCAAGATAGACAGTAGAAATCTTCAAATACTTCAACAAACGTCCTAGCTAGATGGTCCCGCCGCCGATTTCTCTTTTCCTGTAAAAAAATGTAACAACTGAGGGGTAAGCGAATTGCTTAGTAAATACCATAAGATTTTACACATTCTACAAATCTTTATGATGCCACCCAGAGTAACCGCGGTAACACATACCGTATACTCTACACGTACTCAAAGTACGTAAACCTGAGCTGCAGTTCCTTCGAGCTGACACTCGGCATAAGAAAACCAACCATCTGAGGCAGACATTACATCGAAGATGACTTACTGTCTATCCTGACCACAGAGGTGTCAAACTCTTGGTCATATAGCACAGTAACATCAAAGTACAGATGCGACCACGCAGGTCCACCAAAAGGATGCACAAAAAATGAACGGACATGCAACAAGTATGAATGTGCATCAACATATACGCAAGTTAGTAGAGTGTCAAACAAATATGAAACAACATGCCTCAGCAGGCAAAGCAAACATAAAGCAGATGCAGACATGTTAAAATCAAAGGTACTCACAGTGGGTGCGTTATTAAACTTCCAGTTAATTTTATTTCTCCTCGGGCTTTCAACCGGATCACAAAATACCCCACTGTGGGTTAAACAACACCACAAGGGAACTGTTAAGTCAGTTGTAACAACACATTGTGTCAATAACTGTTTAATTTCATAACACTAAATTTTATAAGTATTTGCAATATTTGATCCCAATTCGGATCCATTTCCGAATTCGGATCCCACCCGAATTCGGTCCCCCAATTTGGTCCCCACAAGTCGGATAATCTCAAATTTGGACCATGACAAATTCGGACCATATATCAAGTTCGAACCATGACAAGCTCGGATCTATGCCCATTTCGGACCATATAAGTTCGAATCCCATTATGTTCGAATCCCTATCCGAATTCGGTCCCCAACCGAATTCGGATCTCGACCGAATTACAACACTTAGAAATATTTTGTTTTTGCTATATATTAAATATCCTGAAATCCGGGCCTCATCCGAATTCGGACCAGATCCGAGTTCATCTCGGATCCGAATTCGGACCCCACTCCATTCGAACTTGTGCAGTTTTTAACATTTTCCAGATTTTAATTTCCATCATTTTTATCCAATGTTTGAAATAAATTACACCAACTTAAATACACTTAATTTCAACCATTTTAACACTAATATTAACACTTTTATATACCAAAATGAACACTTTTTGTCCATTTTTAAACATCCATCAAACACACACTAAAACACACACTAAAGTCCAAAAATCATACTTATAAGCTGAATCAGAAGCTGAAATTTAACATGTAGCTTCATATACACTAGATTTAAACAAATCTTTAACTATATAACACATGCATCCATATTTGAATCTCCAAAAATCTAATTTTTGGTTCATATAAAAACCGAACCAAAACCATCAAAATCGAAGTGTTGATGAAATGTTTACCTTAATTCGATGATTGCAGATGTTTTAGTTCCTTGAATGCAATCTGAATCCAAATTTCCAGCTTCAAATTTCAACTTTTGATGATCTTCTATGGTTTAGAGAGAGAGAGCCGAGAGAGGTGACATTTTAGAGAGAGAGTGGAATGGCTAAAATGAGAGACTTTTGAGTCTTTTATGTCCATTTCCAATCTTTGACACATCTAGCCCCTCCACTTATCGGGTTCCATTAAATACTGATTTTATAAAATAAAGAATTCTATCTTTATTTTATTTTCTTAACAATTATTAATAATTATGCTTACTTAAATAAATTGAAATTCCTCAATTTCTAAATAAAACAACCAACTTTATAATCAATCCAAATTTCGTACCAACTTTCATAATTCAACTTAAATTACATTAATTTAAAAATTCATCTAATTAAACCTCAATTACAGTAATTCAAATCTGAGGATGTTACATCACTCTTTCCATCAAATTTTTGACGTATGCCCTGATAGTCTTAGTTGTTTCAGACTTAGACTGGCTCAGGGCAACTGCCAACTCCACCCATTCTCTGTATCCCATTTGTGCAACGTCAGTGTATTCATATGCTTCCAGTTCTGGGCCTGTAGCACCCATTCTGGTTATCTGTAACTTCCACTGTTTACCTTTTCTTGAGATGGGAACAACTTTGACAATTGATTCCTTGGCAAGTCTTCTGTCAGCAACATCAAAGAACTTTTTCCTTGCCAAGTTGTCAAAGTGAATTTGGGCTTTTGCATAGGATGCTTGCTTGGACTTGGTCACTGAGACCTGAGCACCCTTTTCCTTATCACCTTCCTATTCAACTGTTGACTCCTTAGCAGCTTCAAACAATTTTCCTTGCACATCCAAAGAGGGCATTTTAATTTTGCTTGCCTCTTTGAATGCAAAGGATCTAGAAGCTTTGGCAGAGGCTTCCTCTTTCTTTAGTCTTTCAAGGGCTTGGAGCTGTTCATCTTTGTATTCATAGTATTGCTCCATAGAAACGCCCATTTCCTTAGCTCTTGCCTTGTCAAACTTTAGCTGTGCAGCTCTTAGGTGGTCAGGGTCTACAGCTGCTTTCTTCTTTCCTTTGGCTATTATAGTTTGAACAGCTGGTTTGATGCACGTGTTTGCAGAGAGTACCAGGGATGCTAACAGATTAGCCATCTGCTTTTGGTGATCTACATCTCCCCGATACTTTTTAAGTTCTTTGAATACCACATTTATAGACACATTTGGAATGTCCAATACTCGTCTAGTGGCACGTCATGCAACTTGCCATTCAGGGGCTAGGGAAGCAAATAATTGGATGTTGATGTCATCCTTATCTTTCTTGATGTGCAGCTTGTTAAATTTATTCAGAATTGCACAGATGCTGGTGAACGTACCCTGTAGAGACTCCCCGTCTTTGGCTCTAAACTCAGTGAACTTTGCCTTAGCCTCCTCAATTTTAGGTCGGTCATCTAAATCAGCCCCCAGCATTTGAACCTCCAGTTCATCCCACATTTCTTTGGCAGACATCTTGCTGTCCACTCCAACAAGTATATCGGTGGGAAGGGCTTGGTAGATGAGATACTCTGCCCGTTTATCTGCATGCTGTCTGTCCCTCTCAGCCTCAGTTGCAGGTTCACGTTCAACTTTAGATGCTGGAACGGGTGGGTTGGCTTCGGGCCTGACAGGTATTTCCCGATATTAGATGACTGGACCTTTGGTTATGGATTGTAGCATGAGATTTCCATTTGGTTGCATACCGACGAATTTTATAAATTTGGACTTCCACTGCTCGTATTCATCAGGATAGAGAACAGGTAATCTGTTCTCAGATGCTAGAACAAGTGCCTCGCGGGACATGGTGAATAGTGCTGATTATAAAGAATGAGATCTTGAAGGTGGAAACTGAATTTCGGATAAACAGAACTTGGATGAACAGAAATTCGGATGAACAGTGTTTCGGTTGGTCCGAATTCGGCTGAAATGTGGGAAATTCGGATGAATAGTGAAGTTCAGATGGTCAGAACTTCTGATGAATAGTGGAAAATATGATGGACCGAATTTTGATGGAACAAAGTCGGATGAAATGAACTTCGGATGGACCGAAATTCGGATGAACAGCATAAGTTCAAATGGACACTTAAAAAACATTTCAACTAAAAATGACTGAATTCGAATGGGATCCGAAGTTCGGATGGTCCGAGATGGAATTTTAAAAAGAAAGCACAAGAAATTTTAAGTCTTTAAAAACAATTTAACAAAACTTCGGATGGTCCGAAGTTCGGATGTGTCCGAAATGAGTTAAATTTTGGTCCGAAATTGGATCCGAATTGGACCTAAATTAGGTCCGAGGTGGTCCGAAGTTCAACAGTTATGAATTCCAGATTTTTCACAGAATTAAAACAAGCAATGTTTTAGCCTAAAAATTATTTCTAAATGTTTGGGAAAATATTTTAAACACTTTGAGGTACTTAAAACAGACCAAAACACCTAAAAATTTATTAAAATGTGACCAAAACCGAACCAAAACCCATTTTGTCGATGATAAAAAATAGTGATTTAAAGGATTAAAACAGGTAGTGATTGAACAAGTACTACTTGAAATCAATATATGATGAATAATAGATGATTATAGGATGAAGAATTGTAAATGATTAAATATGTGTTGTGAATGATCAAATAAGTATTTTGAATGATCAATTAAGTGGTGTGAATGATCATTTTATAAGTGTTGTGAATGAACATTTTTGTTATTAATGATTTCCCAGAAATGTTCAGCACTCGTGTATAATCACATCAATATTCTATGCAAAACAGAATGATTACTCTATGACTTGCAAGAAGAATATTAGAGAGAATATTTGCACAAAAGCGGCAGCTGATGTATTCAATTAATTCGTGTGGCTGATTGTTACAATTGATAAACCCTAGGAGACTTACTTTTTAAATGGGAATAAAAGAAAGTTTCCATGCATTACACTTTGGCCCCCTCAACTTGTAAAATAAAGAAACAACTAAACAAAGTCTTTAATTAACTTACAAGGAAATAAACTAATAATATTTATTACAAAAGAAAGCCACAAGATCGAAATTAAATATCTAACAATCTCCCCCTTTTCGATCATTGTGGGTGAACTCGGGCGTGATCCGTAGTTTCTCGGAGGCCAAGGACGACGTCGAACCGTCTAGTCACTTGTCGTAGATGTAGCCTCTCGTTCAGTATTTCTATGCCGCTGAGAATCTCTTAAATCACCTTAGGTTTGCGTTTGAGTTCAGGATTTGTCTGAACATCCTTTTCTTGTATTCTTTTGGTAAGCTCGACTCTGACTAATCTGATAGTTACGTCGGAGTAACAAGGTAAATCCTCAAAGCGCATAAACCGTTTCCGTCCTTTTTGGTTCAAAAATATAATTCCCGGCTGCCCTCCCAATAAAACTTTGAACGTCGTGTAGTGTTCTAGCAGAAAGATGTCTTGTTCAGGGGCTTTCAAACCGACTTTAACCAACACACTCTCAATTTCCATTTGAAAGTCCCTTAAGCACATGATGATGGAGCGGCGGTTCATGCTTCTAGAAAGGGCGGCAACTGCTGTCATGTGATTTAGACGTTTTTTGATCCTGTTTTTAGTCTATCGTGTAGATACTCAACGTCAGCCACATTCACGTAGTCTAGATCACTTTCATGCAGTTCCTGTACTGTTCCATCTTCTCTGAGAACCTCAAAAGCAGGAGTGAACACTCGTGCTCTTTTGTACATATGAATGTTGACAAGCTTTACGATTTTTGATTTTGACCAATATTTGTCCTTTGTCCTTTTCTATCGGAGCATCATCTGATTATACTCAGCCTGTTCAGCTTTTGATACATTGGTTAGCTCCATCTGTAAGCGTCTGTTGAAAGACCCAGGCCTCTTCCTAAACACCATTTTAAATCGTTCTTCCAAAAATGGATTCTGAAATTTCTCTGCCGGGAACTTCTTCAAAAAAATCTTTTAGGCCTTGAACATGGGGTTCTTCTAGTTCAGCCGGAGGGGCTTCAAGTAGTTTAAAAACTTTCCCCCTTTCGTTCTTGCCTTAGCACTTCTTTCAATTCTTCTGGTAGAGCATATACCCCGCCTTTCGAATACCAGCTAACCCAATATAGATCACTTTCATCATGGATACCAGGTTCTTCAGGCCTAGCATCAAAAGAATCCACAATTCTAGTGCCTGAAGACTCTGGTTCCTGGGCTTGAGGTTGGGGTATTGTTTTGAGTTTGGGAGGACTTTGGATCAGTGGGGTTTCTTTGAGAGTAGAGGAGGGAGCTTGAATAGAAGATAGTATTTCTTGTTGTGGCACATGGGGTGGGGAATTTAGGAATTCAAAGGATGAAGAAGATTTTTGTGGCGACTCGAATTCTGGCTTTGGTGTAAGTAGAGGATAGTCTTCGTCAACATCAGAGTCTGTATCAGACACTAATATGATTTCGACCTTTTCATAGATAGGATCGTACTCTACCATAGCTGACATTAGATCCAAAGGAGTCGGGCCTTCAACCATAGGCTCATACTCTAACATTTCTTGAGTCTCATAACTCTGTTCCCCATACCCTTGTATATCTGCTCCCTGTGACTCTGCTCCCCCTACAATCATCATTGGGTCCTCAGACTAAACTCCTTGTCGCTTCTCCCCCTCATGGCGATCAGGGTCGTCCTGATCGTCATGTTTTCTTTTGTGAGAGTCAGCCTGAGGACGACACTGTAGCTCAATAACCGCATATTCGAGACGGTCCATTCTTGTGTTGATCTGCTCTTAGACTTGTAAGAGTAGCCTTGTTAGTGCATCCATCTTGTCAGATAACTTAAAAATTTGAGCTTGGACTGATCGGGTACCTGGTGGTGGCAGATCCTCAGATGCAACACCCTTACCCTTAATGAATGATAGAAGGGTGATATGTCGTTCTTCGGCAGCCTCCTTTTGGGCGTCCAGGTCAGCCTGGGTGACAGCACCAGTAGCATAGAGAGCTGCTGTTAACATCTCGAGATTAATCCCGGGATGGCCTAAAGTTGACGGCATTTGTGATGCAACATCAGGTCTTCCTTCCGTCACTTCTGGCTCCACTACGGGATGCTCAGATCTGTAAGTTTCTGGAGCTGCCACGAAGGCAGCTCGTTCAGGGGTGGACACAACGGAGGCGTCGTGCTGTGTGTGTGTGGGGTGGGGAGTGAGCTGTGGTCGAGCGAATGACGGTCATTGGGGGCGACGTGTGACCTGTTTCAACACCAGACTCTCCGAGTGAGAGGGTGATGGTGTATGTGCAATGTCCCCGTGGAATGAACTGATATCCCTTTGAGGGGATATCAAGTGGATGGTAGGGGTTGTTTCGACCATTGGACTGATGGTCTTATGGAGGGTTGTCCGGCTTTGGGGGCTAAGATCTCCCTCAGATGCCACTTCTAGACCCCTCGTTTGAACAGAGACGGTCCATTCAGAATCGACCGCCTTTGCCTCCTCACCTTCTTCTCCCTCCCTCTCACCCAAACCCATAATTTGTTGTACATCCACCTCTGCTCCCTCAGACTCACTCGCTCTTGCCTCACCTTCGGACTGGTTAGGCTCAGTCGGTTCTGACTGAGCCTCATCCGGATAGAAAGCCCTTATGTAATCCCTTACCCGCTTTGTTTATATAGCTTGTTGTAACAATGACAATGGAATCGTCATTACCGGGACACTGGGATTTCCCTTTGGAATGTTCAATCATTGAAGTGCGGCTGTTACATATACGTCAGCTTCTGGTCGTTCGTGAATGTCGTCATCATTGTCCATGGCATACTGGATGATCAGTTGAAGAAACCTCTGAAAAGGCATGTACTTCCGCCCTCGCTTGGTTCTTTTCTCAAGAATGGCTCTTTTTAATTCGTCTAAAATGAATGCCGCGTAGTCGTAGTGACGGTCATACGCAAATGCGGCAAAATTGAAAGAACTTGTATGGATGCAGAGTCACGGCCGGAATGTTTCCCAGTGAAACATTTGTTGATGATATCAAATAGAACTCTCCAGTGTGCTTGAAGGTTCTTTGTTTTAAAATCAGATGGCTTTGAGAGTGGGCCATCATGAACAAGTGACTTAATTACGTCAAGTGTTTCCAAAAGAGAAGGGATTGATGCAAAGGCATATCTTGATAGAGAAAAGGCTTCAACTGGGAGGCGGAGAATGTGGCGGATGACTGCTTGGGTGATTTTAACTGGAACACAGTCTATGGTAGATGTGAAGTGGGGTTCGGCATCAGACACGAATATGAGATGATGCCAGAATTGTTGAAGGTAAATGGAAGGTACGGATATGGCGGTGGATAGGGAGTAAAAGAGTGGGTGACCTTTGAGGATATCAAAGGAGATATCCTCGGCTTCACGGCGGAGGGTGGAAATGTCAAGTTGCCAATTGTGTGGGGCAAACTCGACAAATTGGGACTGGGGAAGGATGGACTCCTCAGGGAGTTGGGCATTATTTTTAGGAATGGGTGAATGATGAATGGTAAGAACGATTTCGGGTTCCATGAGTCCTGTAGAAATGCAGCAGTGTTAGAATATCAGACTTGAATAGAATAAATCATTGATACTAAGTCTGGGATAAGTGTGAGATAGAAACTGTCTATTCTGTTTAAAACATCGGGTCTTTATCAGTAGAATGTGAATTCTACTGAATAAAGTCCAAAGTCAATCGTTAAGAGACCAATGTTAGAACAGACATTTTCACTCAAACACAGATCCTAACTCTAACCAATGGTGCAAAGGACTATAAATATTTTTGGGATTTTTGATAAAAATGCAAAAATGGAAAAATTAAAAAAAATGCTAAGGTGGCGTTTGGTTTGCGGGAGTTCAGAGAAACTGGTGGTATTTTCATTTGAAAATCCCTCTCTTATCATGTTTGGCAAAAAAAAGAGAGGGATTTCATTTTCCTTTAGCATTTCACAATCCTCCATTTTAGGATTTTAGAATTCTTCCCTACCCCCTATTATTTCATAATCTCATATCTTTACATTTTGAATTCCTAACCAAATGACAATATTACTCTTATCATCAACCTAACCACCACATACCTATTGATCCTACACTACCCTACCAACACCTACCCCATCCCACCTCACCACACCACACCCCATCCCACCCCATCCCACCCTGCCCTAACTACATATACCAATCAATGATAACTATCTAACAACTACCTACCTACACCAATTCATTGTACCATATTCTAGCGTACCTACCCATCTCATCCTATCCTACCCTACCTCATCCCACCTCACCTCATCCGACCCTACCCTGCCCTGCCCTACTCTACCCTAACTACATATACCAAACAATGATAACTATCTAACACTACCTACGTACACCAATTCATTGTACCATACTCTACCATACCTACCCACCCTATCCCTACCTACCATACTTACCCACCCTACCCATCCCAACCCTAACCCAACAAGACATCGTGTCTTACTCTCACTCATCCGACCTCACCTATATCTACATATACATAACCACCCCATACTACTCCTCATCCCACCCCACCCGACCATACCCCACCAATCCCACACCAAATATACATCGTATCCTATCCTCATCCATCCTACCTTAACCACATCTACCTATACACACCATCTCACACTACCACTTCACATCCCAACACATTTTACCCACCCAGCCACCCATCCCTACCTACCCTACCTACCTACCACCCTACCCCTACCTATTTACCCCTTGCCCACCTTTTAACATACCTTACCTTTACCATATCATTTGATACATTTGCAAATAATCAAGATTTTACAAATATTTGAATTTGAAATCCTGCAAACCGAACACATGACATGATTCAAATCCTGTCACATTTAAATCCTGTCATTTTCAAATTCTGTCATATTTAAATCCTGGTATATCAAAATCCTATAATCCAAACGCTACCTAAGTGTGAAAATTCGGATGAGCAGTGATCCGAATTCGGTTCAGTTCGAAATTCAGATGAAAAAAGCATGAAAAATGTAAGGATGTGGACCGAATTCGGATGCGAACCGAATTCGGATGATGGAAACCGAGTTTGGATGCACGGTGGTGAAAATGGAAAAACTTGGAAAAAGAAATAAAAATTGAACAAAGCTGATAAGAGCCGAATTCAGATGCACAGTGATCCGAACTCGGATGAAACAGTTAAAATATTTGAAAATGTTCTAAGGAAATTCATCCGAAGTCCGGATGGTTCGAACTTCGGATGGTCCGAACTCAGGACTTAGAATATTTCAGCTTTTAATGTTCATGCACATCCAACGTGAATAGTTAACAACAGTCATAAAAATGCATGAAAATGTAGATCCAAATGTAAAAACATGCAATGAATGATTTATCTAACTACACTAAGTTAAAAATAACAGATTAAAGTAGCTAAAAATGGCAAAACCGAGAGAAAAAAACTTTAACCAATTTGAAAATTAAAAACACTATATATGATGTTATTGACTGAAATAAAGCAAAAAAAGAAGATACCTGATAGTGCAGAAGGTTGAAACAGCAAGAATAACGAGTAAAAACGACTGAGAATTGGGGTTGGAAGCTTTGAAGACGATGATAATGGCGGTTGGGGATCGACGGTTTGAGAGAGAAATAGATGATGGAAGCTTATGGAAGAAGAAATCCATGACCCGTGTTATATAAATTTTCGGGGCGGATCGGGTCTAGAGGATCCGCGTGTTTCTCACCAAAGTGGGACAACCGGGTTTAAAATTAAAAAAAGATTGAGCCAAACACAAAATCAAACAAACAAAGAAAATTTTGACAGACTTAAAATTGAAAAAAATGAGCCCAATTACAAAATCTTTTTGTATTTTTCTGATTTTTCTATGAAAAACAAAATTAAAACAAAATGAATACATAAGTTAATAACTAAATTTAACATAATTTGATAAAAATGTTTTTTGTGATTTTCTGAAAAAATAAATTAAGACAAAAGAAAAATAAAAAATATTTTTGGCTTTTTGGTATATTTATAACAAATAAAGTCTTTTTGTGATTTTGACATATTATATTAAACCTAAAATTTAAAAATTAAGCAACCTAAAACTTAAAGTTATAGAGAAATTAAACACGACAAAATATATAAACTTACATTCTAATTATACTCCCCCTCAAAGAAACACTTATCCTTTTTCTTTGCTTTTTCATATTAAACTCTTGAACCTTTTAAGACCTTTAAGATACAGACAAACCTGGATAAATTTGCGTCCCACTCAGTGATAAACAATTCATATAGCAATTTGTCAGGATCATTAATTATTATAAATGTACATAGATAATGAAATATTGAAATTTTATTTTATGACACACCCCTTGTTGGGAAATATTCTAAGTATGTCAAGCTGTTAGTTAGATTTCTCAGACTGTTTGTCAGGATCTGAACTTAACTACCTAAGATTAACTGATTTGAATAGATCAGAGTATAAACCAATAATCTTGTATTAAATCAAAGTCTAATTAAGAAGTTTGCGGAATAACACTTAATTAATTTTATAAAAGCTTTCAGAGTTCATAACAGATAAACATAAGAAGTAAACAAAATTTCTTGTATTGCTAAATCAGAATGATTACAATCACCTCTAATCTGTTTGATTAGACGAAGAACACAAATTGTTCTTAGGGTTTTACAACCTTAGAGGCTTATGAAAACTTAAACAAAAAGCAATTACAGACTTGAATATGCAGAAACTTCTAATAAAATAGAAAAACCTATTCTATGTATTTATAATGCTTTCTGATTTGTTTCCTTGAAGGACTCTGACTTCTCTGATAGTAGATATGCTGGAATCTTCATGTAAATATCTTTTCCTGAATATCAGCACATTCTGTTTATAAAACTGTTGAGCAGCTTGAATCTCTTAGTAGCTTGAGCAGGGCAGCTTGAGTGAAATTACTCTGGCAGCTTGAACTTTTGTACTAGCAGCTCGAGATTTTTCAACTAACAGCATGAACTTTGTACTTACATAGAAATTCTACTAACAGCTTGAAATTTCTAACTAACAGTTTGAACTACTTAGGATATTTCCCAACAATCTCCCCCTAACTTAAATTCTTTACACAAGACTTTAAGTTCTATACAAATAAGGAAATAAACAAGTATACTGTTATTTACAAACTAATGCTTTCAAAAACTTACAACTGTTCAAGTTTCTGATTGACAGCCTTCAAAAAATCTCTCTTCAAATCTTCTCTATCACATTATATCCTTACTGACCTCATTTGAAGTACTATAGCCTTTGGAAGATCAAGAAACTCAAAATTGAAGAACATACAAGATCCATCTCTAAATATGATTCTGTAGGTCTTTGATTTGACAAACAGATCAACCTGTTTGACCTTCATCTCCTTTGCATTCTCTATATCTTTCCTTATAGATTCAGGATCAAAAATACTCTGCAAATCTTTAATGGCTCGCTTGACTTGTGGGAGGGAAGATCTGACTTGAGTTGCAGTCCCAACATGATACATTTTTGTTAGCTCATCTCTGGTCATCCCTTCAGCCATATGCATCAAACTTTTATATTCTTCCTCAGGACCAGTTTCTCTTCTTACTACAAAATGATATCTTAAGTCAATGTTATCCATTGGCTTAGCATACCAGTAAGTAATAAGAGGTTTTGAGAAATCATGCTGGTCGAGGGACTTCTCTATCTCCATCACTTGTTGCAGCTGATGTTCAAACATCACCCTTTTGACCTGATCAAGCTTTGCTTGTGAGATTGACTCTGATTGAGGAATAGGAGCAACAGCTTGAACAGAAGGAGCAGGATCACTGGCAGCAGCTTGAACTGAATCTTGTGATTTTTGGGCTTCTTGGGAGACTTTGGCTACCTTACGTTTTTCCAATTCCATGTCATGGATATCTTGTAGTCTTTCTGTGCTCATGGACTGAGCCATCTTCTTTGGGATACCAGCTGCAAAGGCAAAATTAATCAGAAATCTTCTATGTTCAGCCTTTGAATGCCCTGTTGGCATCTTTCTCTTCCTTTCTCCTTGCTTGACCACAAACCCTCTTAGGTAATCTCCTAAGGTCTCATAATCTTGCATTGGGGCATGGGTTTGCTGGTCTACAGCCTGATCTTGTTCTTCTGCTAATTTTCTGGCAATCTCAGCATCAAAGGCAATCTGGGCTTCTCTGGTAGAAAATTTGTGCTTTGAAGACTCAATAAGAATGCCCTTGCCCTTATCTTTTGTAGCAGAAGTTGTAGCTTGGACTGAACTGCTGGGAGCTTGAATTCCTTCTCTTATAACAACTCCAGTTGCTTTTGTAGAAGCAGCTTGAGTTTCTAGGCTAACAGCTTGAGAAGCTGTTGGGACTGTTAGCCTAGATTCTTGAACTGTTGGAGCTGCCTGGACGGATTTAGGGATCTCCTGATTCTCCCCCTTTTTGGAAGCATTGGTTTGGTCAGGAGGACCTACAACCTTTGCCACGTGGGTTTGAATCATACGCTCTAATTGAATGATCTTATTCCCACATAGGGTAAACCCTTTATGGAGATAATCCATTCTTTGATTTTGAGCCGCTTCTGCCTGCCTGAGTGCAATTATTTGGGCCCCCTGTGCAGCAATGATGGACTGTTGGTATTCCAACATTGCAACAACAGATTGCAGCTTAGAATCTGTTAATAACATTAGTTGCAGACTAGCCTCAAGATCAGCAAACGAAGTTGGTGTTTGTGATCTATCACTGGCATGAATACCAGAAGTAGAAACCCCTGGGCCCCTCTGTTCTTGGTACTGGGGACTTCCAGATGATGCTTGCACACCTTCTGTTGCCATGGGTGTGGTCTTAGTGATGTTGGCACTGTCCTGTGCCACTTGTGCAGTAGCAACAGTAGTGCCAGCCACAGAACCCATATGGACAATCTCTGGTGAGATGTCCACCTCCTGAATGAGGTTGGGAGTGACCTCAATTGGTTCCCTTTGGATATTCTGTGCAGAAGTGTCCTCCTGCACAGGGTTATTTGGCTCTTGTATGAGGGCTGAGGAGGAAGGAGCTCCTGGACCTCTTTTCCTTTTGTATAGTAGGAGTGGGGATGTGGGCTTAACAATGGGAACAGAAGGCATTTGAGTATCATGAGGAGTGGGTTGGGGTCCTGTGGGTGAAGCAGTAGTGTTAGGCTGAGCCTGCTCAGGACCCTCTCCTCTGTTTCTTGGAATGATGCCCATCATTGCAGAGGGCAATCAGACATCTACACTCAAAAAATTGGCACTTGGCTTTAGAAGCCTTTTAATAGAAGATAGTGAGTGCCTATGGGAACATGTATCCTCTTATGTATATGAAAATTTGTACAACTCTTTGCAATTATTTCTGCTAAAATTCTAGGATACATAAAAAATTTCCCATTCTTTAGGGAATGATGCCTTAACATCCCCTGGAAAATCATATTTGAAAACTTGAACTGTTGGTCTGTTGAAAAGCACACTAAGGCAGTGGCAATGTTTGATGAAAATTCTGACCAACCAGTTCTTTTAGGGCTAATACACTGCTGAATGATATGCACAAGATATTTCCATTTAGGTGAAAAGTGTGCTTTAAAGAAAGTAAAAGACTTAGCAGGACCCCTATATCCAATGTTATAAAGACCAGTATGTAAAGCATTAAGGGATAGATCTGTTATACCTGAGGCATCTTGAAGATGCAGATGTCGTCTGATGGATTCCTCAGTGACTGTGATAATATTGCCATCGATTTTGGATGTCAAAGAGGAGATTCCATTGATGGTTTTTAGAGAAGCATGGTTCCAGAACTGCTCAATATGTGAGATGTATATGGTGGGATTGATATTGAGGGCATGATGGATATGGGAACTTCGAAGGAATTCCATCATGTCATGGAACGGTTCAAGTTCAGAGTGTTTGAGAGAGTAGGGTAGGCAGTTGTGTTCTTTAACGAACTCCATTGATGATCGAAGGATTTAGGGTTTCAGTGATGTGCATGGGAATTGTTTCAGAGAATCAAGAAGGGTTCTGGAAGATATTTTGCAACTGGTAGTTACACTTGAACGAAACTGAAACCTTTAAAGGTTTTGAAAATATCTAAACCCACACACACACTTATGGAAATGACCATATTACCCTGCACACTTTGACAGATCAAGTGAAACAACTAACAGTCCGTGAAAATGAACTAGCAGCTTGAGAAAATACTCAAGCTGGTAGTTAAAAAATTAGGCGACTGCTTAATGAAACAGTGACTCCCCCTTAATCAAGCATATGTACAAAGAAAACAAATTAATCCATATTAACCATACCAATATTTGATACTAGGAAGGTGAATCTTCCTACATCAAATGGTTTTGTAAATAGATCAACTAACTGATCATCAGTGTGAATTTTGGTAACTTGGATTAATTTCTTCTCATTGCAATCCCTAATAAAATGAAATCTAATTTTTATATGCTTGGTTTTGGGAAATTTCACTGGATTTTGTACAATGCTAATTGCACTTGAATTGTCAATATAAATGGGATTGGATAGGAAGTTCATACCATAGTCTCTCAGTTGGTTCTGAATCCACATCACTTGGGAGCAGCAACTTGCAGCTGCCACATATTCTGCTTCAGTAGATGAAGAGGAAACAGTTGTTTGCTTTTTGCACTGCCAAGAGACCAATCTTGTTCCCAAGTATTGACATCCACCAGTTGTGGATTTTCTGTCAATGTTGCATCCTCCATAATCACTGTCAGAATAGGCTGTTAACTCAAGAGGAGAGTCTTTAGGATACCAGAGGCCTAAATGTGGTTGGCCTTTAAGATATCTAAAGATTCTCTTAACAGCAACCAAATGGGAGTCCTTTGGAGAGCATTGAAACCTAGCACACACACAAACAGCAAACATAATATCAGGTCTAGAAGATGTTAGATACATAAGAGATCCTATGAGAGATCTGTATAAATGAATGTCCACATCTATGCCATCTTTGTCTGTATGGAGCTGCTTGTGAGGATCCATAGGAGTTCTTGCAACTTTGGTATCTTGATATCCAAACTTTTCCAGTATGTCTTTAACATAATTTGATTGACTTATGAAGAGACCAGTGGACTTCTGCTTGACCTGCAATCCTAGAAAGAAAGTGAGTTCTCCCATTGAACTCATTTGAAACTTTTTGTGCATTAATGCCTCAAACTCTTTGCACAGACAATCATTTGTTGAGCCAAAGATGATATCATCAACATAGATTTGTACAAGCAGAATCTCAGCTTTGATGGACTTTGTGAATAGTGTTTTGTCCAGAGTGCCTCTCTTGAACCCATTCTGTAGAAGGTAGGATGACAGAGTGTCATACCATGCTCTGGGGGCTTGACGGAGTCCATAGAGAGCCTTGTCTAGCTTGTAGACTCTGTCTGGATACTTGTAGTCCTCAAAACCAGGAGACTGACACACATATACCTCCTCTTCAATTGTGCCATACAGAAAAGCAGACTTTACATCCATCTGATACACTTTAAAGCCTTTGAAGCTTGCATAGGCTAAAAACAGTCTGATAGCTTCAATTCTTGCCACTGGAGCAAAGACATCATCATAGTCTATGCCTTCTTCTTGAGTGTACCCTTGTGCTACTAGGCTTGCTTTGTTCTTTATGACTGTCCCTCTCTCATCCTTCTTGTTTTCGAACACCCATCTTGTACCAATGGCTCTCTTTCCTTTAGGGAGATCAACAAGGGTCCATACATTCTGAATCTTGAATTGTAGAAGCTCTTCCTGCATTGCTTCAATCCAGGATGAATCTTTCAAAGCTTCTGATACCTTTTTAGGTTCTAGCTGAGACATGAAACAGGCATGTTCAAATGCAGCTAGACTAAATTCATGCACTGTTGGTTCAGCAGCAGCAGTCTCATTTTGAACCATTTTCCTTGTTTGCACAGGTGTACGTGGATCACTCATTATTTGATTGAGAGGATGATACTTGTGAACTCTGAGTGTAGGCTCTCTATCTGTATGAAAAGATGATCCAAGATTTGTATCATCTCTATCAGGACCAGTGGATGGTTCAGCTTCTGGAACAGCTTGACTTAAATCTGGAACTGTTTCCCTTTGAGTTGGAGCTGTTTTCTCAGGGCTTGGGAGTTGCACTTCAGTGTCTGGATTTGAATCGTGTTGAGCATTCAGGACCCCTGGAGGGTCACAAGACAGAAGTGGTATGATTGTATACTCATCCCAATTATTTGAATCTGCAGCAACTTGAAACTTTGTGTCAACAGCTTGATCATTTGTGCTACCAGCATGAGAATTTGCATTGACAGCTTCAATCCTGTTTGCATCAGCTTCTGCAGTATACTCAACAAAGCTTAGAGAATTTGTTAGTGAATCTAAATCAAACAACCAATCAGGACCAGTGCCTTTGACATTTGCAGTATTTTCATTAAATTCAACATTTGCACTTTCTTCAATGGTTTTAGACACACTGTTATATACTCTATAGGCTTTGCTTTGATATGAGTATCCTACAAAGAAGCCTTCTTCAGCCTTACTTTCAAACTTCCCTAAGTGAGTCTTAGTGTGAAGAATGGTACATGGACACCCAAAAGATTTGAAAAAGGCTATTAGGGGTAATCTATTATGGAATAACTCATATGGAGTTTTCCCTTGTGATTGAACAATCTGTACCCTATTCAGAACATAACAGGATGTGTTGACTGCTTCTGCCCAAAAGGTCATTGGCAGTTTTGAATCAGCTAGCATGGTTCTAGCAGCCTCAATTAATGTTCTGTTCTTTCTTTCAGCTACACCATTTTGTTGTGGTGTTCTTGGTGCACTATATTGCCTAGCAATACCTTTGGACTCACAGAAACTGTTCAGAATATGATTTTTAAACTCAGTTCCATTGTCTGATCTTATCACCTTAACTTTTGAGTTGGATTGGTTTTCTATCTTAAGAATAAAGGACTTAACCAGCTCAGCAGTTTCATCTTTAGTCCTAAGAAAGTAAACCCAAGTAAATCTGGTGAAATCATCAACAATAACTAAACAGTAGGCCCTTTTATTCAAACTCAAAACAGATGTTGGACCAAATAGATCCATATGAATCAGATGAAGAGCAGATGAGATTGAATTTACTTCTTTGGCCTTATGAGAAGTTTTGTGTTGTTTGCCTTTAAGACATGCTACACAATGATCATCACATATGAACTCCTTTTGTGGTAAACCTCTTACCAGATTCTTTTTTACTAAAACATTCATGGACTTGAAGTTCATGTGACACATCCTTTTATGCCAAAGAGCAGACTCATTTGATGATGCTTTGGATATCAAACAGCTTAAAGTACTTGATTTGGATAAAAATTCTATGTCCAAACAGTATACATTGTCCTTTCTTGGGGTTCTTAGTAAAATGAGATTTTCAGGAATTTTAAAATCTTTTGAAAGGACAATGCACTCAGAATCTGTAAACAAAACAATATTTTGTTTGTCACAGATTTGAGACACACTCAATAAATTATACTTAAGCTGTTCAACATACAAAACATCATTGAAAGTCATGTTGCCTGCATTGACAGTACCTTTACCTGTAACCTTACCTCCTTTGGAGTTGCCTCCAAATGCAACAAATCCTCCATCAAAGCCTTTGAAATTTGACAAGCACTCAGAATTGCCTGTCATGTGCCTAGAGCATCCACTGTCCAAATGCCATCTTGTTTTATGTGGTGACCTGTGGTTCCCCTGCACAAATAACAGCTTAGTTAGTAGTGGAGTAAACCCAAACCAAGTTGGTTTTGGGTTGTCCTTGTGCATTAACATAACTAAATACTGTCTTTGATTTCTTATACTTAGTAAGATCCACTGATGGATTTTGTGGAGAGTACTTAGTTAGTACATGTGGTATCCAAGTATTTTGTCCATCCTTTTCAGTAACAGTCTCAGATGATTCATTACCAGTCCCAACTTTGAGCCTACCAATCTGAATTGAGTCTGTAGTGCTAACAGCTTGAGAATTTGTACTAGCAGTCTCAACTTTAGACTTGGCAGCTTCAACATTTGCATCAACAGGTTCACCTGAGCTTGTACCTTTAACACACCATATTTGTTTAAAATTTACTTTTGGTTTAGCTAAAACTTGTTTTTTGTGTGTGGACTGTTTCTTATTAACTTTTGAGAACCTGTGATCAACTGTTTTCTTTAGAACTGATGCAGTAAGAGGTTTGGCCTTTGAATTCTTTGAATCTTGAGAGGTTGTCTTTTGATGAATCACAGTCTGTTTTGCAACAGATAATTTATAAAAACAATCTCTGGCCAAGTGATTCTTTCTGCCACAATGAAAACATTTTTTGACTGTTTGAATTTGAGAACCAGTTTTATTGGACAATTTTTGGTTCTTGTTCCTCTGATTTCCCCTTACCTGCTGTTGTTTGGGAAACTTTTGGACACCATGCTTTTGGCATGTACAGACTAGAGCATTTTTACCCTATGTATTATTCTTTGAAGAAGATGCAGTGTTACAGTTAGAAGGTACAGAAACTTGTGGAGCAGCATTGCATACACTCATCTTCTCCTTTCCTTTCTTATTGGGAATTTGGATTTCTATAGGTGCACTCATTGTTTTGTGTTCTTTCTCAATAGCTGTGCACTCACAGTCTCTATTTTGAATCTGATCTTCTTTAGATTTAGGACTGTTATCAAGGATAGGATCTACAGTAGTCATAGACTCAGCTAATGGTTCATTGACAAGCCTGTCAGCAACCTCACTCATTGGATGAATGTATTTATTGTTGTATGGGGGTGGAGTAGCTCTGTAGTCTATACCTTCTTTGGGATGAACCTGAGATTTAACCTTATCTTTAAATTGGACTTCCATTAGGTGTTCAATCTTTTGATTTGCCAATTTGAAGTTACCTAGATCTATATTGACAGATTCTAGTTTCTTATTTAGCCTCCAACACCTTTTGTTCAGTCTCTTCTACCTTTTTATTTAGGGATTCTATTTTCTTATTTAGTTCCTTTTTCTCCCACTCATGATATGTTCTATCATGTCCCATTTGAATCTCATTATCTTTATAGTCATTGGTCTGTTTTTCAAGATCTTCTATGGCCTGCATGTATTCATATCTTCTTTCTTCCATCTTAGCTAGAGTTTTACACATGCTCTCATTATGATCTCTGTACTTTTTAACCATATTTTTGCATGTTTAAGAGCAAAGTTTGGAATTTACCTCAGATGGTAGATCAGTGGAGGTGACCGTTGATGTTTCTGCCATTAGTTCTTGATTTTGAAATTCTTCCTCTGTCTGATCACTCCAATCAAACACATTGTCTTCTTGAGAGACAAGTGCTTGTGATGATGAAGCCAGATTAGTCTGCTGAGGCCTTGATGACTGTTGTCCTTGAGATCTGCATTCTCTAGCAAAGTGACCAAGTTTGTGACATTTAAAACACTCAACTTTTAACTTATCAAAAGCTGGTTTGCCTTCTACTCTGGCTGGAAAGGTGGTTCTTCCAGTTCTTTTTAGAAACCTTTTGGCCCTCATGGTCAGCATTGCATGTTGCCATTTCAGATCCATCTCTTCAAGATCATCTGGATGAATCTGTTCTAGATCCTCAGCATTTAGTGCAAACAGTCCATCATTGGCAACAAAAGCCTCATAGTGAGCTTCAGTAGAGTTACCATCACCACCTGAAAAGGAATCACTGCAATTAGATTTTTCAGATGACAAAAGAGCAGTATTGTGATTATAAGAAAGAGATTTCTTTTTAGTATCAATCTCAGTCTCAAACACTCTCAGACTGTTGTATAGATCATCCAGTTCTATTTCATCAAGAGTATCTGTTGTTCTCCATTGAGCAGCATAAACTGTCCATTTTTCTCCAAGAGATCTAAGAAACTTTCTGTTGACCTCATCTTGATCCAGGCTGACTTTTGCACTTTCCAATTCACTTATCAGTTTGTTGAACCTGTCAAAGATTTGAGTGAGGTTTTCATTCTTGCCACCAGAAAAATTTTCATACTGCTGTTTCAAAAGATCCTTTTGATTTCTCTTGGTACTGGCATTACCAGCAAATCTCTTCTCTAAAGCAATCCAAAGAGAATGGGCAGTATAAAACTTTTTGAACTGATGTTGATAAGCATTCTAGCCTTTCTTTCAAGTTCAGTTTTTGGAGGAGTTTTGACGGGTTTTCCCTCATCATCAAGTTCTGGATCAACTACAGGAGGAAATTCAACAGCTTCCTATATAGCATAATCAATGACATGAATATGCTGTTGAATCCTGAGTTTCCACATCTTAAAGTCAGTGGGCTTGAGCATAGGCACTTTAAGTCCTTGCCCAGATCCACTGCTGCAATAATCAAATTCCATTGAAAAAGATTTAAAAGTTTAAAAGAACGCTTTCGACTTTGAAAAACAAAGAACGACCTGTGGCTCTGATACCACTTGTCAGGATCTGAACTTAACTACCTAAGATTAACTGATTTGAATAGATCAGAGTGTATACCAATAATCTTGTATTAAATCAAAGTCTAATTAAGAAGTTTGCGGAATAACACTTAATTAATTTTATAAAAGCTTTCAGAGTTCATAACAGATAAACATAAGAAGTAAACAAAATTTATTGTATTGCTAAATCAGAATGATTACAATCACCTCTAATCTGTTTGATTAGACGAAGAACACAAATTGTTCTTAGGGTTTTACAACCTTAGAGGCTTATGAAAACTTAAACAAAAAGCAATTACAGACTTGAATATGCAGAAACTTCTAATACAATAGAAAAACCTATTCTATGTATTTATAATGCTTTCTGATTTATTTCCTTGAAGGACTCTGACTTCTCTGATAGTAGATATGCTGGAATCTTCGTGTAAATATCTTTTCCTGAATATTAGCACATTCTGTTTATAAAACTGTTGAGCAGCTTGAATCTCTTAGTAGCTTGAGCAGGGCAGCTTGAGTGAAATTACTCTGGCTGCTTGAACTTTTGTACTAGCAGCTCGAGATTTTTCAACTAACAGCATGAACTTTGTACTTACATAGAAATTCTACTAACAGCTTGAAAAGTCTAACTAACAGTTTGAACAACTTAGGATATTTCCCAACACTGTTAGTAGTTGTTCTGTGTAATTACAAAGTTCAAGCTGTTAGTTGAATAAGTTCGAGCTGCTTGTTCAAAAGTTCAAGCTGCCAGAGTTAAAAGTTCAAGCTGCTCAACAGATTAACAACAGAAAGTGCTGAAATTCAGGAAGTGATTTATATTTCAAGATTTGAATATCTTCCAAGCATATCTACTACCAAAGAAATCAGAGTTCCTCAAGGAAACAAATCAGAAGGCTATATATATAGATAGACTAGGTCTTTCTATTGTAAGTCTGTACGTGCAAGTTCTGTAATTTTGTGCTTCAGTTGTAATCGCTTTCTGATTAAGTTTCTCAAGCCTCTAAGGTTCTAAAACCCTAAGAACAGTCTGTGTTCTTCGTCTAATCAAACAGATTAGATGTGATTGTAATCAGTGAGTTTGTCAATACAAAGGATTTGATTTTAATTATATATATGTGTTATTCATTCTGAAGGTTTTCTTAAAACAATTAAGTGTTATTCCGCAAACTTCTTAATTGGACTTTGATTCAATACAAGGTTATTGGTTTACACTCTGATTTATTCAAACCAGTTAATCTTAGGTGGTAATTTTGATCTTGACAAGTGGTATCAGAGCCACGGGTTATTATTCTTTGTTTTCAAAGTCAGAAACTTTCTTTTAAAATTTTATTTTTCTGTAATGGAGTTTAAAAATAGCAGTAGTGGATCTGAGCAATGACTCAAAGTGCCTATGCTCAAACCCACTGAGTTCGAGATGTGGCAACTCAGGATTCAACAGCACATTCAATTTATTGATTATGCCATATGGGAAGCTGTTGAAAATCCTCCTGTAGTTGATCCTGAACTAGATGCTGAGGGCAAACCTATAAAAACACCTCCAATGACTGAACTTGAAAGAAAGGCTAGAATGAATGAAGTGAAAGCTCTTACTCTCTTACAAATAGCCATTCCTAATGCTTATCAACATCAGTTTAAAAAATTTTATACTGCTCATTCTCTTTGGATTGCTTTAGAGAAAAGATTTGCTGGCAATGCTAGCACCAAAAGGAATCAAAAATATCTTTTAAAACAGCAGTATGAACACTTTTCTGGTGGCAAGAATGAAAACCTTACTCAGATTTTTGGCAGGTTTAATAAGCTAATAGGTGAACTGGAGAGTGTCAAAGTCAGTCTGGATCAAGATGAAGTAAACAGAAAATTCCTTAAATCACTTGGTGAAGAATGGACAGTCTATGCTGCCCAATGGAGAACCAAAGACACTCTTGATGAAATAGAGTTGGATGACCTTTACAACAGCCTGAGAGTGTTTGAATCTGAGATTGAAAATAAAAAGAAATCCTTTTCTTACAATCACAACATTGCTCTGCTGTCATCATCATTAACTGATAAATCAAACTGTTGTGACTCTTTTTCAGGAACTGATGGTAACTCTACTGAAGTTCATTATGAAGCTTTTGTTGCAAGTGATGGATTGTTTGCTCTAAATGCTGAAGATTTAGAACAAATTCATCCAGATGATTTAGAAGAGATGGACTTAAAATGGCAGCATGCTATGTGGACTATGAGGGCCAAAAGATTTCTGAAAAGAACTGGCAGACCAAACTTTCAAGCCAAAACAGAAGGCAAACCAGCATTTGATAAATCAAAGGTTGAATGTTTTAAATGCCACAAGCTTGGTCACTTTGCTAGAGAATTCATATTCCAAGGTCAGCAGCCATCAAGACCCCAGCAAACTAATCAAACTCCTTCATCACATGCTCTTGTCTCTCAAGAAGACAATGTGTTTGACTGGAGTGATCAGACAGAAGAGGAGTTTCAAAATCAAGCTCTTATGGCAGAAACATCAAATGTCACTTCCACTGAACTACCATCTAAGGTAAATGCTAAACTCTGTTCTCAATCATGCAAAAATATGGTTAAAAAGTACAGAGATCATAATGAAAGCATGTGCAAAACTCTAACTAAGATGGAAGAAAGGAGATATGAGTATATGCAGGCTATAGAAGATCTTGAAAAACAGATCAATGACTATAAGGATAATGAGATTCAGATGGGACATGATAGAATCTATCATGAGTGGGAGAAAAAGGAACTGAATAAGAAAATAGAGATCCTAAATAAGAAACTAGATGAGGCTGAACAGAAGGTGTTAGAAGCTAACAAGAAAATAGAATCTATTAATATAGATTTTGGAAGCTTCAAGCTGGCCAATCAAAAGCTAGAACACCTAATGGAGGTCCAATTTAAAGATAGGGTAAAATCTCAACTCAATCCCAAAGAAGGTATAGGATACAAAGCCACTCCACCCCCATACAACAACAAATACATCTATCCCATGAGTGAAGTTGCTGATAGGCTTGTGAATGAACCATTAGATGAGACAATGAAAACTGTAGATCCTATCCCTGAAGACAGGCTTGAATCTAAAGAAGAACTGATTCCAAATGAAGGCTGTGAGTATAAGGAAGTTGAGAGAAATATTAAAACAATGAGTGCACCTATAGAACCTCCTACTTCCATTTTCATTAAAAACCCTAGTGAGAAAGGAAAAGGAAAGATGAGTGTCTGCAATAATGCTCCTCATGTTTATGTACCTTCTAACTGTAACAGGGCATCTTCCTCAAAAACTAATAAGAGGGGTAAGATTGTTCCAATGGTGTACAAAAGTTTTCCACACAACAGCAGGTGAGAGGAAATCAAAGGAACAAGAACCAGTTATGGTCCAACAAAACTGGTTCTCCAATCAAAACAGTCAAAAGATGTTTCCATTGTGGCAGGAAAAACCATTTGGCCAGGCATTGTCTATATAAACCATCTGTTGCAAAACAGACTATGGTTCAAAAACAGGCAATTGTTTAAAACTCAAAAAATTCAAAGGCCAAACCACCTGCTACACCAGTTCCAAAGAAGACAGTTGACCACAGGTACTTAAAAGTCAACAAAAAACAGCCTACACACCAAAAACAAGTTTTAGCAAAATCCAAAGCAAACATCAAAAATATATGGTGTGCTAAAGGCAAAAACACAAATCAAACTGCTGATGCAAGTGTTGATACTGTTAAGTCTAAAGTTGGAACTGGTAGTGCAAATTCTGAAGCTGTTAGCACTAAAAACTCAGTTCAAACTGCTAAGTCTAGAACTGGAACTGGTAGTGGATCTTCTGAGACTGTTAATGAAAAGGTTGGAAAGAACACCTGGATATCTCATGTCATAACTAAATACTCTTCACAAAATCCACCAGTGGATCTCACTAAGTTTAAAAAGACACAAACAGTGGTTAGTTATGTCAATGCACAAGGATAACCCAAAACCAATTTGGTTTGGGTTTACTCCACTACTAGCTAAGCTTTTTCTGTGCAGGGCATCCACAGGACCCAACATAAGACAAGATGGCATATGGATAGTGGATGCTCTAGGCACATGACATGCAATTCTGAATGCTTGTCAAACTTCAACAGCTTTGAAGGAGGGTTTGTTGCATTTGGTGAAAATTCCAAGGGAGGTAAGGTAACAGGTAAGGGTACTGTCAAAGCAGGCAACATGTTATTTAATGATGTTTTGTATGTTGAACAGTTGAAGTACAATTTATTAAGTGTGTCTCAAATCTGTGACAAACAAAATATTGTTTTGTTCACAGACTCTGAGTGTATTGTCCTTTCAAAGGATTTTAAAATCCCTGAAAATCTTGTTTTACTTAGAATACCAAGAAAGGACAATGTCTATTGTTTGGACACAGATCTTTTATCCAAATCAAATACTTTAAGCTGTTTGATATCCAAAACATCATCAAATAAGTCTGCTCTTTGGCACAGAAGGATGTGTCATATGAACTTCAAATCTATGAATGTTTTAGTCAAAAAGAATTTGGTACGAGGTTTACACAAAAGGAGTTCATATGTGATGATCATTGTGTAGCATGTCTCAAAGGCAAGCAACACAAAACTTCTCATAAAGCCAAAGAGGTAAATTCAATCTCATCTGCTCTTCATCTTATTCATATGGATCTCTTTGGTCCAACATCTGTTTTGAGTTTGAATAAAAGAGCTTACTGTTTAGTCATTGTTGATGATTTCACCAGATTTACATGGGTTTACTTTCTTAGGACTAATGATGAAACTGCTGAGCTAGTTAAATCCTTTATTCATAAGATAGAAATCAATCAAATTTAAAAGTTAAGGTGATCAGGTCAGACAATGGAACTGAGTTTAAAAATCATATCTTAAATAGTTTCTGTGAATCTAAAGGCATTGCAAGGCAATATAGTGCACATAGAACACCACCATAAAATGGTGTAGCTGAAAGAAAGAATGAAACTTTAATAGAGGCTGCTAGAACCATGCTAGCTGATTCCAAACTGCCAATGACCTTTTGGGCAGAGGCAGTAAATACAGCTTGTTATGTGCTAAATAGGGTTCAAATTGTTCAGTCACAATGGAAAACTCCATATGAGTTATTCCATCACAGAGTTCCCTTAGTAGCCTTTCTGAAACCTTTTGGTTGTTCATGCACTATTCTTCACACTAAAACTCACTTAGGAAAGTTTGAAACTAAGTCTGAAGAAGGTTTCTTTGTAGGTTACTCTACTCAAAGCAAAGCTTATAGGGTGTATAATAGTGCGTCTAAAACCATTGAAGAAAGTGCCAATGTTGCATTTAATGAAAACACTGCAAATATCAAAGGCACTGGTCCTGATTGGTTGTTTGATTTAGATTCACTAACGAATTCTCTGAGCTTTCTTGAGTATAATGCAGGAACTACTGAAAATAGTGTTGAAACTGTCAGCCCAAATTCTCATGCTGGTAACACAAATATTTAAGCTGTTGGCACAAAGTTTCCAACAATTGCAGATTCTGCTACATGGGATGAATATACTGTCCTGCCACTTCTATCTTGTGACCCACCAGGGGTCCTGTTTGATCAACACGATAATAATCCAGAGTATGAAGTGCCAATCCCAAGCCCTGAAGTAATAGCTTCATCCAATAGGGACACAATCCCATCTTCTGATCAAGTTGTCACTGGAGCAGAATCATCAAGTGGTACTGAAGGTGATGATACAAATGTGGGAACATCATTTCAGACAGAAAGAGAACCCACACTCAGGGTTCACAAGTATCATCCTCTCAACCAGATAATGGGAGACCCATGCACTCCTGTGCAGACAAGGACAATGGTTCATAAGGAGTCCACTGATGCTGCATCAGCAGTCCCTGAATTCAGTCTAGCTACCTTTGAACATGCATGCTTCATGTCACAATTAGAACCAAAGAAGGCATCTGAGGCTCTGAAAGATCCATCTTGGATTGAGGCAATGCAAGAAGAACTTTTGCAATTCAAGATTCAGAATGTATGGACTCTAGTTGAATTACCTAAAGGAAAGAGGGCAATTGGTACCAGATGAGTTTTTAGAAACAAGAAGGATGAGAGAGGTGTAGTAATCAAGAACAAAGCAAGGTTGGTAGCTCAAGGCTATACTCAAGAAGAAGGAATAGATTATGATGATGTCTTTGCCCCAGTAGCAAGGATAGAAGCCATCAGATTGTTCCTAGCTTATGCCAGCTTCAAAGGGTTCAAAGTGTACCAAATGGATGTGAAATCTGCATTCTTGTATGGTATAATTGAAGAAGAGGTTTATGTGTGTCAACCTCCTGGATTTGAGGACAATAAGTATCCTAACAGAGTCTACAAGTTAGACAAAGACCTCTATGGACTCCACCAAGCCCCAAGAGCATGGTATGACACTTTGTCTTCGTACCTTCTACAAAATAGATTTAAGAGAGGTACTCTGGACAAGACATTGTTCACAAAGTCCATCAAATCAGAGATTCTGCTTGTTCAGATTTATGTTGATGATATAATCTTTGGATCATCAAATGACATTCTGTGCAAGGAGTTTGAAACCTTGATGCATAAAATGTTTCAAATGAGTTCAATGGGAGAACTCACTTTCTTTCTAGGATTGCAGGTCAAGCAGAAACCCACTGGACTTTTTATAAGTCAATCAAAGTATGTAAATGACATCCTGGAAACGTTTGGATACAAAGATACCAAAGTTGCTAGCACTCCAATGGACACTCACAAGCAGCTTGATACAGATAAAGATGGAGTGGATGTGGATATTCATTTATATAGATCCTTGATAGGTTCACTAATGTATCTCACATCTTCTAGACCTGATATAATGTTTGCTGTTTGTGCCAGGTTTCAATGTGCTCCAAAGGACTCACATCTGTTTGCTGTTAAGAGAATCTTTAGATACCTAAAGGCACAACCACAATTGGGACTATGGTATCCTAAGGACTCTCCTCTTGAACTAACAGCCTATTCTGACAGTGACTATGGAGGTTGCAACATAGACAGAAAATCCACAACTGGTGGATGTCAATATCTAGGAGCAAGACTGGTCTCTTGGCAGTGCAAAAAGCAGACAACTGTTTCCACCTCATCTACTGAAGCAGAATATGTTGCAGCTCCCAGCTGCTGTTCCCAAGTGATGTGGATTCAGAATCAACTGAGAGACTACGGTATGAACTTCCTATCTACTCCTATTTACATTGACAATTCAAGTGCAATAAGCATTGTACAAAATCCAGTGAAATTTCCCAAAACCAAGCACATAGACATTAGATTTCATTTTATAAGAGATTGTAATAAGAAGAAATTAATCCAAGTTACCAAAATTCATACAGATGATCAGTTAGCTGATCTATTTACAAAACCATTTGATGTAGGAAGATTCACCTTCCTAGTATCAAATATTGGTATGGTTAATATGGATTAATTTGTTTTTCATTATTCTCTCTTATTTTATGAGGATCATACTTATTGAATGTGCTTAGTTAAGGGGGAGACACTGTCTCATAAGAAAATTCATAATTTTCAACTAACAGCTTGAGTCTATTCTCAAGCTGCTAGTTCATTTTACTCGAACTGTTAGTTGTTTTCATTTGATCTGTCAAAGTGTGCAGGGTAATTCTGTAATTCCTTATAAGTGTGTGCGCGGGACTAGATATTTTTGAAATACCAAAACCTTTAAAAGTCCCACTTTCGTTCGATTGCAACTACCAGTTGCAAAAAAATATCTTTCACAAACTTTTCTTCTCTCTCTGAGCGATTCACACACAGTCGATTCAAACCCTAAATCACCGTCTTGATCTCTAATGGAGTTTGTCGAAGAACACAACTGCCTCCCCTACTCTCTCAAACATACTGACCTTCAACCATTCCATGACATGATGGACTTTCTTCGAAGTTCCCATATCCATCATGCTCTCACTATTAATCCCACCATCTATGTCGCCCATATAGAGCAGTTCTGGAAATCTGCCACAGTTAATACCTCAAATGGAGTCACTTATTTTGCATCAATAATCGATGGTAACCCCATTACCATCACTGATGAGTCTATACGCCAACATCTGCATCTTCAAGATGCCACATGTATAACTGATCTATCCCTTACTGCTTTACATGAAGGACTTTTTGCAATAGGGTATAGGGGCACTACTGATTCTTTTACTTTCTTTAAAGCACATTTTGCCCCTAAATGGAAATATCTTGTGCATGTCATACAAAAGTGTATAAGCCCTAAAAGAACTGGTTGGTCAGAATTTTCTTCAAATATAGCCACTGCCTTGGTGTGCTTATCAACGGGCCAACAGTTCAATTTTTCAAATATGATTTTTCAGGGGATGTTAAGGCATCATGCCCTAAAGAATGGGAAATTGTTGATGTACCCACGGTTTTTGGCAGAAATCGTTGCAAAGTCTTGCAATAACTTTAAAATTCATAAAAGGGTACATGTTTCTCAGAGGCACTCTTTACCATCAATCAAAAGACTTTTGAAACCAAGTGCCAACTTTCTAAATGTGGATGTTCCATTGCCTTCTGCAATGCTGACCATCAATCCAAGAAATAGAGGAGAGGGTCCTGAGCAGGCTCAGCCATCCATTACTGCTTCACCCCCAGGACCCCAACCCACTCCTCATGATACAAACATCCCATCTGCTCCTTCTATTACACATACATCCCCAGCCCCCACACTGTCAAAGTATAAGAGACAAAGGGTTTCAGGAGCTCCTTCCTCCTCAGCCCAATTACAAGAGCCAAATATCCCTGTGCAGGGGGGACACTTCTGCATAGAATATCGAAAGGGAACCATTGAGGACACTCCCACCCTCAATTTGGATGTGGACATCCGCTGATATGGGTTTTGTGGCTGACACTAATGATGTCTCTACACAAGAGGCACAGGACAGTGTCAACATATCTAAGACCACACCCATGGCAACAGAGGGTGTGCAAGCACCTTCTGGAAGTCCCCAGTACCAAGAACAAAGGGGCCCAGATGTTTCTACTTCTGGAATTCCTGCCAGTGATAGATCTCAAATACCACTGTCATTTGAAGATCTTGAGGCTAGTCTGCAACTCATGGCTTTAACGGATCAACAGCTGAAACCTGTTGTAGCTATATTGGAACATTATAAGTCCATTATTGCTGCATAGGGGGCTCAAATTACAGCTTTGCAACAGGTTACAGCAGCACAACAACAAAGATTGGATTATTTTCATCAAGGGTTCACACTCTGTGGTAACAAGATCATAGAGCTTGAGAAGTTAGTTCGAACCCTGCTTGCAAAGGTTTTTGGTCCACCTGGCCAAACCAATGCATCCAAAAAGGGGGAGAATCAGGAGATCCCTCATCCAGTCAAAACAGCTTCAACTTCCCCTCCAACAGTCCCTGTTCCTAGGCTAACAGTCCCAACAGCTACTCAAGCTGTTAGTCTAGAAACTCAAGCTGCTCCCACCAAGACAAGTGGAGTTGTCATCAGAGTAGGTTCTCAGGCTCCTGTCACAACAGTCCAATCCACAACATCAGCTTCCAGAGACAAGGGCAAAGGCATTCTGATTGAGTCTCCAAAGATCAAATTCTCTACTAAAGAAGCCCAGGTTGCCCATGATGCTGAACTGGCAAGGAAATTAGCAGAAGAACAGGATGAAATCTTAGACCAGCAAACTCATGAACCAATTAAAGATGATGAAACCTTAGGTGACTATCTAAGAGGGTTTGTGGTCAAACAAAATCAGAAGAAAAGGAAAATGCCAACAGAGCATTCAAAGGCAGAATATCAAGAGTAATGGCTCAGTCATGGTCAACAGAAAAGCTTCAGGCTTTATATGACAAGGAGAAGGAAAAAGAAAAGGCAGCTAAAGCCTCTCAACAACTCCAAGGTCCACAAGAACCAGTTCAAGCTGTTGCTAGTGAACCTCCTTATCAGGCAAAGTTTGATCAGGTTAATAGAGTGTTGTTTGAACAACAGTTACAAAAAGCAATGGAAATCGAAAAGGCCCTGGATCAGTATGACTTCTCTAAACCTCCTATTACTTACTGGTATGCTAAATCAATGGAGGACATTGATTTAGACTATCATTTTGTAATCAGATTAGAGGCTGGTCCAGAAGAAGAATATAAGAGCCTAGTTCAGCTGGCACAAAGACTAACTAGAGATGAACTGACAAAAATGCATCATATTTGAACTATCAGTCATTCAAGATCTCAATGTGTTTGGGTTCAACGAAATGTAAAAGATCTTAGAAGCATTTTTTATCCAGAGTCTACAAGAGTAGAAATAGAAGCTGCCAAGGATATGAAGATTGTACAGATTGATTTATATGCCATATCAATGACATATAGACTCAAGCTTGCAGACGGATCCAGCAGGTTCTACAATTTTGAATTTCTCAATCTGCCAAAGGCTTGGCTACTCCAAATGAGCTCAATGAAGATTAACTGTGATAAAGAGGAGTTGAAGAGAAAGTTCATAACGGCAATAAGGCATAAACTTTCACAACTGTAAGTTTTTGGATGCCTTAGTTTGTATATAACAGTTTTACTTAGTTTCATTTCCTTATTTGTATAGAAACTTAAAGTCTTGTGTAAAGAATTTAAGTTAGGGGGAGATTGTTGGGAAATATTCTAAATATGTCAAGCTGTTAGTTAGATTTCTCAGACTGTTAGTAGTTGTTCTGTGTAATTACAAAGTTCAAGCTGTTAACAGGCTGTAGTCAATTCCTTTCATCTCAACAGCATAAGCACCCTGTTCAATTAAGATGATGAGTTGTTCCAGCTCAGTATCCTTTCTTGTCCTCCTGGCCTTTATTTTGGGTTGTGTCACATAGACACCCTCACTAACTTCTTTTGAGATCAGGCCAAGATCCTTCACTCTCTCCATCAGCTTCTTAACATATGCCCTGACAGTCATAGTCGTTTCTGACTTAGACTCACTCAGGGCAACTGCCAGCTCAACCAATTCCCAGTACCCCATCTGTGCAACATCAGTGTAGTCATAAGTGTCCAGTTCTGGGCCTGTTGCACCCATTCTGGTTATTTTCAATTTCCACTGACTGCCTTTTCTTGATATGGGAACAGCTTTGACAATTGCTTCCTTGGCAAGCCTTCTATCAGCAACATCCTGAAACTTTTTCCTTGCCAAGTTGTCAAAATGGAACTGGGCCCTTGCAGAGGATGCTTGCTTTGGTTTGGTCACAAAGACCTGAGCACCCACTTCTTTCTCACCAGCTGATCCCTTAGCAGCTTCCATCAGTTTCTTTTGCACATCCAGAGAGGGCATTTTGATTTTACTTGCCTCTTGAAGTGCAAAAGTTCTGGCAGCTTTGGCAGAGGCTTCTTCTTTTCTTAGTGCTTCCAGGGCTTGAAGTTGTTCATCTCTGAACTCAAAGTATTTATCCATGGGAAGACCCATTTCCTTTGCCCTGGCTTTGTGAAACTTTAACTCTGCTGCTTTCTGTTGTTCAGGATCAAATGCTGCTTTTTCTTTTCCTTTAGTTGTTGTTGTGATAACAGCCTCAGGAGTATCTTCCTCTTCTTCTTCTTCTTCTTCCAGTATGAGGTGCCTCCTTCTGCTGCTTGGCATGTCCCCAGAGATGAATTCCTCCCCCTTAGACTGTGCAGGGTTTGGAGATTCAGCTTGAGTAGGCTGAGCAGCTTGAGAAACACCTTCCATTGTACCTGTTGCAGATGCTCCTGCTGGTTGACCAGTAGGTACTGATTTCTCCTTAGGAGAAGAAGGTTTCTCCCCCTTAGACTTAGTCTTCGAGGCAGATGACTTCTCTCCCTTTGAAGGAGATGGACCAGAACCTTCAGCACATGGTCTGCCTGAAGACACAAAGTCAGCAGGCTTGCCAGCAGTTTTGGCAGCAGGCTTGGGACCAACCAGGCTATGTACTAAGAAAGCCAGGTTGTCCTTTACCTCTGCAAGATGGGCAAGACAGGTTTGAAGAGATGAGGATTGGGAGTCAGCAATGGACGTCAGCTTGAGAATATTTTCCCTATCAGAAGCTGGGAATAGCAAACTTTGAAGCTGTGCAAGATGTAGTTCAAGAGAATCTTGCACATCAGCAAGGTTTGATGACACAGAATTTGATAGAGAGCCAATTAATGTGTTTAAGCTGGCCAGAGTGGCAGGAAGTGTAGAATTGCAAGATGTGAGGAGAGATGACAGCTGTTGAGATATGGCTGTCATTGAGGACACAGAGTCCTGTTGAAGTGAAAGAATGGAGGAAAGGGAAGTGGAGACATTTTGCAGCTGTGCAATGAGTGCAAGCAGCTGTGAGGAGTGGTCAGTTTGTGGAGTGGCTGGGAAGGAATCCTTGAACATATCAAAGAATCCCTTAAGCTGTTTAGACACAGAGTCTGAAATAAGAGAGGGTAGAGAGGACTTGGAAGTTTCTAAAGAACCAACTTTGTTGGTCAGCAAGGAAAGCTGATCCTTCAAAGGCAGGTCTTTAGGGGATGGAGGTGTATGAGTGGATTGTTTGGAGTGAGTAGAGGGTGGTGAAGAGGATGAGGCTGGTGTATGGGGATGTGATGGAGAAGGAGGGGGTATGTTAGAAAGAAGCTCCATAGCCTGTGCAAAAGTGAGGTTGCCCAGTTTGGAGGGATCGATGGGTCCTTCAGCAGTGGTAGTAGCTGCATCATCAGGAGAGGGGGTAGAGGAAGGTAGCCTTTCAGACACTGCTTGTTTTGCAGCACCCTCATTAAGGCCAGTGGTGGTTCCCTCTGTAGTACCTTGGTTTAAAGGTACCTCATCATGGGGAGATGAGATGTGCATTTCAACATCAGCAGTGGTGAAACCTGCTGATGGAGTTTGCAGTAGGATAGTAGCCTCACCAAAGGGATGTTCTGTTCCCTGAGGTTCATCAGCCTGAGTTGTGGGTCCTTCAGCGGCTTGTTGGTGTAGAACAGCTGCATCATGAGGAGCAGAAGTTTGAGGTTGATCTGCTGGTTGGTCTAAGCCAGCAGTGTGGACACCTCGTGCAGACTCAGGGTGTAGAGAAGTATGAGGTGGGGACAGTGTGGACTCAGTATGGAGTGGAGAGAACTCCTGTCTTTCAATATTCTCAGCCTGTTGGGAGGCTGGAATAGTTGTTGTGGCTGTCTCCATTTGTACAACCGGCTCCTGTTGGGAGGAACCAGAGGGTCTAGGCTGACCAGGGGTAGACACAGGTTGGAGTGAAGCAGGCTCCAATTGTGCTGAACCTTCTCCCAAAATAGGAGAGGCAGCAGGGGTTGCTTCTTTTTCAACTGAACCCTGTTGAGAGGGAACAGAGGGGCTAGTTTGGATTGTTGTGGTTGCTGGTTTCTTTTTGGCGAGTGATTTGCGATAGTATAGTATATGATATGAGGTGGGTGAGGTTGAAGGGGAAAGAGGTTCAGATTGATCAGGTTTGGAGACTGGGTCAGAAACAGGTGGGTTGGCCTGTTCCATAGTCTCAGGTGCCACAGAGGCACCAGCCACAGAGGCTTCAAGTTGAACGAATGAACCAGGGTGAGGAGCCTGCTCCCCCTCAGCCACAGAGGCTGAAGGTGCAGACTCAGACTGAGCTGTTTTGGCCTTCTTGTGGACAGGCACAGCTTCAGTGATGTCCAGGGTCCTTTTGACAAGTTTGGCCCTGCATTTAGATTTTCTCTTGGGAGCAGCTTCTGGATCCACCCTCACATTAGAGGGTCCTTCCACCGATGAACTCTCAAAAACTCCACCATTTGGTCATAGCCTTTCCCCACATAGTTTTTGGGGATTGTGAGATTGGCGATGTAGTTAGTGGGTTTCAGTGTGAGCATTGTGGTGACTGATGAGTGTTTCTGTACATCATCACCAACAAATACTGGTAGAAAGGGGTTGTTTCTGTGAGCCATTTGGGAAGTAGTGAGAGTAGCAGAAGCACAAGACACTTAGTCGATTTTTAGGGTTCTTAGGAGATTTATGGAAGTAGTGAGGAAGACGAAGATGAAACAGTAGAGGGTATTTATAGGATTTGAATGTGAGTGGGTATGAGAGAGAAATATTTGGGCGGTTGATTTTAAAAGGTAGTTAATGGAAAACGGAACGGTTGTCCATGTCAGACCGTTTGTCAGACCACTTGAGCCCTTTTTAATCAATAACACACGTAACCCACATTATCCGCAGTGATTAAGTTAAATAAAAACAAAAATTAAGTAACTTAATTGTGAAGAAAGGTAATTAAACTGATGGTCTAAGCTGATGGTCAAACCTGTGATGAGCAGGGTCATCACAAGCTGTTCACTCTTCAGGCTGTTCCTTCAACTTGTTCAGCTATGTAAGAGCAGGGTGTGTTCAATAGCTGATCAGATTACAAGACAATGTCTTGTATGACAGATTGAGAGAGTGAGCAGGGTGGAAGTTTGATCATCAGATCAGGCTTAACATATAAGATGTTATTTGTCAACCCTGTTATACGCTCAAGCTGTTCAAGTTTTGCAGAAAACGCTAAGTATAGAACATGCATAGCCTGTTCTGTCTAAGCTGTTCTGAAAGAACTTGAGCAGTGTGAGACATATAGAGTCTTAGAACATTAAGGACACTTAGTCACTTTTGTTTAACATGCCCAGCTTGCTGACAAGGTAATTAAACCTGTTTTCATCAAGAGGTTTGGTGAAAATGTCTGCAAGCTGTTCATCAGTGGAAATAAAACTTACCTCCACATTACCTTTCTGAATGTGAGCTCTGATAAAGTGATGTCTGACTTCTATATGCTTTGTTCTTGAGTGAAACACTGGGTTTTTGGATATAGCTATGGCACTTGCATTATCACACAGAATAGGAGTTTTCCTATTTACAAGTCCATAGTCTTCAAGCTGATGTTGCATCCACAGAATCTGCCCACAGCAGCTTCCAGCAGCAATGTACTCAGCTTCAGCAGTTGAAGTAGAAACTGAGTTCTGCTTCTTGCTACACCAACTTATCAACTTACCACCAAAGAGTTGACATCCACCTGTTGTGCTTTTCCTATCTAGCCTGCAGCCTGCAAAATCAGAATCTGAATAACCTGTTAGTTCAAGGCTTGAGTCTTTGGGATACCAAAGACCCAAACCTGGTGTACCCTTAAGGTATCTGAAGATTCTTTTCACAGCAGCTAGATGTGATTCTTTTGGATCAGCTTGGAATCTAGCACACAAACAAGTGGCAAACATAATATCAGGTCCACTAGCAGTTAAATACAGCAAGCTCCCAATCATGTCTCTGTAAGCTGTTACTGAAATAGCTTTGCCACTGGCATCAGCATCTAATTTTACATTGGTTGCCATTGGGGTTTTAATAGGAGAACTCTGATCAAATTTAAACTTTTTTAATAGATCTAAAGTATACTTTCTTTGATTTATAAAAATTCCATTTGAGGTTTGTTTAACTTGTAATCCTAAAAAGAAAGTAAGTTCTCCCATCATACTCATTTCATACTTGGATTTCATGAGTAATGAAAAATTCTTGCATAATTGTTCATTAGTAGAACCAAATATTATGTCATCCACATAAATTTGAACGAGCATAATATCATACTTCACCTTCTTTATGAACAGTGTGGTATCCACTTTACCTCTGGAATACCCATTGCTCATAAGGAAATCAGTAAGAGTGTCATACCAGGCTCTAGGGGCTTGTTTTAGACCATAGAGAGCTTTGTCCAACTTATAGACAAAACCTAGATGATGTTCATTTTCAAAACCTGGAGGCTGCTTAACATAAACTTCTTCTTGCAGTTTCCCATTCAAAAATGCACTCTTCACATCCATTTGGAATACCTTCATGCTCTTATAAGCAGCGTAGGCTAGAAACAAACGATTTGCCTCCAGCCTGGCCACAGGAGCAAATGTTTCATCATAGTCAATACCTTCCTCCTGTCTATAGCCCTGAGCAACAAATCTTGCCTTATTTCTAATGACATGACCTTGCTCATCCATCTTGTTCCTGTAAACCCATTTGGTGTTAATTATAGTTTTACCTTTAGGAGCAGGGACCAGCTTCCATACCTTGTTTTTCTCAAACTGATTGAGTTCTTCTTGCATGGCAGTGATCCAATTGGCATTTTTAAGTGCTTCATCCACTTTCTTTGGCTCCATTAGCGACACAAAGCTAGAGAACATACAGAAGTTCCCTAAGCTGTCCCACCTTGTTTGTACCCCTTTGTTGATGTCACCAATTATTTGATCATTGGGGTGACATCTGATCCACTTAGGATCATTTTTCAATGAGGATTCTCCTGAGTTATTAGCATCTTCAGCAGCTCCTGTTGAACAGCTCTCAAGATTTTCAGACACACTGTTGTCTTGAGCCTGTTCACTTGTTGAACATGACTGACCACTGTTGAACATATCAGCAGAGGATCCAGGAAAATCAGCATTGATTGGTTCAGGACATGTAGTTGTAATTAAGTCAATACACTTATTCACACAGGGTGTATTGACATAATCATCATCATGTCCATCGTGATTAACAGGTTCCACACTGGATGTAGTGGAAGCTTTTGAGTCCTCTTCACTGTTGGAATGCATGAGATCATCAAAGTTGAATTCTCCTGAAACTGATTCAGGAACAGCTTTGGTGGAAGCATTCTTGGACTCTTCAAAGGTGACATTGATAGATTCATCTATCACCTTTCTTTTGTTGTTGTATACTCTGTAGACTTTGGAGATGGCAGAGTAACCAACAAATACACCTTCATCAGCTTTTGGTTCAAACTTTTCCAGATGATCCCTTTGATTCAGATTGAAGCAGGGACATCCAAATACATGGAAGTAGCTAATATTTGGTCTGCTCCCTTTGAGCAGCTCATAGGGAGTCTTGTTGAACCTTTTCACCACTAAGTATCTGTTTTGGGTGAAGCAGGCAGTGTTAACAGCTTCAGCCCAGAATGATGAAGGTAAACCAGATGCACACAGCATGGTTCTAGCAGCTTCAATGAGGGTTCTGTTTCTCCTTTCACCAACTCCATTTTGTTGTGGAGTTCTCATAGCTGAAAAATTTTGTGAGATCCCTTTTTCTTCACAGAAGTCTTCAAGAGTACTGTTTCTGAACTCAGTACCATGATCACTTCTAAGCTGCTTTACTTGAGCAGAGTTCAGCATTTCCATCTTTTTCACAAATCCAATAATTTCTCTAGCAGCCTCTCCTTTGTTCTTCAAGAAGATTACCCATGTAAACCTGGAGAACTCATCAACCATTACTAGAGTGTATCTTCTTCCTCCTAGACTTGGGACATTGACAGGTCCAAACAAGTTCATGTGGATTAAGAAGAGAGGAGTATCAATAGAAAAATTATGCTTGGATTTAAAAGATGATTTCCTCTGCTTGGCTTTCTCACAAGCTGTGCAGAGTTTATCCTTAACAAAAGTCATGGAAGGCAAACCTGTTACCAACTCTTTCTTACAGAGTTCGTTGATGTTCTTGAAATTCAAGTGTGACAGCCTTTTGTGCCATAACCAGTTTAGGTCTGCATTTGTTTTTGTGAGAAAACAGGTTTCAGATGTGGGATCAGCAGATTGCATATCCACAACATATACACCTTTCTTTCGTTGAGCACACATCACAACTTTGCCTTGGGGATCCAATATGTAACCTAGGTGCTCATCAAAGTTAACCTTGTAGCCAGCATCACACAGTTGGCTTATACTAACAAGGTTATGTTTCAGCCCAACCACATAGGCTACTCTTTTGAACACTGCAGCACCAGCTTAAGAGTTCCATATCCCTCAGTGGATCCCTGTACATTGTCACCAAAGGTGACTTTTGGCCCTTTTTCAGGCCTGAGATCACTCAACAGGTCCTTACAACCTGTCATGTGCCCTGAGCAGCCACTGTCCAAGTACCAAACCTGGGATGGTTGTTTTTCCTGCAGAGTGACAAGAAGAATATTAGTCATTTTTAAGGGAACTCATCACAGAGATGAGTTCTCCTACTTCATCAACATTTGTTAATGGGCTTGTGATATCAACACTAATATTCCCTATTTGAATGGTATCAGGTTGGATACCACTCTCATTGACTGAGATATTTCCAACACTGCTTGTGTTAGCAGTGAGGGGACTATCAGAGTCAACAGGCCTCATGTCCTTAGTTTCTGGACAGTCTTTGGCTAGATGTGTCTTCATTCCACACTTATAACATTTTCTCCTTTTAGCATTTTTGGAAGAAGAGTTTTCAAAAACACATTCTGATTTATTTTTGTTGATTCTATCAGCAGGTTTAGAAAACTTATTACTATTTGATGAATCAACAGCTTGAGTGGAAGGTTCAATAGCAACAGCTTTTCCTGTCTCTTCTTTCCTCTTTTTAGGAGGACAGATGTCAAAGACAGGAAGCTTGATTGGTTTCTGAACTTCCACAGGTTTGGAAAACTTATTCCCAAATTTCTCAGGCTGGGCAATGGCTTTGCCTTTGCCCTTACTGAGATTTGATTGATGCTACCTATCAGCATAATCACTATTTCTGGTTTTGAAAAACTTATTTTCATTTAAGACCAGTTTACTACCATGATTTGAAAACTTATTTGAAATCACAGCAGGTTTGCCTTTAACATGAGACTTGCCCTTGTTAAAAGCAGACTGCTTACTTTTTGAAAACTTATTTTCAAAATGTTCAGCATCAAAAGGATTAGCATGTCTTTTACCATCAGCTTTGGACCCAGAGCCTGTTTTGTCAACAGGCTTGGTGTCCACAGCTGCAGTTTGGACATGTCTTCCTTTCTTTTGCTTGTGTGAATCAGCAGAGCACTTAGCAAGCTGATTTGATGGAGAACCCATTCCATCAGCAGCTTTTGAGCTAGGTTCACACGAGCTGACAATGTTTTGAGGCCTGACAAACCTGTTTGTTGAGATTAGTTTACCATTAACTTTTTGAATGAAAGTGTTTGGAAGCTCACCAAGAGTGGATAAGTCATTTTTCAGATTATTAACCTCAACAATGGAAGCTGTTGTGTCAAGATCCCCTCCAAGATAGGCTTGGATTTGTGCAGGGATCTGCTGACTTATGCAACGGCTGACTTTTTATGCAGATTGGCACCAAGAGTCAACTATCTTTTGAAGCTTAGCATGTTATATATATGTTTCTCTCTTTTCTTCCAGTAAAATAGAGTTGATGTGTTTTAATTCATCAAGCTCAGTTTCCAACTTATGTCAACTGTCAAGTTTTTTGGATTTTGTTTCAAGATCAGCTTTAAGCATAGAGATTTCAGATAATAAAACAGTATACTTCTCAACAGCAGCTTTCAGATCAACAAGCATGTATTCAAACATTTTAACTTTTTCTTCAGAATTGTAAGCCATAAAATTTTGTACCTTATACATCATTGTAGGATTCCAGTTCTCCAAGCTGCTGAAGGCTTCAGCTTCAGCCAAGTCCTGTTTGAAGTTGCTTGTTGATGGGACATCAGTGTTGGCCATCAAACATTGATTGTCTTCTTCATCTGAAGATGAATCAGACTCCTCCCAGTCACAAGTCTCTGCCATGAGTCCCTTTTTCCGGTTGGAAACCACTGAGTTTTCCAACTTTCTCAGCTTAGCCATGTCCATAAGGTACTTAACCCTATAGCCATCATCCTTGTTTGTCTTGTATGGTTTGGATGACTGTGTTAGGTTTCCTATACCCTTGCTAGGTTAAATTAAAACTTTGCGGAAAATTAAATAACCTAACTATGCAAGAATATAAAACCTTAAGGATCTAACCAAACAAGCTAAGCAACTAATTATTAAAATAAAGAGATGAATAAGAAAAACTAACATTGAGAAAATTCAAAATTTTCTCCACGAAGAACGATTGCACGAACAGCCTCTGAATCGAGCAACAAGCGTCTAAAGCAAGATCGCCTCTAGTTGTTCACACCCAATGAACAAAAGAAAAGATAATTATAAGTTTTCTAAGCTCAGATCTCAGAGTCCCAAAAACTGGTATCCCTTGTGATCGTTAGAGAACTTAGAATTGAATGAGCGAGGAATGAAGCAGGCAGGGGCTGCCTATTTATAGGTTTTAGAAACCTACAAATTTTTGATCCCAAATCCATGTGTGATGGATTGGTGGCAGGCCCCCCTATTAGGGTTTAGGGGGTGCCCTGTTGACTACCAACTAATTGCAGTTTAGCCCCTGTACTTCCTCAACTAATTCTATTAACTTCCGGTTAATTTATTAACTATTTATAAATTTACAAACTAACTCATTAATCGAATATAATCAATTATTTAGTTTCTAACTAATTTATTAAACATAATAAATTATCAAACTAATTAACATTATATATTTAAGTTAATCATCTTCTCTTTACAATTCATTGCATGCACCCAAAAAGGATCCAGCCTGATAACAATATGTTTACAAATAATTGTGACTTGGACACTAATTCCAACAGTCTCCCACTTGGACAAGTTGGCAACTATTTGTCTAAACACATTTTATTACCAGCCTTCCTAGCTACTCGATACAGCTGCCGAACTCTGAATCATATCAGAGCTAATCCTTTAGATAAGGGATCAACTATTCCTTCGTTCTCTGATATCGTATGAAACTAAGACATGAATTATAATCAATCTTTGGTTTCAAAATTATAATTCTGATTTTCGATTAATATGACTATATGAGACTTATTAATTGAACACTTCAATTTTGTCTCGGTCGGGCCCGACACTCTAGAGTCAACGTTTAATCATCAGAGGGCCCATAGATATCACTTTTCCATATAGGCAAAAGGAACGAATAAACTTCGCATACACAGCGCTAGCTAACTAATAACATCGTAATTAGATACATCGGTTATAACTGGCAGTTACGCACAGCGTTTGAATGCACTAAGGTATGACGGACTAGAAAACCGCAACTTCAATGTATCTCCGCCTGAAGAATAGAGGATATTATCATCTTGGAAATACTTATGATTTGATCCATGAAGTATCTTTCCAAGTGCGAGTGCCCTATACTTAAATCTCCATTGAGTACCCATGAATGTTGCAGCAATCTCTATGACATGTCAAACTCTTGACAGTCTACTAACATTCCATGACAGTCTTTATTCAATACTAACTCCCGGTAGTACGAACGACTGAGGTATTTGAATAAAATTAATTACTCTGGGAGTTGGTTCTAAACATGCAAAAGGAAACACAACGATAAATTAATAGAAGATGGCAGCACTTTGCAAATAAATAAATCTCCATTATTTAATCACCAAATCCATTACAATTTCAAATCATTGTTACAATGTTTCAAATTCAAAACTAACTACTAAACTTTACATTATCTCGTAATCCTATGCTAACAGCATGACTACAATGTTTCGGTGGAGAAGGTGGCTTTGTGAACGGATCAGCTGGATTCTCCTCTGATCGCACTCTTTTCACAATCACATGTCCTTCTTCAACCTTGCTACGAACAAAGTGGTACTTCCGATCAATATGCTTGGACTTTCCATGATCCTTGGGTTCTTTAGTCAACGAAACAGCACTTTTGTTGTCGCAGAATATTTCGATGGGGTCTTGAACCGTTGGGACAACTCCAAGATCTCCAATGAAATTCTTCAACCAGATGGCTTCCTTTGAGGCTTCTGAGGCCGCAATATATTCTGACTCGCAGGTAGAGTCTGCCACGGTTTCCTGCTTCGAACTCTTCCACGTCACGGCTCCCCCGTTCAATAAGAACACCCAACCAGATTGTGACCGACAGTCATCTCTATCCGTTTGGAAACTCGCATCGCAATAACCGGTTACTTTGAGTTCATCCTGTCCACCGTAAACCAAGAACCTGTCTTTAGTATTTCTTAAATACTTAAGAATATTTTTGACCGCCGTCCAATGACCTTCACCAGGGTCTTGCTGATGTCGACTCACCATGCTTAAAGCAAATGAGACATCAGGCCTCGTACATGTCATGGCATACATTATAGATCCTATGGCCGAAGCATATGGAACTCGACTCATTCTGCCTCGTTCCTCCTGTGTCTTCGGGCTCATGTCTTTACTAATCTTTATGCCATGAGCAAAGGGAAGGTTCCCCTTCTTAGACTTCTCCATACTGAACCTTTTCAATATTTTGTCCAAGTACGTATCCTGGCTTATACCTATTAGACGTCTCGTTCTATCTCTATAAATCTTTATACCCAGAATAAAAGTTGCATCTCCTAGATCCTTCATAGCGAAATATCTTCCCAACCAATCTTTTACACTCTGTAATGTTGGGATGTCGTTTCCTATAAGTAATATGTCATCGACATATAATACCAGGAAGACTACAGTGCTCCCACTGACCTTCACATATATGCAGGACTCATCTTCGCTTCTAGAAAATCCAAACTCTGTGATTTTCTCATGAAAGCAAAGATTCCAGCTTCGAGAAGCTTACTTAAGTCCATAAATGGACTTCTGAAGCTTACACACTTTCTTAGGATACTTGGTGTCTACAAAACCTTCAGGTTGTGTCATAAACACATCGTCTCTCAATTTCCCGTTATGGAAAGCGGTTTTGACATCCATCTGCCAGATTTCATACTCATGAAATGCAGCTATGGCCAGAACTATCCTTATGGATTTAATCTTAGCTACCGGTGAAAAGGTTTCCTCATAGTCAATCCCGTAGGTTTGAGTATAGCCCTTTACCACCAGCCTAGCTTTGTAAGTGTGTACTTTCCCGTTCATATCCGTTTTCTTCTTGAATATCCACTTACAACCCACCGTCTTTAGACCGGGTGTGGGATCAACCAAGTTCCAAACTTGGTTGCCATACATGGATTCAATCTCGCTTTCCATAGCTTCCTTCCATTTGGCTACCTCAGGGCCTGCCATCGCTTCCCGGTAGTTAACTGGTTCATCTAAGTCGACTAGTGTACTATCACTAATCATATCATCCTGTTCAATATGGAAACCATAGTAGAACTCAGGAGGATTTCTAACTCTACCAGATCTGCGCAAAGGTAAGGATATGTCATTGGGTTCAACAGGCATCTCAGCCTCATGTTGATGGTCAGTGTTTGCAGTGGTTCTTCATCGGTAGTATCTTGAATCTCATCAAGATCGATCTTACTCCCACTATCCTCTTTAGATATTATCTCCTTCTCGAGGAACACTCCTCTTCAAGATACAAACACTACGTTTTCACGTGGTTTGTAAAATAGATATCCAAATGACTCTTGTGGGTAACCGACGAATAGACACTTTTCAAATCTTTGATTGAGTTTGTCAGAGGTCTCTCGTCCAACGAAGACTTCACAACCCCAGATCTTGATGTGACCAAGGGAAGGACGCTTTCCCTTCCACATCTCGTAAGGTGTCTTTGAAACTTTCTTGGTGGGTACTAGATTTAGAATATGTGCCGCAGTTTCAAATGCGTAACCCCATAAACTTACTGGATGTGTTGCTCGACTCATCATAGATCGGACCATGTCTAACAAGGTCATGTTTCTCCTCTCCGCAACTCCGTTGAGTTGTGGTGTTCTACGAGGTGTTAACTGGGAAACTATTCCACAGCTTCTAAGATGATCGAGAAACTCGATACTAAGGTACTCTCCTCCCCTGTCGGAGCGGAGAACCTTTATCTTTCTGCCCAGTTGATTCTCTACTTCACTTTGATATCTTTTGAATGTCTCAAAAGTGTCGGACTTATGTTTAATTAAATAAACATATCCAAATCTACTATAGTCATCTGTAAAGGTGACATAGTACCGATTTTCCCCTTTTGTAGCACATCGGAATGGCCCACATACATTTGTGTGGACCAAATCCAATAGTCCTTCACCTCTTTCACACGTTCCTGTGAATGGTGATTTTGTTATCTTGAATAGTAAACAGGATTCGCATACATCATCCGATTTTAGGTCGATAGATTCCAACACTCCATCCTTTTGGAGTTGGGCGATGCGTTTCTTGTTAATGTGCCCAAGGCGACAGTGCCACAATTTGGACTTATCAGTTTCGTTAGAATCAATATTAAATAATAGGTTGTTATCACACTCAACAGTTTCATATATGTCATTATAAGGACAAGCTTTGAATATAAAAACATCATTCAAATAAACCAAAATACTTCCATTATTACTATCAAAGCTGAAATTGTATCCATCCTTATACAAGGCAAACAAAGAAATGATGTTTCGATTCATATCAGGTGAATAACAGCAATTATTTAAGCTAATCTCTACTCCTGATCTAAGCACGAGCTGGAACCTTCCGACTTTCTTCACAGGCGTGATCTTTCGATTCCCCATGATTAGGTTCAGCTCCCCATGCTTCAAGCTTCTACTTTCCCTTAGTCCCTGCAATACAGAGCAAATGTGAGTACCACATCCTGTATCAAGAACCCATGAATTAGAGATAGAAGTTTTATGGAGTTCGATCATGAACATACCTGAGGTGCTGGCCTTTTCGACTTTGTCGTCTTTAAGGTCCTTCAGATATGATGGGCAGCTTCGCTTCCAGTGCCCCCTTGAGACCCTTTCTTGGACTTTCCTTTTGGGGCCTTCCAGGATGACTTCCGTTTCTTTGAGGCCTTACCGACAGTAAGCACAGGGGCCACAGGGGTCTCATCTTTCTTGATGCCCTGTTCAGTGGTTTGGAGCAGATTATGCAATTCCATAATTGACGTCTCCTTCTGATTCATGTTCATCTGATAGGATAGTACGAACTGATTATAGATGGTGGGCAGTCTAGAAAGAATGATATTGGTGGAGAACTCAGAGTCAAACACCATATTGAGAGCCTCCAGCCGGTCGAAGTACCCCTTCATCTCAAGGACGAAAGTGCAGATAGATGTTCCAGGTTTTGGTTTGCAGGCCATGAGGGATCTTACCACATCAAGGCGCTCTTTGCTCGCCTTAGCCTCAAACATCTCTCGCAGCTGCTGATTCATCTCAAAGGCCCATGTATTCTCGAAGGCTTTAGCAAGCTCAGGAACCATGGATGACGCCATGATGCAGGACACTTTGTTTGCATCATCGTAATGTTTCTGGTGTGCGTCCATTTCCTCCTGTGTGGGATTCTCATTCAGTGTGGGAATTTGTTCATCGAGAACATACTCCTTGTTCTCGTACCTCAGCGTAAACCTGAGGTTTCTCATCCAGTCCACATAGTTCGGACCGGATAGTTTTTCCCTACCCAGAACGGAAAGGAGTGAGAAGTTGGATGCGTGGTTCAGCAGGAGTGGGAGTACCAGTAGAAGTAGACATCTGTGAGATAAAGTTTTAGTTAGTATGAAGTATTCCTTAAACAATTTACCCAATTTGAACTAAGGCTAGGATCCATATTTTCGATTCGTTTTATGAAAAGGGTCGCCGTAATCACGCCGCGAATTTATTTTAGGTGGACAAACTCTTGTCGATTTCAATCTCTATGAAATTCCTAGATCTTTTGAGATTCATTGAATCTTATCAATGGCATGTTAATCTCGGTTATGCTCAACTACTATCCGTGACTGGGTTGCCGAGGATCACGGACAAGATGGTGAATCTAACCATGCAAAACTGCGTAAGACCCGGCACGGATCAGTCCGGGAATCGCGAGTCCTACATCACCTCCTAATATGTCTCTCATTAGTGTGTCGGTCAATACACACGCTCCACTAACAGTGCATATAGGAGATGTGCATTTTTAATGGATTTGCATACTAATTCACTTTTGATATATCTAAAACGGGATTTTTGTTTTAGTACTTTAGATTATACTTTTAATCTGGACACCATCCTATCAAAAGTCCTCGGTAGCTCCATTGAACGCACAGCGAAGCGGAGGAGGTAGGTCAGGGCGAAGCAGTTAAAAACCTACTCCTTTAGGGAAGCAGAGCGACCCGCCTTATACCTCGTTTATAGTTTGTTCACTATGGGTGAGCCGATTTATCAGTTGACTGACGACGTAATTAGATTTAAATGATATATATATAATCAATAATACATATATAAATTTCTTTTAAATCTTAGGGGTTTAATTTTAAACTTTTAAAATTAAAGGGTCTATTTTAAACATTTTAAAATTCAGAGTATATTTTAAACAATTTAAAATATTAGGGTTTAAATTAATATTTATATTTTATATATATATTTCGGTTTCAATATTTAAATAAAATAAGAAACATTTAATTATTAAATATATATATTAAATCCGAAACCTATATATATAACCATATAAATCCTCAAAATTTAAACCTAGGATAATACAAGTTTATCCTAATAAATTATGATATTCTAAAACCTTTAGGATAAGCACTTAATTTAAATTAAGGTAATTTCTAGATAAATAGGATTTAGGATAAACCTAGAAAATCAAGCTTATCTCTAAGGCATGTTTATCTAAAACCCTAAAAATCAAACCCTTAATTAAATTAATAAAATCTTAAATTAATAAAATAATAATTTATTTAATATTTCAGATTTATCCATTTAAAACCTTTTAAAAACCGAAAATTTGAAGATAAATATGAAAAACAATTTTCAAAATTTAGATAATTAATTTAATATTTAAAAACTATTTTAAAAATTAAATAATTATCAAAAAAACAGATTTTACTCCAAAAATTGCGAAAAATTAATTTTTAATTAATTTTTCAGATTTATTTAATATTTAAAAATAATTTTAAGTTTAAACAATTTAATTTAAAATTAAAAACACCATTAAAATTAAATCAAACTTCCGAAAATTAATCAAAACAAATTTCGAAATTTAAGAACAAGATTATAATCTCAAAATTAGTGCAAAGCTCGTTAAGTTAACCGCTCTGATACCACTGTTGGATTTCCTATACCCTTGCTAGGTTAAATTAAAACTTTGTGGAAAATTAAATAACCTAACTATGCAAGAATATAAAACTCTAAGGATCTAACCAAACAAGCTAAGCAACTAATTATTAAAATAAAGAGATGAATAACAAAAACTAACCTTGAGAAAATTCGCAATTTTCTCCACGAAGAACGATTGCACGAACAGCCTCTGAATCGAGCAACAAGCGTCTAAAGCAAGATCGCCTCTAGTTGTTCACACCCAATGAACAAAAGAAAAGATAATTATAACTTTTCTAAGCTCAGATCTCGAGTCCCAAAAACTAGTAGATCGTTAGAGAAGTTAGAATTGAATGAGCGAGGAATGAAGCAGGCAGGGGCTGCCTTTTTATAGGTTTTAGAAACCTACAAATTTTTTATCCCAAATCCATGTGGGATGGATTGGTGGCCGGCCCCCCTATTAGGGTTTAGGGGGTGCCCTGTTGACTATCAACTAATTGCAGTTTAGCCCCTGTACTTCCTCAATTAATTCTATTATCTTCCGGTTAATTTATTAACTATTAATAAATTAACAAACTAACTCATTAATCAAATATAATCAATTATTTAGTTTCTAATTAATTTATTGAACATAATAAATTAACAAACTAATTAACATTATATATTTAAGTTAATCATCTTCTCTTTACAATTCATTGCATGCACCCAAAAAGGATCCAGCCTGATAACAATATGTTTACAAATAATTGTGACTTGGACACTAATTCCAACAGACTGACCAACAGCTTTTGACACACAGTCAGCAGCTATATGACCAGGTTTGCCACATTTGAAGCACTCAGCTTTAGACTTATCAAATGCCATCTTTTTAACAGCACTTGAGTTTCCTTGCAGCATATTTCTTCCAAACCTTTTCTTGTTGAACCTTTTGACAAGCATGGCTATCATTTGCTCATCATCCAGTTCAGCAAGATCTGCATTGTCTTCCTCATCAGACATTTCCTCCTTATCATCAGCCTGTTGATCAGGTTGAGTGAACACATGACCCACCTGACTTACAGGTTGTCTCACACTGGCCACAAAGGTTGCACCTCTCTTAGACATTTCCAAGGCATTTCTCTTCTGTTGCCTTGACTGCTCATCATTCAGTAAGGATCCAAACAAGTTAACAAGATTCATACTTCTGATGGTACCTGAATTTCTTAAGATTGTGGAAAAGTAATTCCATTCTTCAGGCAAGATGTCTAAGAATTTGTTTACCAAAGTCAGGCTGTCCTTGGTGATCCCAACAGCTTTGAGATCATTAACAAGAGCAGTGAACCTGGTGTAGGTTTCTGTGAGAGTCTCCTTTGGTTTTGCAAAGAAGAGTTCATACTGTCTAACAAGATTGTTAATCCTGTTGTCCAGTGTGATTGTGGGTCCATCATAGACGGTACACAAAGTATCCCACATCTCCTTTGCAGTCTTCATCTTCTCAACCTGTTTGAACACATCATCCGGCAGAGAGATAACCAGGTTATTCCTGGATTTTGCATCCAGGGCAACCAGTCTTTTGTCTTCATCAGACCACTGAGCTTTAGCCTTCTCAAAGGTTCTGATTTCAGTGGTTGCACCTTCAACAGCAGGAGTTATGGTAGTAAGAGGAACTTGCAAAACTGTTGTCCATGGAAACGTAGGGAGGATGAGAGATCTTAGAGTTGACACACACTCTAACACTGCTCTGATACCAGTAGTAGGTCCCAAAAGGTTTCCCAAGTATATAGCCTTAAGCTGTAGAGGGGGGTGGGGGTGAATACAGCTTTTTAAAAACTACACACTCTTTTCTCAATGTTTGTAAGTATTATCAACAAAAGTTAATTACAAACAAGCTTGAATGCGGAAAGGTTCAAGCTGAGATGACAAATACAACAGTATGTTAACTAGTCTAAGACTAACTCAAACTAGATACAATGAATACACTCACTTAGAAGCACTCACTGTGTTTACAAGACTCAGAAGGACAGGTTGAACAATAACAGCTTAGACACACAGCACTGTTTTATTCAAGCAGACTTGCATGCATGAAAAGACACACTTCAAATGCACGTTCTGATTTCACACTCTTAGTTCTACATCTTTTCAATCCTTAGAAGTTTCCTTTTATACCCACACAGAGGATCTTAGTGAAGCTTCTTCATTGGACGAAAGGAAAAAGGTGGAATGTCTTGTTGAAAAGACAACATAACTTTTCTGCACATTCTGAAAAGCAGACATGTCTTCATGTTGCAGAACTTTTGTCTTTTCTCTTTGTCTACTGTTGCATACGCCTTTAACTAAAAGAGGAATGTCAACTTTGCGTCTTTCTTCTTTTACTAAGGCCTATTTTGATATAAGAAAAAGGTCTGTCACCCTTTTTCAAATATCCTTTGTCTTCATGTAACAGAATAGCGTAGGCAGGCTGAGCAGTTCTGTTTTCCACTTTGTCTTCGACTTTGTAAACTGATCTTGTAGCCAAAAACAATACATGAGGACTTGGAAACATATTCCATACAGTGTTTAGCATGTTCACAAAGAACAGGTTCTGTTCATAAAGAACAGAACACTTGTAAACTGCCCAAGCTGCTCACCAGTGTAGAGCAGCGTAGACAGTTTATGCCCAGCCTGTTCAACAGACAGAACAGTTTGGACGAACTGTCTTTGTTGCAACGAAAGCAACATGGTAAACAGCTTTAGGCTGATATTGCAAATCACTTTCAGTTTTCAATAAGGCATATAACAGGCCTTAAATTCAACCTTCAAATGCATCAACAGGTTTGATTAAAAATCTCCCCCTCAGATGTACAGCAGGTTTGACTGAGGCCTTTTTGTGCCTAACATTGGTAAGTGAGAATCCATAATCACGTAATTGTGTTCTTATCCATAGCACTTGAGAGCAACAGCTTGCAGCTGCTACATACTCAGCTTCAGCTGTGGATGTTGAAACACAATTCTGCTTTTTGGAGGACCAACTCACCGGTCTGTCTCCCAAGAACTGGATTCCGCCTGATGTGCTCTTCCTATCAACTCTACAACCTGCAAAATCAGCATCTGAAAAGGCAGTAAGATCAAAATTGGTTCCCTTTGGATACCAGAGACCAAGATCGGGTGTACGCTTAAGATAACGAAAAATGCATTTTACCGCATTAGGTGTGATTCTTTTGGGTCGGCCTGAAAATGAGCACAAAGAAATGTTGAAAACATTATATCTGGTCTACTGCCCATCAGATATAGTAAGGATCCAATCATCCCTCTGTAAGTTGTATTATCGACACTTTTCCCAGAAGGATCAGTGTCTAACTTACAGTTGGAAGCCATGGGAGTTGCGATACTCATGCAAGAGTCTAACTAATACTTCTTGAGAATGTCAAGAGTATATTTCAACTGGTTCACAAAAATCCCATTTTCAAGTTGTTTGACTTGTAATCCGAGGAAAAAGTTCATTTCCCCCATCATACTCATCTCGAACCTGGACTCCATTAGGGATGAAAAATCCTTATAGAAGTTACTGTCAGTAGATCCAAATATAATGCCGTCGACATATATTTGGACTAGCATTATGTGCGGTCCTTCCCTTTTTGTGAACAATGTTGTGTCCACCACACCTTTGCTGAAACCAGCAGAGATAAGAAAACTAGAGAGACTGTCATACCATGCGTGAGGTGCTTGTTTTCAAACCATAGAGGGCTTTGTCTAGCACATAAACATGGTCAGGTTTATGTGCATCAACAAATCCTTGTGGTTGTTCAACATACACCTCTTCCTTAAGTTCACCATTAGGAAAGGCTGTCTTGACGTCCATCTGGTACACTTTGAAGTCTTTGTGTGCCGCGTACGCCCAGAAGTTTCTGATAGCTTCTATCGGTGCAACTGGAGCGAAGGTCTCATCATAATCTGTCCCTTCTTGTTGTCGGTAGCCTTTGGTGACAATTCTAGCTTTGTTTCTTACCACAATACCGTTTTCGTCTCATTTGTTCTTGAAGATCCACTTTGTTCCGATAATTGTTCGGTCTTTTGGCTTGGAAACTAACCGCCATATTCTGAGATGTTCAAACTAGTTGAGCTCTTCTTGCATTGCAACAATCCAGTCAGGATCTTTCAAGGCTTCATCCACACGAGCAGACTCTATCATACTAAGGAATGACGTAAAGAGATATTCATTAGCAGACGCCCTTCGGGTTTGGACACCGGTCGAGAGATCACCAATAATTTGTTCGGTTGGGTGACTCCGGGTCCATTTTGTCTCGTGTGGAAGGGGTGAACGAGATGGAACCTTAGTGGTGAGTGTGGGAATGGATGATGAGTCATGGTCGATGGTTTCGAAAGAGGTTACCACTAGTTCCGGTTCGGGTTCAATGTGCTCAGATGTAGGAATGATGTTTGGCATTATGTGTGAGGGTATTTTCGGAGTAGATTTAACTGGAGATGTCTCAGTGGATGAAGTGGATGGATGTGGGTATAAAGTGGATGAAGAAGGATCAGATGGAATTTGTTGCACAGTTGAATCGTTAGATGTGTTAACTACAGAAGAAGAAACATTAGAAACATTAGGCACTAGGACCAAAAAATTCTACATAAAAAGGATCAAATAAATTAACTAAAGCAGAAGGAGAAAAAGAAGTAGATTGAGAAGAAGAAGAAAAGTCTCCAGGCATTGGTGTAATGCGTCGTCCTGATTGATCAACTTCGGGTGCCAGTTCAGCCATTTCATCGAATGTGACAAGCACACTCTCATTGACGTTTCTGGTTCGAGTGTTGTATGCGCGATATGCCTTCGAGTTGGATGAGTATCCAATGAAGATCGCTTCATCCGCATTCTCGTTGAATTTCCCGAGGTTGTCTTTGTCATTTAGCACGTAGCACCTGCAAACAAATACACGTAAGTACTTGATAAAAGGTACTTTATTCAAAAAGAGGTGATATGGAGTTTTATTGAAACGCTTATGGATTATGGAGCGATTCTGCGTGTAGCAAGCTGTTGACACGGCTTCGGCCCACAGGAACGGAGGTAGCTTTGAATAAGCCAGCATCGTACGTGCAACTTCCACAAGGGTACGGTTACGCATTTCTACGACTCCATTTTGTTGAGGTGTTCTAGCAGCAGAATATTGATGATGAATACCTTTGGATCGAAGGAAGCCCTCTACTACCGAGTTCTTGACTTCCGTGCCGTTGTCAAATCGGATTGATTGAACGGACAGCTGCTGTTGGGTTTCGACACTCTTAATAAAATCAATGATCTCTTGAGCTATCTCATCCTTGGATCGCAAGAACTTAACACATGTATATCGTGAATAGTCGTCAATGATAACCAACACATATCGCTTCCCATTTATGCTTTGAGTTCACATTGGCCCGCATAAATCCATATGAAGTAACTCTAACACTCTTTTCGATGATGGTTCGGGTTCTGATTTGTGAGATGATCTTTTCATTTTTCCTTTCTCACAAGCTCCACATAGATGGTCCTTTTCATATGCAGTTCTAGGAGTCCTTTTACCAGTTGTTTTGCAGCCAGCTTGTTGATGTTCTCAAAGTTCAGGTGGGATAGCCTACGATGCCACAACCAAGAGTCTTTTGAAGAGGCTTTTCACAAAAGCCAAATGTTATCCTTAACCATAAGTTTAGCTACATCTATGGTGTAAAGGTTAGAGTTGCGGGAACCGGATAATATTTCTTTACCATCCATACTCTTAACACTACAGTTCTTAGCCCTAAATGTAACTTCTAATCCTTTATCGTAGAGTTTGCCTATGCTAAATAGATTATGTGATAATCCCTCAACATAGTCAACATCCTTGATGACTAGATTATTCAGGAATAAATCCCCGTATCCTTTTATGTGGGCATGATGGTTGTTCCCGAATTTGACTATCCCACAATATTGTTCTACAATGTTGGACAACAATTCTCTTCTCCCAATCATATGCTTAGAGCAACCCGAATCCATATACCAGATGGATTTTTCCTGAAAACAAAGAATACATATAATGAAAATATATAGGCATTTAAACGGATCCATCATAAAATAACATTGAAACCGTGTTCTGAACCGAGATATTCAGAAAACATGATGATTTTAGACTTGGTCCTGAGCTGTGTGCACAGAAGCCAAATGTCTCGGTTTAAGCACAACCGACAAGCAGAAGAATGAGTCCTCGTCTATGATAACTAGAAGCCAATTCAGTAAAGTATGGGTCTTGATCTGAAGTAACCAAGAACCATCTGCATTAAAATCACACAACTTTGGGTACCCATCTTAAGATGGGTCCTTTTTTGTTAGGTGTTCCAGATGAATATGGCACGTGTACAGTCTTAGGAACCCATTTTGCAGTTATGTGTGGACCAAATGCAGAGCCTTTTGGAATCCATTGATAATTGGATTTAACAGGCTTTGGAACCTTAGGCGATGAAATTACCTTTGGTTTTTGACTTTTTGAGACTTGTTTGACATTAGCTTTGGTTTTGGGCCTAGGCAAAGTACAAGTCTCATTTTTTGTAGAGGCCGATGATGCAACATTTTTTAATTTCTTTTTACGAATTCTCTTCACAGGATAAGGTACAAAAACATTCATTTCAGGTACTTGACGTCTAAAACGAGTTGGACATAATTTAAACAAGTCACTAAAAGAATACTTTAAACAAGACATAGAATTCGATACATCATTACAAATATTGTTTACTGAGATTACATGCCACCTATCTCTAGAAACAAAATCATTTCGCATAACAACGTTCTTCACAAAAAAAAACTTGAAAAATCTTGCATAGACGTTTTTGGCACTCTTTTCACATGATCTGTAAGAACAAAAAAACGAGAGTCAGTACGCATGGAAGACCTAGATTTTTCTTTTTCTTGATGAGTGGGTTTCTTAGAAGACTTGGATTGAATCTGAGTCTTCTTTGAAACCTTAGCTTTGAAATGTTTTGAGCACTCACCTTTAAAATTGATAGAAGAAATTTCAACCTTAGCTTTACCTGTTTCAGACGACATGAGTGAGATTTTGATAGGGTGGGAAACTTTTGGTTCTTTTAAACTTTCTGAAACCATGTCAAATTTTTCTTTGTAGACAGTTAATTCTACAGTTTGTTAAAAACTTTGGTTTTTCAATTTTTCCTCACTCTTAAGAAGAGCTTCTTGATACTCAAGAGCTTTCTTTCGAGTTGACTTTAATTCCTTTTCTAAAACTTTGATTTTACGTTGAAGAACTTTTGTAGGAATGTATAGATGAGGGATTGGTTTGACTGGTTCTGCTTTCATTTCAGCTTCTGAATAACTAGACAAGAAATCTTCCTCTAGAGTGGGTACTCTATAAGGATAACTCTCGTTTTGCTCTTCATAATTAAAAGATATTTCTTTTTCTTTATTTTCATTTCGTTTCTCATCCTCTTGGGTTAAAGTTTCTTCCAATGATTGATAAACGAAAGATTTAAACCCAGCACCCATATATGTCATGTCATAAAAAATAGGTAAAACTTGTTGAACCTTTTCCAAGTACTTAAGATTTTTAAAACAAATTCCTTGTTTGGAATGATAAAACCTAGTCTCTTTGGGTTGGTGTAAGTGAATAGTTTATTCTGTTTGACCCCGTTTTAAAAATTCATCATCAAGGGTCTTTATGCGAGAGTACAAACCTATTTTTTCTTCTTCTATCATTTTATATTTTTCTAAACTATCTATGTTTTCCATACTTACAGTCTCTAATTGTTTTGAAAGAACAGATATTTCTGATTTTAAAGAGTTTTTTTCATTTGATAGTCTATCCATACAAGATTCTAGATACGTATTTCTATCCTGAACATCTACCTTTTCAATTAGCATCTATTTTATCACGTCATGATTAGTTAACTACTTATTTTGATACAACTCAGATGATTCTTTTAAAGTTTGGGCTAGATGTTCAGCCTAGACACACTTTTTCGTTTCAGCATTTAATTTAGCTGCTAGATCAAGTATTTGTGTGTGCAAGTTACATTCACTTTGTACAGATAAATTATTTACATGCTTTGGAATGTAAAAGGAATGTACCTCATGTGCCTCAGAATCTGATGATGAACATTCTGGATCCCCAGACCTAGCCATTAGACATGCTGGTGGATCTTGTTGTGTCTCCCCCTCAGCAGGATTGTCTGAATCTGACGTTGTAGCATAGTCAGCCAATCCAATACGATCCGCCAACATCTGCATCATCCCAATAATCTTCTTGGGCAACAAAAGCCATAGCATCATATCTCCTTTTAGCGACCTCCAGCTTCCGCTCATAATAGCTAACATCTCTTTCAAACTGGTTCTTGCATTCCCGAGCAAAGTGGTCCGGTTTGCCACATTTGTAGCACAGACGTTCGTCAATCCCTCTTAACGTGTTGGCTCTTCGGCTCTTGGCCTTTCATCTCGTCTGTCCTCTCTCCGATCATCTTTTCTATCGTCACGCCTGTGATAACGACGATCATCCCGATAGTCCCTCCTGTCATCATATCGTCGGTCATCTCTATCATCTCTTCTATAGTCATCCCTCCTATCATCTCTTCGGTAGTCATCTCTCCTTTCATCTAGCCTGTCATCTCTCCTATCATCAGAACCTCCGCAGACTGGTGTCGTAGCGAAGCTGATTCTTTGTTTTGTTACGTCTTTGTTGAAGACGATTAGTCCATAAGGCAATCTGATCCTGAATCGTCGCCTCTTCTTCATCTAAAGACTCACACAGGGGTGAAGCATATCGGCACTGAGATGATGATGAACCTTGAGCATAGGATGCAGTAGATAGGTTCTTGTTGGAGATAAGTGCCAGAGAATCAGCAGGCTTGATGCCCATGTTTGCAGAGAGTAACAGGGATGCTAACTAATTAGCCATCTGCTTCTGCTGATCGACATCTCCCTGATACTTTCACAGCTCCTTGAAAACCACATTAATAGACACATTTGGAATGTCCAACACTCTTCTAGTGGCTCGGCATACAACTTGCCATTCAGGGGCTAAGGCAGCAAAGAACTGGATGTTGATGTCATCCTTGTCTTTCTTAATGTGCAATTTGTTTAGTTCGTTCAAAACAGCACAGAATCTTGGTGAAAGTGGCCTGTAGTGACTCCCCGTCTTTGGCCCTGAACTCGGTGAACTTAGCATTTGTCTCCTCAATCTTAGCTCTGTCGTCTAAATCGGCCCCCAGCATTTGAACCTCCAGTTTATCCCACATTTCCTTGGCAGACATTTTGCTGTCCACCCCAACAAGAATATCAGTGGGAAGGACTTGGTAGATCAGATATTCTGCCCTTTTGTCTGCATGTTGTCTGTCTCTTTCTGTCTCATTTGCAGGTTCACGTTCAACTTTAGATGCGAGAACAGGTGGGTCGGCTTCGGGCCTGGCACCAATTTCCCGATAATAGATGACTGGGCCTTCGGTAATAGATTGGAGCATAAGATTTCCATTGGGTTGCATACCGACGAATTTAATGAATCTTGACTTCCTCTGCTCGTATTCATCATGATATAGAACAGGTGGTCTTTTCTCAGATCCTAGGACAAGTGCCTCACGAGACATGGTTTATAGTGCTGAGTAGAAAGAATGAGATCTTGAAGGTGGAAACTGAATTCGGATAATCAGAAGTTCGGATGAACAGTTGAGTTTGGATTGTCCGAAGTTCGGATGAACAGTTGACTTCGGATGGTCTGTAGTTCAGATGAACAGTTGACTTCGGGTGGATTGAAGTTCGGATGAACAATATACTTCGGATGGTCAGAACTTCGGATGAACAGTGAAAATGAGATGGACCGAAATCTGATTGAACAAACTCGGATGGTTAGAATTTTGGATGAACGGTGTAAGGTTCAGATGGACACTTTAAAAAATTTTCAACTTAAAAGACCGAATTCAGTTACGATCCGAAGTTCGGATGGTCCGAGATGAAAATCTAAAATGAAGCACAAGTAAATTTAAGTGTTTTAAAATACTTTAACAGAACTTCGAATGGTCCGAAGTTCGGATTGGTCCGAAATTGGGTCCGAAGTTTGTTAAGTTTTGGTCCTGAGATGTACCGAAGTATGATCCGAATTGGACCGAATTGAGGTCCGAGGAGGTTCGGATTACGGTCCGAAGTTCAACAATTATGGTTTTTCAGATTTTTTACAGAATTAAAACTAGCCGTTTTTGGCCTAAAAATTATTTCTAAATGATTGGAAAATTATTTTAAACACTTTTAAGTACTTAAAATATACCAAAACACCTAAAAATCTCTTAAAATTGGACCAAAACCGAATAAAAAACCCATATATTTCGATGAGAAGAATCAGATTTATAGAGGCAAAAACACGTAATGATTGAACCTAAACAACTCTAAATCACTATATGATGAATACTAGATGATTATGGAATGAATAAACACGAAAAAACAGAAATATTAAAATGAAAAAGATCAAATTGTGGGTTTAAGATGAAGAACACGAAGAACAGTGATGAATCCGAGAGAAAATCAGTTGAAATCCACCTCCTGAGCTCTGACCAATTGTTATTAATGATTTCCCAGAATGTCCAGCACTCGTGTATAATCACATCAATATTCTATGCAAAACAAAATGATTATTCTATGATTTGCAAGAAGAATAAAGAAGAATGTCAGAGAGAATATTTGCACAAAAGCGACGGCTGATGTATATTGTTACAATTGATAAACCCTAGGAGACCTATTTTTTACATGGGAATAAAAGCAAGTTTCGATGTATTACACTTTGGCCCCCTCAACTTGTAAAATAAAGAAACAACTAAACAAAGTCTTTAATTAAATTACAAGAAAATAAACTAATAATATTTATTACAAAAGAAAGCCACAAGATCGAAATTAAATATCTAACAATTTTTATAAGTGTTGTGAATGACTGAATGATCATTTTATAGGTGTTGTGAATGATCATTGTATTACGAAACTACCATTCCAGCTAAAAAAAGAGAGACGCACATGATTTTTATCACTTTGATCACAACCCTTGTTTTTTTTAATCTTGTGACTTTGGAAGGGTATCTTTGGTAAACTCAATTCTCATTGGTACTTTTTGGAACCCATATATATATATATATATATATATATATATATATATATATATATATATATATATATATATATATATATATATATATATATATATATATATATATATATATATATATAAATGCACCTGAAAACTGTGAATACCTACGCATACCGTCCGATCTGATGTATTTTATGAAAAACGTGGTGGCATGATCGTAAATAACTGGTGCATCACGCTGGATTTTGATGCATCACACGGGAAATTTGATGCATCACGCGGGATTTTGATGCATCACGCGGGGAATTTGATGCATTTGTGGTGGTGCAGTGCGGTTTTCACAAGTTTTTAGGTGCGTACAGTGGCGGACCCAGCCACCGAAGGGACCCGTTGCACAAATTATGTTGCGTTCACATTTCAAAATTTTCAAGTAATTATCTTGATCGGGCCGAGCCAACAAATTGATATTTGTTATTTAAAATAAAACATATAATCTTAAATAACAAATAAACTAACAGATTTCGAATAAAAACACAATGTATTAAGAAGTATAAGTTAACAAGTTACATCTCCAATTGACATTCGTAACTACCACTCTTTGATAGCTTTCTTTTGAAAAAATTATCCATCAATAGATAGTATAAAACCTACGATTAACAATCAACACTTAAAGATTAAAGAGTAAACTAACTCACTAAATAAAAATTTCGAAGTCTTAAATTTCAATAATTCAATTAAACAGTAAACTAATTAACTAAAAACATTGTACATGAACTTTCAAGATTAACTTTCAATTTAAGAGTAAACTTTATTAATGCAATTGTTCAACTAAAGACAACCGGTCCAACAATTGGAAGATGTTGGACATTTAGGACTAAAAATATCATTGAATTGTTTTAATTTGGGTTTAAATTATTGAGTTTTATTCTTGTTTTATTTTTATTACTTATTAGTTATTTAGGCATTCAAATTTTAAATTTTTTTGTTTCGTTTGAGGTATAAATTTTTTTAACTAAAGTTGGACACTTACGTTTTCTTAATAACGTAAGTTGCACAATTAAATTTTTGTCAGTTGCACGTATAAAATTTTTAAAAAATTTACACTGCGAAATGAAGTTATTGGGGTCCACATAGGTCCGCCTATGGGTGCATAGTGGTTTTACATTGAACCACCTCCATACATACATACATACATACATACATACATACATACATACATACATACATACATACATACATACATACATACATACATACATACATACATATATATATATATATATATATATATATATATATATATATATATATATATGGAAGGGTTTTGAAATCCTTAAATATTATGAGAACCTAAGAACCATTTGTGGTCAACAGATCAAGAAGATTTATGGCTGAAAATAGTCAAATGACATTTTTGAAATTATTTAGAACTTTGATAGTGGGGAATAGTGGCGGATCCATAATTTTTATATAGGGGTCCGAATTTAATATGCTACGAGAGTGTAAGTGCTTGTGACTCTAAAAAAAATTTAAATCTCAAATTTTTGGATAAGTTCATCTAGATCATATAATAAAACAATTTGATAAATTATAAAGTCATTAATCGTTACAAACAAAAAAAAACTAGATTCTAGAGTTGTCCCCTACGAGTTTTCATCTTTTGAAAAGGGGTTATTACATCATCATCCGACACATTGGCAAGTAATTCTTTTGCTATGGTGCAAATGCAACAATCATTCAACCATTCATCGCCAATTGAATTGCGCAAGTCTGATTTCACAAGCTTCTTGCAGAGAAACATCGCTCAATAGATGCAGTTGCAACACGCAAAGTCAAAGCTAACTTTAGTAATTTATAAACCAATGGATATGAGTTATGCTTCTTTATTCATCAACCATGCAAGCTCTGATATGCTATTCAAGTTGAAAAATCGATCATCTTCTTTGACATTGTGAATGTAGTATCGAAGTTGATGTGCAAGATCGTTCTTGTCATTGATATTATCTAATAAAATAAAACAATTAAACATATGTAACTTAAAGTTAAACATTTAAAATCTTAAATATCAAATAATAATCTAACAAACTAGTCATTCATATAAGGAAAACAAAGCAGCAAAATAATTAAAAAGGACACCAATTAAGAAACATATAAATAAGAAACAAATAAATAAAAGGACACCAACTACTTCAACAAAAGGAACAAATAAATAAGAAACAAAATACTTATACCTCAAAGTCTCAAACTTTCAAGTTTCAAAGAAGGGCAGGAGCAGCCGAGCAGGACTGGCGACGGGCGAGTGGGCGACCGCAGCCCGCAGGAGTCACAGACTCACAGAGAGAGAGAGGCGATGGACTGACGGAGTGATGGTTAGCCAAAAACTTGGTGTCTATTTTACAAAATTAATTCAATTCAACATCAAATTCAAACGTTTAGCTATCCAAACACACTTAAATGAGCAAAATATGTCTATATATATAATCAACCACATCAGTCGACGGACGCACAAATGGATTGCGGCGACCGACAATGGACTGACAGGCGACGGACTGCAGTGCTTTCTTCTTGTGCAGCGCTACAGCCGGTGAGCAGCTTGCTCCTTCTTCGCGTACGCTAAGCCACGACAACTCCTGAACTCCACCAGGCATCGGGTATGTTAATTTAGTCATCTCTAATCCAAGTCCTAAATCTGTAATCCAAGCCCAGACCCAAATACAAGTATTTTTTTAATTATTTGTTAAATAGGTAACAAACTATTACGTTTTTGTATATTTTTTAGATTTTATATCAGATTATATATATATATATATATATATATATATATATATATATATATAATAAAAACTATCAAAGGTATAGGAGTCGAAGTTGAAAAATCATCGGGGTCAATTTTTTTTTTCAAATTTTTTTTGACTATATATATAAAACGCAAAAAAATTTATGGGGGTCGTTTGACCCCCACCCCGTAAAGGTACGTCTGCCCCTGGTGGGGAATTTTGTAAAGGTTTGCAAAAATTATTTTTGAAAGAAAAAAAGCTGTTTTTTCTCTTTTTCTCTCTTACTTTTTTAATTTTTAATTTTCTTTTTCTTTCACGAAAATTGTTTTTTATAGTAAAAAAACATTTTTTTTCTATATAGAAATTTTTTTAACTGCTAAAAGGTTAACATATTCTATATAGAAATATAATATAATATATGTAGAATAAAAAGTGTAGTGACTTAATCGCTATAATATGAAAAGATGGTAGGTTTTTGCCAACATTAATCAAGTGAAAAAACTAAGGTTACTTGTTTGGTAATTGGTCAAACATGTCAAATATATACTTTTGAATAAGACAAAAATAGTTTAGGGACTTAAACAATAAGAAAAAAAAATTTAAGGACTTAATCACGAAAATAAAAAAACATGATGGGCTTCTTTTTTAATATTAACCCTAAGTTAAAACAAAGAGAAAGGTCAATATTGATTGTCGAAGATGGTATATATCAATTGTTGTATTCTCATATTAGATAGTTTGCATGTTAATAGTTATAATCAAGTTAAGAAATTGATATTTTTAGGAAAAGTGTTAGTGAAAGCTAGTAAATAATAGTTGTAGCCAAAATTTAATTATGTTTATTTGAAAACATAAATAATATCTAATAAATTTTACTTCTATGTATATACTGGGTACCAGAGTACTATATTAAATGAACATGTTCAATACGATATAATGTTTAATTTCATGTAAAATTACAATATACACATGTCCAAAAGTACATTATTATTAACTAATTCACGTCATTTATATGTTTATTATGATAAATGTTTTACTTCATGCAAAATAATGATATGCACATGTTCAAATGTGTAACATGTATGAACATTTTTTACGTAACGAATATAAAATGTTTTACTTCATGCAAAGTTTAAACATTTTTAACGTAATGAATATAAAAAATGAATTGAACTAGCTAGTTTAATAATGCAAATTTGAACATATGAATATTACACTTTTCTATGAAATTTAACATTTTATCATAATGAACATATTCATTCAATATGGTACTTCGGAATTTCTCAGTCTATTATGGTACTCCATTGATCTCAACCATATATACATATACATATATATATATATATATATATATATATATATATATATATATATATATATATATATATATATATATATATATATATATATATATATATATATATATATATATATATATATATACATATACATATATCTATATATATACACATATATATATACACACACACACACACACATATATATATAGGGTCGGGTTCACATGAGAACCCCTCTATTTCGTGAGAACGTGAGAAACACTCTAAAATTTGTGCACCTAGTGTATAAAATTGTGTATTTGATACTAAAATTAATATTTTCAATAAATTTATGCGTTTTATGTAAAAATTTACGTATCTCATGCTAAAATTTATCTATTTTATGTACGAATTGTGTATTTAAGAAAATTTATGCATTTAGTTTATAATTTAATGAATATAAAATTTAAATGTAATTTTAGTGTTATATTATGATATTTATTAATATTTAAGACTAATAATGATTTTAAGTTAAAATTTTAATTTTTAAATTTGTGCATTTTGAAGTGGTTCCCACGTTCTAACGGAATTGAGGGTTCTTACCGGAACTCAACCATATATATATATATATATATATATATATATATAGGGTGGGTTCAATGGAAAACCTCCATGCATCGGAAAACCAATCATAGCCCTTAGATTTTTGAAATTGAATTGATATTTGGAATTGTCGTGGTGGTTCCTTAATTTAAGGAATTAATTATTCCTTTTAATTTTGGATATTATTTTAACAAAGGGTAAATTACAATTTTCGTCACTGTGGTTATATATAAATTATGGCTATGATCCTTTTCACGTCGAAATTACAATTTCAGTATATATGGTTATCTTTTTTATATGGTTTTAGTCCTTTGACCAATCATTTTTCTAAAATTGACCATTTTGTCCTTTTAAATTTGTTTCACTTTTGGTCCCTAGTGTTTTCTATTACTATTATTATTATTTAGGGTAAATTACAAATTTTGTCCATGTGGTTATAGGAAAATTATGGATTCAGTCCTTCTATAGAAGAAATTACAAATATAGTATTCATGGTTAACTTTTTGTTACGGTTATAGTCCTTTGACCGGTTATTTTTTTAAAATGATCATTTTGCCCTTGAAAATATTATAAAATTAGGTAATAAACTTTATTTTTATTGATTCCTAAAATATTTAATTAATTCTTAAAATATTTAATTAATAAAATATTTTATTAATGTTAAAAACCCAAAAAAATCATCCTCTTCCTCAATTTCTACTGTTAAATTGGGGCTTCAAAGATTGAGGTGTGGAGGGAGAATGGAGGCATTTCAAGCAAAATCTATTCTTGATAATCAACAGCAACCTCCAGATTTACGATGGCAATCTGGTTCATCCATCAACAGTGATGAGCTAGTAGACGATTATCTGACCAAGTAAACGATGTTCTGACCAAGAGAAAATTTTGTTACCAAAAAGTACTAAAAATTCTTGGATACCCTTTTTTGCATTTATTTTCTTCATCTCTGTACTTAGACTATGAACATCAAAAACAAACAAACAAAAATCATCTCTCACTAAAACCCTAATTATATAATCATCTTCTATAATCCAACTACCCTTTTTCAACTTTCAAAATGGTGTCAGTAAGTCCATTCCTGGGGGAGGAGCATTTCTGGGTTGTTCACCGGCGACACCATTATGCCACCATCGATGTTAGTCATGTTACTCCGCCGCTGTTGCTGAGCAGCTAAAATCATGGCGTCCCTCCGACCCATTATCGTTTCTGTAAAATTTTCCATGATTTTAATGAATAATGTAACGTGATTAATAAAAGGTCGGAGGATGGTTCACAGGACGGTGGTGAGTGGTGGCGGAGCTATGGCGGTTCACAGAGAAAAAAAAAAGGTGGTGTGGATATAGATTATAGATATCTGTGTGTGCACAAATTTGATTTAAGTAAATAATTTCTAATTTAAAATTTTCATTAATTTTTTCTGTTATTTAATTTTTTGAAAAAAAAGAGTTAATTACCTATCATTATTATATTTTGAAGGGTAAAATGGTCATTTAAAAAAATTGACCGGTCAAAGGACCAAAACCGTAACAAAATGTTAACCACAGACATTGAATTTGTAATTTCTTCTATATAAGGACCTTCTTCGTAATTTCCCTATAACCACAGGGACGAAATTTGTAATTTACCCTATTATTTATTTATTTGATATATCTTTTTTTATTAATTAGGGAGAATTTCATATATGTCCCTCTAAAACGGCATAATATCATATATACCCAAGCCAAAAAAAGAATTTCATATATATCCTTCTAAAACTTCATAATATTATATTTATCCAATTTAAAACTTTAATATCATATATAGCCTTTCAAACTTTTAAATATGTCATATATATCCAAATTATTTATTTATTCTTTTTTATTACTTTAAAACTCATAATAAATATTCATTAATAAAGAAATGACTAATCTACCCTTTTTATTTCTTAAACTTCATAATATCATATTTACCCAATTGAAAACTTTAATATCATATATAACCTTTTAAATTTTTAAATATATCATATATATCCAAATTATTTATTAATGATCTTTTATTACTTTAAGATATCAAATCTTTTATTTCTTGGCGGAATTCGGTGATTCAAATTTCAATTTGTTCGTTAAGTCGAAGCCTACAAGAATTGAAGACTTAATCAAGGTAATTAACTTTTAAATCCCTTGATTTTACAGGTCCATGTGCTCGTGATAGGCTTCTACTTAACGAACAAATGAAATTTGAATCACCGAATTCCGTCAAGAAATAAAAGATTTAATATCTTAAAGTAATAAAAGATCATAAATAGATAATTTGGATATATTTGATATATTTAAAAGTTTAAAAGGGTATATATGATATTAAAGTTTTTAATTGGGTAAATAAGATATTATGAAGTTTAAGAAATAAAAAGGGTAGATTGATCATTTCTTTATTAATGAATATTTATTATGACTTTTAAAGTAATAATAAATAATAAATAAATAATTTGGATATATTTGATATATTTAAAAGTTTGAAAGGGTATATATGATATTAAAGTTTTAAATTGGGTAAATATGATATTATGAAGTTTTAGAAGAATATATATGAAATTCTTTTTTTGGCTTGGGTATATATGATATTATCCAGTTTTAGAGGGACATATATGAAATTCTCCCTATTAATTATTACAAGAATTTATTATAAAATAATTTTTACACATATGGATTTGTATATTAATAAGTTGTATTATTATTAATATTACGATTAAGTTCAAATATTTATTCAATTATATATACATTTATTTTTAAATTTTTTTATTACTTTTCTTGTTTAAAACTTATACTTATTTATATATATAATTTATTTATCTTTTTTAATATTATATATTACTCATAAAAATACTTACTTGTCTTTAATTTATTTATTTTGTAAAGTGAATATATTTTGATTTATTTTAGAATACATACATACATGTATGTGTGTATATATATACACATAGATGTATAACGTTTTAATGAAATATTTTTTTTTGAAACTAAAAATTTTATATGTATATAAACTGCATATGTTTAAAGGTAGTTAAACTTAACAAAATATAAGAATTTGACATATTATATGTATAAATTAAATTAATTTATTAAATTTTGTTATAAATTTGTATGTAGTTTTTGTTATGCTTAATGGATTAATACATTGAACATGTAATTTATATGAATTTCAAATTTATGAAATAATTAAATTAGAATGTGTTAGTATATGGTGTGTAAAGATGACATGACTACTGCATCATGACTGATTTCATAAAACACTTGAGGGTCACACCGATGAGCACAACTGAGCAGATGCAATTAAACTATTGAATAAATAATATTGGATATTGTTTATGACACGAAATGATCATTGAGATTAAATTAATGGATGATTAATTATATCTCAAAGTACGGGGACTAAAAGTACAATATGAGATATTGTAGTGTTTTAATTGTCATTAGATGATAATTAAATAATAGTTATCTAGTCTTTTATTTATTATTAGATATTAAATGAAAGATGTACTTATTTGAATTGATATTATCATCTAATTATTGGATAACTAGATGGATAATTATAAACAAATAAATAGAGATAATTATAAATAATTATCTAGTCATTTATATATTATTAGATAATATATAAAAGATAAATATTATTTAATAGATATATAATTATAGAGATAATTATATAAGGTTTAAATAATAAAGATAATTATTAAGATATATATTATATTAATATATTAAAGTTTAAATTTAATATATATATATATAATATATATAGATACGGCTATATACATATACATGTGTTGTGTATATATATGAAAAAAAACCTAATGGTTTTGTGTGGGGTTTTTTTGATGACGGCGCACACACACACTTGAAGGTGTGTGTGTGGGGTGCTCCATCTTGGCCGTACGAACCAAACACTCAATCGTGTTTGGTTTTCCCGTTCTTCGTGTGTTCGATTGCATACTTGGCGCCGCTCGACCGTGTCATCACCGGTGGATATCGAGAGCATCTCATTCGTGTATTCTTGTCATAGAATACAAAGGTACGAATTTTTATTGCTTTCTCGTTTACTTATCTTATGTTTTACTTGATGATCCGTGTACGGAATTCGTAATTTATAAAAAGCTTCCGTTGTGCGTTAATATGTTTAATGTTTTTGTTTTTATGAAAAACCATACGAATTCCCAACAGTGGTATCAGAGCCATCTCAAGTAACATAATGATAGTATTATTCAAGTATTTATGTCCAACGTTTTTTTAAAGTTTCGATTTTTAATAATTAAAAGTGTTTAAACGATCGAAATCGATAATTAAAACGTTTAAGGTTTTGATTCGGCTTGGAGAAAATCGACCAAAGGTTTTGGAAACCTTACGGTGATTCTCGGCCAACCTTGGAGTTCCTCGGAGCTCGGGTTTGAAACCTTAGTTCGTTTTATTTAGTTGATGTTTGATTGTTTAAAAGTGTTTAATTGATTAAAGTCGGAAAATTAAACGTATCGGTTCGCGAAATCAAACCTAGAGATTTCGGCCATGGGTTGAAACCCATGACCTCTCGGTTGTGATGTGGTAACCGAGGTGATGGATTATTTGTTCCGTCGTGTCGTTTAATTCACGGTTAAACTCGAACGATTAAATTAAATGCGTTAAAATCGAATTAATAAATCAAAAGTGTTTGGTTATTAATATTTAAACATTTGTGACAAAATATATGTAAATATGTTTTCGATTTTATAAAATTAAAGTGGAGACTTTATTAGTTTTTTTTTTTTTTAAATTCACAAATCGTTTTAAATATTATTCGATTCGATAATTAAATGATTATTTGGAAAATGGAAATCGAAATAATCAAAGTGAGTTGATTAAAGGCTTCGATTAATTTCAGCCGTCAAAGGGTTTAATACCCTACTTGTTTTCGGTTCATATGGGTTATTGAACCCGAGTATGAGTCGGTTAACTAAGTTGGTTCGTTTTCGTTTTCCGGTAATCTGTCGTTTAAATTAAATCGGTTTTAATTAAAAGTTAAGTTTTAATGTTGAAATTAAAATTAATGTTAATTTTAATTTATAAACTATATTTAATTTATGCATTTAACATTTAGTTCCATAAAATGCATTATTAAATTAAAGGGAGTTTAATTTAGGGATTCTATTTTCAAATTGATGAAATCGTGACTTTGAGTTTCATGCTCGGTCATGGTTTAATGTTTTGAGATTTGATCTCGACATTACCGTTTTTGGTAGAAATCGTTTAAAACCATAAAGAAAAGTTTTTAGTGTTATTTAAAGATGATCAAATTTTGGTAAATTGTTTATTAAGAAAATTGACATTTTAAATAAAGTTTAGTTATTTATTTTGAAAAGTGTTTCAATTAAATAATAGTTAATTGATAATTATTTAAAGGAAGTTTAAATTATTTATCAATATCATTTGAAAATAAAACTATATTTATTAAAGGTTGTTTAATAAAAAGTTTCTTAAAATAGTAAGTTTAAGTTTCAAAGGTGTTTGAATTGTTAATTGAATATTTTAAGAAAAGTATAGTTATGAATCCAAAGATAATGCAAAGATGGAATTAAATTTGAAATTTTTCGGGAAAAAATTTCTAATTATGGAAAGTGTTCCTAAATTTCGAGTTTACGAACCGTGTTTAATTTAAGAACGGTATTGGACATATTTACTTCAATTAATGGTGGATTAATTGGTTTTGGAATTATTTTCATGTCAAGATGAAAATGAATTCTGGATTATTTACAAGCTTTACTGCTTTATTTATGTTTGTGACATAGCCGAGCCTTGAGACCCTTTGTTTGTGATGGTTGGTTGTTTAATCTCAATGTTTGCTATTTTTTATTATTGGTTATTTTTGGGAAGGCCTGCGTGCCATTGGAATCCCGGGTTTTATGATGTAATCTGTAATAGGTTAGAAAATAGGCAAATGTATTTAGATTAAAATAATGTAAAAAATCTTGGAGAAGATGTCCATCAAGAAGGAGGTCATTCATCAAGGACGCTCGGTGATATTATCGGATGCTAAGGCTAGTGGGAGCTGAAAGAGTTCAACCTTCTTGCCTTGTGTGTTGATTTTGTCCCTTAGGTTTTGACCTAATTGGTTTGTCCGTATGGCTCTCGGAAACCAATTTAGTTTCGGCAAGGCTATGTCACCGTGTGGTTGTTTGTTTTATTTCTTGATGTTTTATTTATATCTGTGTGGTTGTGGTGACAAAGTTAATAAATAAAAGAAATCAAAACTACAATCATTTTGATGAAAAATTAAAGTATTTAAAAGGAAGTTTAAATTGGAAACTTTAATTATTTTGTCAGGTGTTAGATATGAAATTTTTATGAAATAGTTTTTCAAATAAAAGGAGATTTATTTTAAAATGTCATATGATCAAAGAGTTGAAATTCTTAAAACTGGTACATTAACTGGATTGTTTACCAGAATCAGGTGGTGTCTAGGACAGTCTTGCTTGGGCTGTGGAAGTTCCAAAAGGTTTAGAACTGAAAGGATCCTGCCCGCAGACTAACCTGACTGGCCACTAGTTCTTGGTAAGAGACTGGTTATAAACCCAAATTAAAAATCTGACACAGCACACCGTCCATATAATGGCACTCACGGTGACCGGTCGTCGTAAGAAGGTTCAGCCTTCGTTGGGTGCTTACGCCGCAAACTCGGAGAGCTGTGAGGTAAGCACTGCGGATCCTAAGTGAGACTTAAGCCAGTGACTTGCAGTTGTTATATGGTGTGTGTCAGTGGTGGTTCCTCAGTAAGACTGTTGCCCAAGGTGTGGATGAGATTAAACATGATCAATTTTAAGAAATTTAAAATCTCATAAGATCTAAGAGTTGCAAAGGGGTTGTAATTGGTAATAAGTTGCCTGCCTGAGTAGCTTATTCATGTAGATTCAGCCTCCGTTGGGTGCATGAATAAGTAAAATGGTTCTTAGGATTAATAAATCATTTTCTAAATTTTGGGTTATTGATTTATTAATGGTTAATCAAATACTGATTTTTGAAAAATTGTTTAAGATGGTTGAAAAAGACAGAGGTAGAAGCGGTTTAATAATAACAATGACAATAACAGTAATAACAACAATGATAACGTCAAAATCCTTTCCTCCTATTGAAAATCCTCCCTAAAAGCGCAAAATTGCTACTTTGAGAACATTCGGGAAATGGAAAGCTCAAAATAAGCAATTCCTGATCTGGGAATAAGTTCTGACTAATGTTCTGAGTACAGAGTGAAAGTCGTATGTTCTGGAAAGGGCACCAGGACCTGCTCCTGCAGAGACTGCTACAGTTGAGGAGAGAAATCTCCACAAGAATCACTCTGAGGATTCGGTCAATGTTGTCTGTCTAATGCTAGCGACCATGACGTCTGAGCTGCGGACTAGCCTTATGGACGTCTCAGCTTGCCAGATGTATCGCCACCAGACTCAGGCTCTGACTGAGAAAGATATACGACAAGGGCTCTGAGCTCCTGCAGAATGGCAGAAAGAACAACTGTTAGATCCCATGCGCTGAAGATGAAAGGTTATCTGGATCATCTTAGCAGACTTGGGTTACCCGTGACACAGGACATGACCACGAATCTAATTCTCAATTCCTTATTGAAGGAATTTTAGCAATTTGTAATTTGTTACAATATGCACGGAGAAGATGATCAGTGGGCTGCATCGGATGCTATAGACTGCTGAGGGAGTGATTGAGGAGAGAATATAGGGAAAGAGACGGAAAGGAAAGTAAGTTTCCAAGCCGGAGGTTAAAGCTAACAAGTAGCTAAAACCTAGAACTAGAGAAGTCAATTCCAAGGATGATAAATTCTTTGAGTGCTAGGAAACTGGGCACTGGGAAAGGAATTGTCCCAAGTACTTGGAAACGGTCAAGGTTGACCGCATTGAGACTTCGTGTATCTGAATCAGTCACTTCTATTGTTCTTGGATATGTGATACCCAATTGAACAAAGTTTCATGCATAATGTCTGCGATGATTAAAATGAAGTGAAAAGAGATGACAGATTCAGTGGGAGCATAGAGACATCTTAGAGAATACTCTGCTGGACACTATTTTCATGTCATCATTAGTTTATCATGGTGTAGTATACAATTGATTGTTTTTCTTGCAAGCATTTTTGGGATAAATAAAGAATTTTTGGAGTTAAAAATTTGTTGCTTGAAATTCCTATTGTTTAAGATTACTAAACCATGATTATGGACTATTGATTCAAGTGGAACTTGAATAGTAACTTGTCAATGGAGATTGGACAAGCTAGTAGTCATATTCAGATAAAAAGGGTTACATGTTGTTGTGTAAATTGTTCAAGTGTTTAAATGCAGTTTCATTGAACTTGTTAATTCTTGAAAGTTAGTTCAAGAGATTATATGAGTTGGATAGTCATCTGTGATTATATAGAAACTAATAAAATGCAGAATTAAATGTAAAGGAGTTACATGGAGGTTAATTCACTTCACTTGTCAGAAATAATTAGACTTGAGAAGTCAGAATTGTTTAGACAAGAAGTACTCGCATTTTATAAAATTACATGTGAAATGTATACAACTTGTGTGATGGTTAGTCAAGTAGTAGCCTTTGACTTGTTTAAACACTCGTCGGCAAGCTTGACGGAATACCACAACGAAATGTTGTAGATAACCAGGTTCTGGTGGTTATGGATACATATCACAAATTTTAAACACAATGTTATTAAAGATATCTTGTTAAGATATAGATAAACTGCATACTGTCATATTCAAGACTAAACATCTAAACGTATCACTAGTAGCAATTAATCTGAATTGCTAGAGCTCCTAAATTTTAATCCTGGTGTCTTTATGAGTGATTTACCAGTTCCTCTAAAGATAATGGATATTCAGATTGGATATAAATAATATTACAAGAAGTTGTAATAAAGAACTAGTGTAATTTTTCAAAGATAAACGGTAATGAAAGTTAAATCAGTTAACTAGAGAACACTCCCACTAAGATCATGTCTGAAATTAATTTTTTCGATAGATCGTGTTACCGTTACATTTGATAAAGGAACAGTAACATTAAATTGATGGAAGTCATGTTGTGTTTATTGAGATAAAGGAGATCAACATGATATCTTTAATGTCGTTCTATTTTGCATGTTTTAGAAATCCAAGAATAAATTTGAAGTTATTCTAAAACTATTCCATAGCTGCTTGTTGTCGTGGGAACCACAACGAGAATTAAAAGGCTACTGTGGTTTTTGGTTGATATTCATGGGTGATGAATATAGCAAAGGTTGGACCAAATTCACAGGTATTTGTTACGAACAAATATTGGATTGACCCACCGATTGAGACCACTTTGTGGATCATAGTCATGAGTCGTCTCAAAAAGGTAATCCTTAGTACCTGAGATGTCTACGTACTTTAGTGCGGGTGCTGCTGTACATTTGGCCTAACCTAACGTCATCCGTAACTGGGTGATCATAACGGTTCGAGGCTGGTTGTAGTGGGAGTCGTGCTGGAGGCCTAGATAGTCAATATGGGATTTGCACCTTCTTTTAACTAAGAATAGATATTTCTGGGCCCCTCGGCGATCGATACTGACAGAAATGCATGGCCATGCTCGGACAGAACTGATGTGTTCTACTCTGTCTGTTACAGTTCAGTATGAGATCAGGGAGTCGAGAAACATAATAGTGTTTGCTACGGTTGATCTAATCCATGCCTAGCTTTCACATTGAAATATCGCGATGCATGGGATATAACCTAAGTTTCTTTTTGGAAGGCTGTTTCAACAAGAATGCCCGAATGGGAGTCAGAGTTTTTATGACCTTGGTTGCCTAAAGTGTCTAGCCATGACCTCCTTTAGGCGCATGTTGCAGGACAGTATGTCGTCTTACACAAGTGGGAGTATGTTAGTATATGGTGTGTAAAGATGACATGACTACTGCATCATGGCTGATTTCATAAAACACTTGAGGGTCACACCGATGAGCACAACTGAGCAGATGCAATTAAACTATTGAATAAATAATATTGGATATTGTTTATGACACGAAATGATCATTGAGATTAAATTAATGGATGATTAATTATATCTCAAAGTACGGGGACTAAAAGTACAATATGAGATATTGTAGTGTTTTAATTGTCATTAGATGATAATTAAATAATAGTTATCTAGTCTTTTATTTATTATTAGATATTAAATGAAAGATGTATTTATTTGAATTGATATTATCATCTAATTATTGGATAACTAGATGGATAATTATAAACAAATAAATAGAGATAATTATAAATAATTATCTAGTCATTTATATATTATTAGATAATATATAAAAGATAAATATTATTTAATAGATATATAATTATAGAGATAATTATATAAGGTTTAAATAATAAAGATAATTATTAAGATATATATTATATTAATATATTAAAGTTTAAATTTAATATATATATAATATATATAGATACGGCTATATACATATACATGTGTTGTGTATATATATGAAAAAAAACCTAATGGTTTTGTGTGGGGTTTTTTTATGACGGCGCACACACACTTGAAGGTGTGTGTGGGGGGTGCTCCATCTTGGCCGTACGAACCAAACACTCAATCGTGTTTGGTTTTCCCGTTCTTCGTGTGTTCGATTGCATACTTGGCGCCGCTCGACCGTGTCATCACCGGTGGATATCGAGAGCATCTCATTCGTGTATTCTTGTCATAGAATACAAAGGTGCGAATTTTTATTGCTTTCTCGTTTACTTATCTTATGTTTTACTTGATGATCCGTGTACGGAATTCGTAATTTATAAAAAGCTTCCGTTGTGCGTTAATATGTTTAATGTTTTTGTTTTTATGAAAAACCATACGAATTCCCAACAGAATGGATTACACGTTAAATAATATATTTTGTTAAGTTAAAGTTACATTGAATATACACTGTTTATAGAAAGTGAAAAAATTAAAATGTATAAATTAATACATATATGCATAAATTTGGAGAAAAAATTGACCAAATTTATATGTATTTATTATAAAGTAATATTAAGTAGAGACAAAAGATAAATAAGTTAAATGATAAATAGTTAAAAACTTTACCTTTAGAAACTAAATATATAAATAGTTCAAAATATGTTTAAATTTTATATGTAAGAACAATATTAACAATATTAATATAAATAATTAACAATAATACAATATATTAAATTTAGTCATATACAAGTTATTTTCAATTACTATTGTTTATTCTTGTAAATACTTAAACAATAATAAAATAATAATAATACTAGTACTACTAATGTCAAATACATAATGAAAATAAATATGTTAAATAATTTATTACTTCATTTAATTTTTAATAGTAATAATAAGAAAATATATTAAGTAAATACTAAAAAGAATAATAAATTATTAAGAAAATGAAATATAAAAGAAATATTTTGATGAGGGACTAAAGAGAAATAAGTTAAAAGGTAAAATTGTCATATTTTAAAAAAATTTAGATAAAGGGACCAGAAGCATAACAAAATCCTAACTATAAGTACTGTAATTGTAATTTTATCATGAAAAGGACGGTAACCGTAGCTTTTATATAAGCACAGGGACGAAAATTGGAATTTACCCTTTAACAAATAAATATATAAGGAATTAATTATTCATTTTAATTTTGAATTTTGTTTTACCAAATAAATATATTATACTTTTCCAAAACTACCCTTGACGACTTTGTGATGCAGTTTGGTTTTCCAAGGTTTCTGACGCATATTGGTTTTCCATTGAACCTCTATATTATATATATATATATATATATATATATATATATATATATATATATATATATATATATATATATATATATATATATATATATATATATATATAGGTTCAAGTGAGTACCACCTCTAATGCAGCGCACCAGAAGGTACCACCTTTAAAAGTAATTTTTTTGAAATTTTTTTCATGAACATGCTCTAATTAATACAACACAGATCATATGTGAATTTCATGCAAATCCGAACACTCTAAGTGCATGAAAACATGTATCACATAAATGCACGTTCACATACATTCAAAATTATGTAAGTGTGTGTTCACATCATTTTTTAGGAGCTAGGAGATGTGAATGTATGTGAAATTTATATATGATCTTCATAATGTTAATTAAAACATGTTTATGAAAAAAAAAATTTAAAAAGTTTTTTTAAAGGTGGTACCTTCTGGTGCGCTGTATAAGGGTGGTACTCTCTCGAACTATATTCTATATATATATATATATATATATATATATATATATATATATATATATATATATATATATATATATATATATATATATATATATATATATATATATATATAGTATGTATGTATGTATATATATCTGTGTGTGTGTGTGTGTATGTATGTATGTATTATAGGTATGTATGTATATATATGTGTGTGTGTATGTATGTATATATATGTATATACATGGGTGGATTCAATGAAAAACCAATATGCATCAGGAAACCATAGGATACCAATATCTACCAATCGCAGCCATTGAATCTGATGCATTCATTAAAAGAACAAGGTGACAGTGATGTAATTAACAACACTTTTTGGATGCATCATCTGATCGATGCATCTTGTGCATAGGGCAAAATGGTAAACATGTAAAATGACAAAATAGATACCTTCCCGCTTTCCATGTAAAATATCACTTTTGTTTAATTGATAATCCCATCAAAATCGGCAAGTATAGTAATTATAGGACTTTCTAGTATTAAATCTGATTTTTATAATCTACTAAAGTAATATAAATTATACCTATAATGCCCTTGAATATTCTTCTTGATGCATTTCAGATTGTTTATGCACCATGTTGGTTTCCTATGGTTTCCTAATACACATTGGTTTTCCATTTGAACCCACCTATAAATATATGTATGTATGTATGTATGTATGTATGGATGGATGGATGGATGGATGGATGGATGGATAAGATCAGTAGAGTTTGTAACAAGATTCATAGGGTTCAACAAGATTCATAATATTTGACAAATTTATAGGATTGAACAATTTTCATAGGATCCAATAACATTAATAGGTTAATAGACGGGTCCAGTAGTATTTTCGACAAGATTCATAAGATTCAATATCATCTTATGGTTGTTCACAATGAATAAAGTGTTCATAAAAGATCCTTAGTCTCTCTTTATTAATTTACAAGTTAGCTAGTGAATTTTATAACCAAAGTATTCTAATCAGATATATAATTTGATATATATATATATATGCAACCATTATATAATAATGGTTAATTACTTATGCTTTTTTTAAACAATAAAAGGTAGAACTAACCGGGAGTTTCGACAATGTCATCACCCCCGCCTAGAACACCCGAATGCATTAATAAATCCAACCAAATATAGATGCTAGCAAGAAGCTAGCGAGATTACAAAAAAACAAAAAAAAAAAAAACGAGGAGGGACAAATAACCCAAAGTGACCAATTTAAAAACTTACAGTTAGTCCTAAACTTTAACCAAGAGAAAACATTAACAAGGAACTCCTCCTTTATCATTGAAGCTGTGACTTTCCCATTGACGTTTCTTGCCTTCCACACCGACCAAATTAATCCACCTACCATTGTTTCCAAGAATTGACGTCTTCTATTTGATTTTTCGAATTCCAGGATTAAAGCAATTAACTCATTCAATGACTGATGATGACCTATATTCACTTAAATCCAAGAAAGAACCCAATTCTACATTTTTTTACCAAACGAACACCCATAGAACAAGTGTTCTTCGGATTCATTCTCCATCAAACAAACAGGGCATTTCAAGGAACCAGAAACGATGTTTCTTGCAGCCAAGTTAATTTTTGTTGGGATGCTTTCTACCATTACTCTCCACAGAAAGCAATTAACTCTAGACGGAATCCACTTATTCCAAAAGCATTTTCTGCTAATAATTGGCGAAGACAAGTCTTCAACAATTGCCCTGTTAGATTAATTATTTCGATCCTAGGAGTTATTTTGTAATATTTATTATCATTGTAATTTGTCTTGTATTTATTTCTATGTATTTCATGTTTGTGTAAAAGTGTAGGGGCCATTGTTGCCAAGTCTTGTAAGTTAATTAAATGAGCCTATAAAGGCTCCAAGGGTTTACTTTATGAGACAACACGGTTGACATTTGAATTGTTACTCAGCCGCCACTGTTCATCAATATTATAACATTCATATTGTCTTCTTTCTTATTAAACACATTTATTGAGCTAGTTTTCTTCATGTGTTTGATGAGATAATCATTGAGGTGCTGAATACATACGGGATTTCATATTAACAATTGGTATCAGAGCTCAGAGGGGTGGATTTCAACTGATTTCTTTCGGATTCTGCTGGGTTTGTTCATGTTCTTCGAGTTCTTCAATATTCAACCGGTTAGATCTTCATTTTCCATGGTTTTTCGAGTTTCTTGTGTTATAATGGTTCTATAAACATCACATTATCATTATCTACTGATTTTAAACTCATTTACTTCCATATCTTTGTTAAAATCATCAAGAATCGACCATTTTGAAGCTCGAAAATATGGGTTTTTTAAGTGGATTTTTCATGTGTTCATGCTAGTTTTAAGTGTTTTCTAGGTTGTTTTAAATCACCAAAAGTGTTTAAAATAGTTTATAAATCATTTAGAACTGTTTTTAGGCATTAAAACTGATCAAAATCGAATTCTGTCTTTTCTGCCTTAGAAAAACGTAAAAACCTGCTGTATTTCGGATTACATACTGTAGCATTTCGGACCACATAGGCACCAAATTCGGACCTAACAATCATCCTAATTCGGACCACACTTAGGTGAATTTCGGACCCCCATAAGCCAATTTCGGACCTTAATTCGGTCCAATCCGAACTTCGGACCATCCGAAGTTCAGGAAAGGCTATTCATTTTTCACTTATTGGGACTTGTTCTAAATTTTTTTTTCAAATTTCGGACCACACCATTTCGGACCATCCGAATTCGGTCCTCTGTCCCTATTTCGGAACCATCATATTTCGGCCACTTTTCTGTTCATCCGAATTCGGCTCATCCGAATTCGCTCCATAGGTTCATCCGAATTAGGACACTCATCCGAATTTGACCTTCATCCGAATCACTATTTATCCGAAATCGACCCATCCGAAGTCTAGCCATCCATCATCAACCCATCCGATCCACTATTCATCCGAAATCACTTCATCCGAATTCATACCATCCGAATTCGGTTACCACATCCGAAACACTGTTCATCCGAAATCAAGCATCCGAATTCAGAACATTCTGATTTCAGTCCAACCCATCCGTGTTCAGTTTCCACCTCTAAGATCTCCATTTTCTTGATCAGCACCCATACTCATAATGTCTCGTGAAGCTCTTGTACTCGGATCTGAGAACAGACCACCAGTTCTCTATCCTGATGAGTACGAACAATGGAAAGCCCGGTTCCTGAAATTCGTTGGAATGCAACCTCTCGGGAATCTGATGCTTCAATCAATATCCGAAGGACCCGTCATCTACTACAGAGAGATAGCTGCCAGACCCGAGGCTGACCCTCCTGTCCTAGCCTCAAAAGTTGAAAGAGAGCCGGCAAATGACGCCGAGAGGGATCGCCAGCACGCTGATAAGAGGGCAGAATATCTGATTTATCAAGCCCTCCCCACTGATATTTTGGTAGGTGTAGACAGTAAAATGTCTGCAAAAGAAATGTGGGACGAGCTGGAAATCCAAATGCTGGGGGCAGATCTTGATGATCGTGCCAAAATTGAGGAGGCGAAGGCAAAGTTTTCAGAATTCCGCGCCAAAGACGGGGAATCTCTGCAATCCACGTTCACCAGGTTTTGTGCAGTCCTTAACGAATTGAATAAACTGCACATCAAGAAGGATCGGGATGACATAAACATCCAATTCTTTGTCGCCTTAGCCCCCGAGTGGCAGCTTGCATGTAGGGCAACAAAAAGAGTTCTGAACATTCCTGAGGTATCCATAAATGTCGTCTTTAAGGAGCTTAAGAAATATCAAGGGGATGTGGATCAACAGAAACTGATGGCAAATCAATTGGCCTCTCTACTGCTATCAGCCAACACAGGGTTGAAACCAAATGATTCCCTAGCCTTGATCACCAACACACAGATTCCGACACCATCTTTTGCTCCTGGTTCTTCATCGTCTCAGTACAGGTATGCTTCCCCTCCGCGTGAGGTCTATGATGAGGAGGAAGCTACGATCCAAGAACAGATTGCCTTGTGGACCAACCGTCTCCAACAACGACGGTTCTCCAACAAGACCAACAACCAACTCCGATATGACACTGGTCCTCGGAGGTACTCAGATGATAGGAGGGATGACCGCCGCGATGACTACCGCAGGGATGACAGGGATGATCGCCGGTATGATGACAGACGCGACTATCGCGATGATCGCCGTTATGAAAGGCGTGACGAAAGGCGAGATGACAGGAGAGATGACAGGCGGGACGATCGAAGGGATGATCGTCGGGATGACCGTCGGGACCGAAGGCGTGATGATAGCCGCGAGCACCGTCGGGCCGACAAAAGGCCGGCGGAAAGAAGAGAGGAGAAGCCAAGAGCAGACGAGCCAAAGGCCACTGATGAACGTCTCTGCTACAAATGTGGCAAACCGGGCCACTTTGCTAGGGAATGCAAGAATAACTTTGAGAGAGACGTTGCTTATTACGAAAGAAAGCTCGAGGCTGCAAAGAAGAAATCGGATGCGTTGGCACTCGTCGCCCAGGAGGACTACTGGAATGCTGAAGATTCTGAAGACGAGGATGAAAAGGGCAAGAATTGCTATATGGTTGATTTTCAGGGATTGGAGACTTGTACTGATGTCACTGCTGCAAATTCAGACATTGCTGCTGAGGGGGAGACAATGAAACATCCACCAGCATGTCTGATGACCACAACCGACGATCCCGAATGCTCCACATCCGGTTCCGAGTCCAGTGAGGTATATTCTTATTACATTCCTGCACATGTAAATAAATTATTTGTAGATAATGAATGTACACTACACACACAAATACTTGATCTACAAGATAGATTAAAAGCTGAAACTGCAAAGTGTGTACAGGCTGAACATCAAGCTCATATTCTGAAAGAATCATCTGAATTATATCATGCAAAATGGTTAACTAATCATAATGTTATAAAACAGATGTTGATAGAAAAAGTAGATGTTCAGGATAGGAATATATACATTGAATCTTGCATGGAAACGCTTACAAAAGAAAAAACTCTCTTTAAAAGAAGAAATTTCTGTTCTTACAAAACAATTAGATGTGGTAAATATGGAAAATATAGACAGTTTAGAAAAATACAAAATGATTGAAGAAGAAAGGATAAGTTTGTACGCAAGAATAAAGACCCTTGACGATGCATTTTTGAAAAGGGGTCAAACAGAACAAACTATCCATTTAAATCAGCCCAAAGAAACTAGGTTTTACCATTCTAAACAGGGAATTGGTTTTAAAAATCCTAAATAGTAGGAAAAAGCACAAAATGTCTTACCTGTATTTTATGACATGAATTATATGGGAGCCGGTATTAAATCTTTCTTTTTTGAGTCATCAAAAGAAGTTTTAAACCAAGAAAATGAGAAACGTGTTGCGCGTAAAGATAAAGAAATTTCTTTTCATTATGAAGAACTTAATGAGAGTTATTCTTCTAGAGTACCCACTTTAGAGGAAGATCTCTCGTCAACTTATTCAGAAACTGAATTCAACACTGAAACTGAAAAATCAACTCCTCAACTTTATATTCCTGCAAAAGTTCTTCAACAACAAATCATTGTTTTAGAAAAGGAATTGAAGTCGTCTCAAGAGAAAGCACTTGATCTTCAAGATGCTCTTCTTAAGAGAGAAGAAGAATTGGTAAATCAATCTTTTCAACAAACTGTGGAAATCACTGTCTACAGAGAAAATTTTGAAATAGTTTCACAACAATTGAAAGATCTTTCAGAACAACAAACACTTTCTCATTCCCTAAAAATTCCATGCATGTCATCAGATAAAGGTAAGGCTACAGCTGAAACTTCTTCTATCTTTGTCAAAGGTGAGTGCTCAAATGCTTTCAAGAATGAGGTTTCTAAAAAGACTCAGATAAAATCCAAGTCTTTTAAGAAACCCACTCACCACCAAAAAGAAAAGTCTGTCAAGTCTAAATCTTCCATGCTTACTGACTCTAATCGTTTTGTCCCTACAGATCATATAAGGAGAGTCCCAAAAACCACCATGCAGGATTTTACAAGTTTTTTTGTGAAGAAGGCTTTAATGCCAAGTGAATTTGTTACTAGAGATAGGATGTCTGTAATCTCTAAAGACAATTTGTGTAACAAAGCGTGTGACAATGTTTGTAATGATGTACCGAATTCTACTATTCCGTTAAAGTACTCTTTCAAGGATTTGTTTAATCTATGTCCAACTAAATATAGACGACAGGTTCCTGAAATGAATGCTTTTGTGCCTTATCCTGTTAAACGTATTCGGAAAAAGAAAACTAAAAATAGTGCATCATCGGCCACAAACAAAGTTGAGACATGTCCGTTGCCAAGGCCCAAAACCAAAGCAACGGTCAAAAAGGTCTCAACAAGACAAAAACCGAAGGCAATTTCAGCGCCTAAGGTTCCAAAACCCAATAAATCCAATCTTCAATGGATTCCAAAGGGTTGTGCATCTGGACCACACACAAATGCTAGTTGGGTTTCTAAATCTGTACACGTGCCATATAAATCTGGAAATCCTAACAAAAAGGGACCCATATTGAGGTGGGTACCCAAGGTTGTGTGATCTTAATGCAGATGGTTCTTGGTTACTTCTGATCAAGACCCGTGCTTCAAAGAAATGGCTTCTAGTTACCTTAGACTAGGACCCGTTCTTTTGCTTGTCGGTTGTGCTTAAACCGACACGTTTGGCTTCTGTGCACACAGCCCAGGACCCGGTCTTAACTCATCATGTTTTCTGAACATCTCGGTTCAGAACACGGTTTGATTGTGAATTAAAAATGGATGTGTTTGAATGCATATAGTTTTTCATTATATGAATTTATGTGTTTTTCAGGCTAAGTCCATTTGGTATATGGATTCGGGTTGCTCCAAGCACATGACAGGAAGAAGAGAATTGTTGTCCAACGTTGTTGAACAGTATTGCGGAACTGTGAAATTCGGGAACAACCATCAGGCTCAAATAAGAGGATACGGGGACTTAGTTCTAAATAATCTGGTCATCAAGGATGTTGACTATGTTGAGGGGTTATCTCATAATCTTTTTAGCATAGGACAGCTCTGCGATAAAGGACTAGAAGTAACATTTAGGGCTAAGAACTGCAGTGTTAAGAACATGGATGGAAAAGAAATCTTGACTGGTTCCCGAAAATCTAACCTTTACACCATTGACGTATCTAAGCTTGTAGTAAAGGATAACATTTGTCTATTATCAAAAGCCTCTTCAAAAGACTCTTGGTTGTGGCATCGAAGATTATCCCATTTGAATTTTGATAACATCAACAAGCTGGCTGCGAAGCAATTGGTCAAAGGACTTCCTGAGTTGCGCAACGAAAAGGACCATCTGTGCGGAGCATGTGAGAAAGGAAAAATGAAACGATCATCTCACAAACCAAAGCCCGAACCATCAACAAAAAGAGTTTTGGAGTTACTTCATATGGATTTATGCGGACCGATGAGAACACAAAGCATAAATGAAAAACGATATGTGTTGGTTATCGTTGATGATTATTCTCGATATACCTGGGTCAGGTTCTTGCATTCCAAGGACGAGACAGCTCAAGAAATCATTGATTTTATCAAGTGTCGAGACCCAACAGCAGCTGTCAGTACAATCAATCAGATCAGATAACGGCACGGAGTTCAAGAACTCGGTAGCGGAGGGCTTCCTTCGATCCAAGGGGATTCAGCATCAATACTCTGCTGCTCGAACACCTCAACAAAATGGGATCGTGGAAAGGCGTAACCGTACACTAGTAGAAGCTGCTCGTACAATGCTCACATACTCAAAGCTACCTCCGTTCTTGTGGGCCGAAGCCGTATCAACAGCATGCTATACACAGAATCGTTCCATCATTCATAAGCGCTTTAACAAAACTCCTTACCAACTCTTTTTAAATAAAGTACCGTTTATCAAGTACTTACGTGTATTTGGTTGCAGGTGCTATGTGCTGAATGACAGAGACAACCTCGGGAAATTTAACGAAAAGGCTGATGAAGCGATCTTCATTGGATACTCATCCAACTCGAAGGCTTATCGCGCATACAATACCCGAACCAAAACAGTCAATGAAAGTGTGCACGTCACATTTGATGAGTTGGCTGAACTGGCACCCGAAGTTGATCAATCAGGACCACGCATTACTCAAATGCCTGGAGACTCTTCGAATAACCCCATTTCTTTTTCTTCTTCTGATTTGGTTAATTTATTTGATCCTTTTTATGTTGAATTTTTCGGTCCTAACGCTAGTGTGTCTAATGTTGTTAATAATGTAGGTAATCCTTCCAGTTCAACTACGCCGCAAAGTTTCTCCACTCCATCTTCATCAACATATCCTCATCCATCCACATCATCCACCGACACATCCGCAGTTGAATCTACTCCTATAATACCCTCACATATAATACCAACGATTCTTCCTTCACCTGATCACTCGGAAATTGAACCAGAACCTGTGGTACCATCATTTGAAACCATTGACCATGAATCCTCATCCATTCCGATATTAACCACAGAGGTTCCATCCCGAGCACCCCTTCCACACGAGATCAAATGGACCCGCAGTCACCCAACAGAGCAAATCATTGGTGACGTAACAACAGGAGTCCAAACTCGTAGGGCATCTGCTAATGAATGTCTCTACGCATCATTCTTGAGTATGATAGAGCCCGCTCGTGTGGATGAAGCCCTGACAGATCCGGATTGGATAGTTGCAATGCAAGAGGAACTCAACCAGTTTGAACAGCTAAGAGTATGGCGGTTAGTTCCCAAGCCAAAAGACCGTACAGTCATCGGAACAAAGTGGATTTTTAAGAACAAACGAGATGAAAACGGCATTGTGATAAGGAACAAAGCAAGACTTGTTGCCAAAGGCTACCGACAACAAGAAGGGATAGATTATGACGAGACCTTCGCTCCAGTTGCACGGATCGAAGCAATCAGAATCTTCTTGGCGTATGCGGCACACAAAGACTTCAAAGTGTACCAAATGGACGTCAAGACTGCCTTTCTAAACGGTGAACTTAACGAGGAAGTGTATGTTGAACAACCACAAGGCTTTGTTGATGCACATAAACCTGACCATGTTTATGTGCTAGATAAGGCCCTCTATGGTTTAAAACAAGCACCTCGAGCATGGTATGATAGTCTTTCGAATTTCCTTATTTCTGCCGGTTTCTATAAAGGTGTGGTGGACACAACTCTGTTCACTAAAAGGGAAGGCCCACATATAATGCTAGTACAGATTTATGTTGACGATATTATATTTGGATCTACTGACAGTAATTTTTGTAAGGATTTTTCAGCCCTAATGGAGTCTCGGTTTGAGATGAGTATGATGGGGGAAATGAACTTTTTCCTCGGATTACAAGTCAAACAACTTGAGGATGGGATTTTTGTGAACCAGTCGAAATATACTCTTGACATTCTCAAGAAGTATAAGTTAGACTCTTGCACGAGTATCGCAACTCCCATGGCCTCCAACTGTAAGTTAGACACCGATCCTTCCGGGAAAAGTGTCGATAATACAACTTACAGAGGAATGATAGGATCCTTACTGTACTTGACTGCCAGTAGACCAGATATAGTGTTTTCAACATGTCTTTGTGCTAGATTTCAGGCCGACCCAAAAGAATCACACCTAACTGCGGTAAAACGCATTTTTCGTTATCTTAAGGGTACACCCGAACTTGGTCTATGGTATCCAAAGGGAACCGATTTCGATCTTACCGCGTTTTCAGATGCTGATTTTGCAGGTTGTAGAGTGGACAGAAAAAGCACATCGGGAGGAATACAGTTCTTAGGCGATAGACCGGTGAGTTGGTCTTCCAAAAAACAGAATTGTGTATCCACATCCACAGCTGAGGCTGAGTATGTAGCAGCTGCAAGCTGTTGCTCTCAAGTGCTGTGGATGAGAACACAATTACGTGATTATGGGTTTTCACTCACCAATATCCCTATTTACTGTGATTCTCGAAGTGCAATTGCCATCTCCTGCAATCCCGTGCAGCACTCTCGAACAAAACATATAGATATCAGGTATCATTTTATTAAAGATCACCTTGAAAAGGGAACAATTGAGTTGTATTTTGTTGGCACGGAATACCAACTAGCGGATATATTTACTAAAGCTCTAGACGAACCTCGTTTTCGGTTTTTAGTATCTCATATCGGCATGTTGAATCCACCTTCCAATTAAATAACAGATATTGTCTTAAATAACTCTATTTCAATCTATCATGATTGAAATTCCTTTATTTTAGAAAATAACTGTTATTTAAATTTAAGGATTATGTCACAAGATTGAAACTCAATCTTTCCTTATCTACGTATATTTTTAATAATTAATCATCCTGATAAATTGCTGTGTGAATTGTTCATCATGGAGTGGGATGCAAACAATATCCAGGTTTGTCGGTATTTGTAAGGCTTAAAGAAGGGTTGTCGCGTTTAAAATCTGAAAAGGAAAAGGAAAAAGGACCGGTATTTAGTTGAGGGGGAGTAGAGTTAGGATTTTTTAATTTTATAATTCTGTGTTTCTTTTTCTCTCTTTTATAGTTAAATTTTTTTTTAATCTTTAGGATAGTCTTAATTTTAATTTAATTTTTAAGTGTTAATTTAATATGTCAGAAAATCACAAAAAGATTTTAATTTTCAAAATTATCAAAAGCCAAAAATATTTTAGTTTACTTTATTTTATCTTATTTTATTTTTATTTCAGAAAAATATCAAAAATATTTTTTACTTTGCTTTTGCTCATTTTTGTTTCAAAGAAAATCACAAAAAGATGGCCTATTGTTTGGCCCATTTTTTATCTTGTTTCAATTTTTTTAATAAGCCCAAAGTCATCAAGTGTTGTGTGTGTGTTGAGTCCAAACCCATCGGCCCATTCACTATGGAGCGCGGATCCATTTTGACCCGACCCGCAACCCGCGCGATTATATATGGGGGTCAAACGGTCAACACTTCATTTACTTCCACTTTAAGCTTCCTTCTTCTTCTTCTTTCTCTCATCACCGACGACCACCGCCCACATTTCACCATTGTTACCGATTTGAAGCTTTTGGACTTCCTTTTTCATTGATTTTTCTTGCTTCATTCATCTTCGGCACTTCGAGGTAACTTCTTTTTCACTTTCTTTTAGCTTTTAATGTCTTCTTTTATGTGTTTGATTATATATTTTTTCCTCCTTTTTATTCTCGGTTTTTGATAGTTTTAGGTAGTTTAATGTGTTATTTCTTCTTAGTTGTAGTTAGATAAAATGTTCCTTAGGTTATTTCAGTTTAGGATCTGTAATTTCATGCATTTTCAGTAACATTTTAACTGTTCACGTTTATATCTTGCATGAACATTAACTGCACTCATGCAGTTTCGGATGTCCGAATTCGGACCACCACCCGAATTCGGATGTCCGACTTAGAATAATTTCAAAATTTTTCAAAGTACAAAATCACATTTCGGACCACTGTTGATCCGAATTCGGTTCACTGTTGATCCGAATTCGGACCATCACATCAGGGTCAAAATTTTCAAAATTGAAAAATTGTCTAAGTATGTTCACCTCTATGTATCCGAATTCGGATGATACCCGGATTCGGTCCTCATCCGAATTCCAGGTACCATCCGAAATTGGAAAACTTTCATTTCATTGCATGCATTTTCACAAGTCAAAATCCGAATTCGGACCATGTTCACACCACATCCGAATTCGGACCACCATCCAATCATATCATGAACTACACTTCGGACCACCATCCGAATTCGGTCTCCATGTATCACATCATCCGAATTCGGTCCCACTCACTTCATTCATGCATCATTCCTTTTCGGACTGATCCGAATTCGGTGACACTGTTCATCCGAATTCGGACCATCCGAAATCCAACCCTTAGGATTTTTTTTTAAATTTTCATTTTTCTTGTTTTCCATTTCTGCGTTTTCATATAAATTAAAAAAAAATCACAAAAATAGTTCCATCCAAGTGCATCATTGATTAGAGTTAGGATCAGTGTTTGAGTGAAACAGTCTCATCTAACATCGGTCTCTTAACGATTGACTGTGGACTTTGTTAGTAGAATTTTATTCTACTAATAAAGACCCGATGTTAAACAGATCAGACAATTTCTATTTCACACTCATCTAGACTTCACATCAATGCTTTATCATATCAAGTCTTATGATTCTAACTTTGTTGCACTTTGCAGGAAAATGGATCCCGCAATTGTTCTTACCATACCCCATCCTCCTATCCCTAACAACAACGCTCAGCTACCCGAGGAAGCCATTTTGCCGAGCGCCGAGTTTGTCGAGTTTATCCCCCATAACTGGCAACTCGACGTCTCTATCCTCCCTAAAGAGTCCCAAACCCTTGCCTTCGACATTCTCACCCGCCATCCCATATATTATGCCCTTTCCACAGCCATAGTCGTTCCCCAGATTTACCTACAACAATTCTGGAACAGGCTCCAATTCATAACTGTGAAGACCACCCCTTACGGGGCAGTTCTCACCAGTCTAGGTCCCACATCATGCAATACGATATCAATCAAACTAAGATAGAGTAATTATAATGCGGAAAATTAAATTACAGTACAAGCTATTAAGATTTAAGTTTAATACAGATTAAGTTTTTAAATTAAACTTATAAAGGGCACAAGTCTAATCTAATTCATGTCATCATATTATCAAAAGAAATCTACCCAGATCACCACAATATCATCATCCAATTAGTACCAAAATGAGATCGTTGAGTAGAGGTCTATGATACTTCTGTCTTGATCGTGTAAGACCTAAGAACTAGGTCCGGCAGGTGACTTTCCTTTGCTTTTTCCTGTAAAATATTAAAGCAACATCTGTAAGCAAAGCTTAGTGAGTTTATAGATTTTCAATATTAACATGCGTGTCAAGCGGAGTCATAATTCTAAGCGTGATAAGTATTGGCTGCCGCTACAGCCCTCATCATGATTGAGATATAGTATCTTAAGATCGGATGATGTTCAAACCACACTCACGCTTATATCGTGGGGATCAGCCACATACTGGGCTAGCTACCAGTAGGTCAACATGGCCGAACATCGGAGGTCATTACCAAGTTCATAAGAACTGGTGAAATAGCCGGGTCTAGAACAATAGACCATAAGGGCTAGTCAAGCTGAATAAATCTTATCAAGTCTGATTAATGAAATAAGCATAAGTCTTAGGAATCATGATAGCAACGAATCATAAAGCAAAGTCTGAAACGCTAATAAATGCAATATGAAATGATAAGCAATTAGCTATCATGATTCACTGGGCAACACCCATCCATGGTGTGCACAGGTCTCAATCCAGCTGATAAATGAATGTCAAATAATGTAACAGCATCAATATATCTCAAACGGATCTTTGCATGTTCAATTTGAATATCTATAACTCACAGTGTTGGGTCTTGGTCAAACAGATATATGAATCTGCCACCTGAGTTATCTCAGGATTTTGTCAATCTTTTCTCTGTCAAATCAAGTCTCTGACCCGCTTTAAATCTTTTAAAATCTTTGTCTAGATGTTCAGAATTTCACTGAACCTGTCCAGAATTATCATATCATATCATATCAATATCATATCATTATTATCATTTCTTTAGTCGTTAAGATCTTTATTTTATTTGATTCTGATAACTTGTTCGTTCATATATCATCTTAGGCTTGGAACAAAAAATCAGATTTTGAATTAAAAGGAATAGATTCGAATTCCAATAAGCAGATTCGAATACCCATTCGAATCTATTGGTCTTAGATTCGAACCACACCATTCGAATCTATTAGATTCGAAATATGTACCCCATTCGAATCTATTGGCTTACACCATTCAAATCTGATCATCTAAACTTGAATCATGTGGGTGTGTGTGTCTCGAATCTAATCACTTAGACTCGAAGATGCAAGGGTTCGATTCTATGCAGGGTTTCGAATCTAGGCATTTTCGAATCTAATGGTTAGATTCGAGTATATTTCAAATCTTGTTTCATTTCGAGTCTGTTCTATGTATTTTCGAATCTGATCATAATGTTCTCGAATCTGATCATATTTGCAACTCTAAAACATGAATTTCTAAGGCATAAATCACAAATATGATCAATATTAAGCCTATACTCGATTATATTATACTTATTCTAGTTAAACTTCATAGAAATAACTTTAGATTTCATAAAATTAATAGATTCGAAAAATACCAAATATATATAAAACGTAAAACTATAAAATCTTACCTCAATTCGTATGAACTCAAGCAGAAATTAGTATATTCGTGTAGTATTCGCCGAGATCTTCCTAACGGTATATTTATCTTGATGATCGGACGGTCGGTTTAGGAGAATTTCTAGAGAGAAGTTAGAGAGAGAAAGCTAGAGAGAGAGTTTTAGAGAGAGAGAGTTAGAGAGAGAGAGCAAATCTGAGTTTTTGAATCAAATTTTCGTTTATATACGTCGTCTAGTTATGTTTGCTAGCTAACTCACTTTCATTGTTGCATATTATATCTCTTTTATTTAATTCCTTTAATAGTTTATTAATTCATAAATATAAATATTTATATAATTTAATAAATATTTCCTCACTTAATTAGATTATAATTCAAATAATGTAACTTTATTACATTATCGGCTCAAAATATTACTGATTTTACGACTAGCTCAAAATTAGGTTGTTACAGAATGGGCTCCACCACGCACAAACTTCGTCCCCGAAGTTAGCTAGATTCGAACAGACCGGGATATGTAGCTTTCATAACATCTCTCAATTCCCAAGACTGATGCGAACCTTTGTGGTGTTTCCACTGGACGAGCACCATCTGTATCTCTTTATTCCGAAGCTTTTTGGTCTTCGAGTCCAGAATACGTTCTGGCTCTTCAACCATGCGAAGCTTCTTATCAATCTGCAGGTTAACATGTGGTATCTGAACTTCCCTTTCGTCAGCTAAACTCTTTCTTAGATGACTAACATGGAATACAGGATGTATTCCAGCTAAGTCTGCTGGTAGATCAAGACGGTAAGACTGATTCCCAATCTTTTCAACGATCTTGAACGGACCAATAAATCTCGGAGCTAGCTTGTTTCTTTTAATGAACCGCACCACATTCTTCATTGGGGATACTTTTAACATCACCCAATCGTTAACCGCAAAACTTATTGATCTGTGTCGGTTGTCATAATACGACTTCTGCCTGCTTTGAGCTTCAAGTATATTCCTTCTAACAAGCTGAATCTTTTCATGAGTCAACTGTAGAAGGGCAGGTCCTGCTATTGGCGATTCGCCGGTTTCGCGCCAACAGGTAGGAGTTCTGCACTTTCTTCCGTACAAAGCTTCAAAAGGAGCCATCTTGATTGTAGAATGATAACTGTTATTATAGGAAAATTCGACCAACGGCAAGTGGTCATCCCAGTTACCACCTAAATCAAGAATGCAGGCACGAAGCATATCTTCAAGAGTTAAGATAGTACGCTCACTCTGGCCATCTGCATTTGGATGATAAGCAGTACTCATAGAAATCCGAGTACCCATCCCTTCTTGTAATGCTTGCCAGAATCTGGACGTGAAACGACTATCACGATCTGATACGATAGACTTTGGCACACCGTGTCGTGAAATAATTTCAGTGATGTACAGCTGCGCCAATCTATCGAGAGAATAAGTTTCTTTTATCGGAATAAAATGTGCTGATTTCGTTAATCGATCCACGACTACCCAGATGGAGCCGTGTTGTCTCTTGGTCCTTGGCAGTTTTGTGACAAAGTCCATGGTTATATGCTCCCACTTCCATTCAGGAACTGGCAGTGGTTGCATATCTCCAAAGGGCTTTTGATGTTCTGCCTTAACCATCTGGCATACTCTACAGCTTTCAACACATTTTCCGATATCCTTCTTCATACCTGGCCACCAGTAATCGGCTTTCAGATCGAAATACATCTTTGAACTGCCAGGATGAATGGATAACTTGGACTGATGAGCTTCGGACAGAAGAGTGCTACGAATAGAACCATATTTAGGAACTCAGATTCGGTTTCCCTTGAGACAGTGAAGTCCCAAATGGTTCAGAGTTAGAAATTGTAACTGCCCTTTTAGATTTTCAGAATCTATGTTCTCTTCTTTCAGCGCTTCAGTTTGAGCAACTCGAATATCTTCAATAAGATCAGAAGAGAATATAACTGGAGTTAAGGCATAGCAGCACTTTTCTGGATACACTTTTCTACTCAATGCATCCGCGACAACATTTGCTTTGCCGGGATGATATAAGATCTCGCAATCATAATCCTTGATAAGCTCCAAGGATCGACGCTGTTTCATATTCAGATCTTTTTGAGTGAAAAGGTATTTGAGACTCTTATGATCGGTGTAGAGCTGACACCGAGTCCCATATAGATAGTGACGCCAGATCTTCAGTGCAAAGGTAACAGCAGCCAACTCAAGATCATGAGTTGGTGCACTTTTCTCGTAGTCTTTCAATTGCCTTGAAGCGTAGGCAATTACTTTTCTCCTTTGCATAAGAACACATCCTAAGCCAGTACCAGAAGCGTCGCTGTAAACAACGAAATCGTCATTACCTTCTGGCAAGGATAGAATCGGCGCTTGAATAAGCTTTTGCTTCAGAATGTCAAATGCCTCTTGCTGTTTATCAGACCAAACGAAAGGAGTATTCTTTCGTGTTAGCGTCGTTAGAGGTACAGCAATCTTCGAGAAGTCCTTTATGAATCGCCGGTAGTAACCAGCCAATCCGAGGAAACTTCTTATTTCAGAGGCATTGCGAGGCGTTTGCCATTTCTGAACGGCCTCGACTTTCGAAGGATCAACAGAAATTCCTTCGCCAGAAACAACATGGCCAAGGAACTGGATCTATAAGAATCAAGATAGAAATTCAAATTCTGAAATGGATCATAGAATAGTTAAGGAAACAGCTCAAGACTTATATAATAGAGATTATACCTGTCTGAGCCAAAATTCGCACTTAGAGAATTTTGCGTAGAGTCTTTCTTTTCTTAATAACTCTAGCAATTGCCGCAGATGAATAGAATGATCAGCCTCCATTTTGGAGTAAATCAGAATATCGTCTATGAACACGATAACTGATTTATCCAACATTGGTCTGCACACACGATTCATGAGGTCCATGAATGCCGCTGGTGCATTTGTCAAGCCGAACGGCATCACGAGAAATTTGTAATGGCCGTATCTTGTACGGAAAGCTGTCTTTGGAACATCTTCTTCTCTGACTTTTAACTGATGATACCCAGATCGGAGATCTATTTTCGAGAAATAGCTGGCTCCTTGCAGCTGATCAAACAGATCATCGATTCTGGGCAGAGGATACTTATTCTTTATTGTAACCTTATTCAACTCGCGGTAGTCGATGCACATACGGAAAGTTCCGTCTTTCTTTTTAACAAACAGAACTGGTGCACCCCATGGAGAAGAACTCGGTCGGATAAACCCCTTCTCCAACAGCTCTTGCAGTTGCTTTGACATTTCCTGCATTTCTGCAGGTGCAAGTCTGTATGGAGCCTTCGCAATAGGAGCCGCACCAGGAACCAAGTCAATACTAAACTCGACTTGACGTTCCGGTGGCACTCCAGAAATGTCGTCAGGAAAGACGTCCGGGAACTCGCAGACTATCGGGATATCAGACAGAGATTTCTTTTCAGGGTTGGTTTCGGATAAAGCATAGCACAAATAAGATTCGCGACCTTTAGATAGATACTTATGTGCTTTTTCAATGGAAATGAAGCAGTGATCACCTTTTCGCTTTTCGCCTTTAATCTCTAACACTCGGCCGTCTGTAGTCTTGATTCGGATGATTCGGCGGTTGCAGACAATAGTAGCTTCATTTTTCGTTAGCCAATCCATGCCGATAATAACGTCGAACTCTTTTAACGGTATCGGGATGAGGTCGAGGTTGAATACAATGTTATTTACAAGTAGAGTGCAGTTTCGGTAAACGGAATCAGCCATAACGAAATTGTTACTGGCTGTCTCAATGTCTAGAATCACAGGAAGTTTTGATGGAGCTTTATGTAGTCTTGATGCAAAAGAAGTCGATATAAAAGAACGACTTGCGCCAGAATCAAATAGTATACGTGCCGGAATCGAATTAAGTAAAAACATACCCGTAACTACATCAGGCGTTTCTTTGGCTTCCTCGGCAGTGATTTGGAAAGCTCGTGTCCGGGCAATTGGCGTTGCAGCAGAACTTTTTCCCGAAGAACCTCCCGCAGATGATTGAGACTGATATCGCGGCCCGCTTCTACACTGATACATGAAGTGCCCTCGTTTCCCGCACTTTGCACATCCACGTCCCTGCTGTGGACATTCCTCGCTGCTATGACCTATCATGTTGCATGAGAAGCAAGTGACATCTTCTGGATTGCACAACCCCATGTGTGACTTTCTGCATCGCCTACAGAATCGTGGTTCGTTTGTAAGGGAATACGCTTGGGCTTTCGGTTGTGAATTATGCTGATAGGATTGCTGAGTCTGAGATCTATTTGGCTTAAAGAATCTGCCAAATCGCTGTTTCTTTGGAGGAGACGGGTTCATCGGATTGGTAGACGGAGCGTATAGCTGATCACCATACTCTAAGTAACCTCGCTCGATTTGTCTAGCCGCTTCAACCATTTCCAAGTAACTCTTGTATTTAATCGCGCTCATCGGATGTCTGTATCTAGGATTGAGTCCTACTCGGAACCTATTCATTTTCCTTTCCTCTGTTGCCACTTGGTATGAAGAATAACCGCATAATCGCGAAAACTCGTGCTCGTATTCGTCGACTGTCTTTGTTCCCTAAGTCAGCTGCATCAGTTGTACTTCCATTTTATCTCGCTGGTCGATCGGGCAGTACTTGGCATTAAACATTTCGAGGAATTGTTCCCATTCTAAAGTCTGAATCACCTCCTCACCGTATATGTTTCGCTGTGTCTTCCACCATGCACGAGCAGCTCCAACAAACAACGCAGATGCGTAGCTCACTTTCTTAGAATCTAAACAGTCAGAGATTCTAAAAATTTCTTCCGTATGACTGATCCAATCCATCGCCTGAATCGGATCAACTGTACCCTCAAAATTCAGGGCACCGCTTGCTTTGAAATCCTTAAACTTACAGCCTTTAGGCTGCTCGATTTGAGTTTCAGGGGTAGAGTTATCAGAATCAGATTCTTCATTCTGAACTTGTTTATCTTTTCGCTTATTTTTCTTATCATTACGTCTTTTAGTTTCAGCCTCATCTCTGGCCTGA
>JAANYP010000713.1:0-69139 GCA_020465985.1 Centrapalus pauciflorus | reverse complement strand
CAACAGACCTTACTGCTGCACAAGAAAAGGCCTTGTTAGATGTGTTGTCGAGATATAAGGAAGTGGTAGGCTGGACCATAGCAGATCTTAAGGGGATTAGCCCAACGCTGTGTATGCATAGGATTATAACTGATACAACAACCAATTCAAGCAGAGATGCTCAGAGAAGGCTAAACCCTAACCTTAGAGAGGTAGTGAAGAAGGAAGTATTAAAATGGCTAGATGCTGGAATTATCTATCCGATATCAGATAGCCAATGGGTTAGTCCCACACAGACGGTTCCAAAGAAATCTAGAATCACTGTTGTCGATACTCCTGAAGGAGAAAAGATTGCAACTCGCCCTGTAACGGGGTGGAGAGTATGTATCGACTACAGAAAGCTAAATGCTGCAACCTCGAAGGATCATTTCCCTCTACCATTCATCGACCAAATAGTAGAGAAATTAGCAGGACAAAAATTCTATTGTTTCTTAGATGGCTATTCGGGGTATAACCAAATCCCGATACACCCAGAGGACCAAGATAAGACGACATTTACGTGTCCGTATGGCACATTCGCCTACCGAAGAATGCCATTTGGATTATGTAACGCTCCGGCCACATTCCAGCGATGTATGATGGCCATATTTTCAGACATTGTCGGAGGGTCTCTTGAAATCTTTATGGATGACTTTTCTATATTTGATAAGTCATTCGAAGGGTGTCTCTCTCATTTAGAAAGAGTTCTCAAGCGGTGTACTGAAACCAATTTGGTACTAAGCTGGGAGAAAAGTCATTTTATGGTTAAAGAGGGAGTAGTCTTAGGACACATAGTTTCTGAAAGGGGAATGGAGGTTGATCGAGCCAAAATACAAATAATTTCCTCGTTACCACCGCCGACTAATATTAAGGGAATTCGTTCATTCTTAGGACATGCAGGTTTTTATAGGAGATTCATAAAAGACTTTAGTGCCATAACCAAACCCATATGTAACCTTCTTCTTAAGGATGCACCGTTCAACTTTGATAAAGACTGTATAGAGGCGTTTAATACATTAAAAATGAAGCTCACGGAGGCACCAATTCTACAATCTCCTGATTGGTCTCAGCCCTTTGAGATCATGTGCGACGCAAGTGATCACGCAGTAGGTGCCGTCCTTGGTCAAAGAGTGGACAAAAAGCCCGTGGTAATATACTATGCAAGTAAAACATTCTCTGAAGCCCAAATTAATTACACAACAACTGAAAAAGAATTGCTTGCAGTAGTTTATGCGTTAGACAAGTTCAGATCTTATGTCTGGGGAGCTAAGGTAATTGTGTATTCCGATCACAGCGCCTTACGACACCTCTTGGCTGAGAAAGATGCTAAACCACGACTAATTCGTTGGATACTGTTACTACAAGAATTTGACTTAGAAATTAGAGATAAAAAGGGCTTAGAAAATGTAGTAGCAGACCATCTCTCGAGATTGCCAGCAATCACCACTGATATGTTGGACTCCATTCGGGATAATTTCCCAGATGAACAGTTATTGTTCGTTGTAAAAGTGCCTTGGTTTGCTAACTTAGTAAACTATTTTGTCACAGGGAAAATCCCAGGCCACTGGAACTCACATCAAAGAAAATATTTATTCTCCCAAACTAAACAATACATTTGGGAGGAGCCAGATTTATTCAAAATAGGAGTAGATCAGATTATCCGGCGATGTGTTCCAGACAACGAGCACTACGACATTCTAAATCACTGTCACTCGTATGCATGTGGAGGCCATTTTAGTGCTAAAAAGACAGGCCATTTAATTTTACAAAGTGGATTCTTTTGGCCGACTATCTTTAAGGACTCATATGAGTTTGTGAAGTCATGCTTACGATGCGAGCAAATAGGAGGTATTTCAAAAAGAGACCAAATGCCTATGACACCAATTCTGATAGTAGAGATTTTCGATGTGTGGGGCATAGACTTCATGGGACCCTTCCCTAAGTCATACGGTTTCGAATATATCCTAGTGGCAGTCGATTACGTCTCCAAGTGGGTAGAAGCTGAAGCCACAAGAACCAATGACCACAAAGTAGTATGTCAATTTGTCAAACGTAATATATTTTCTCGTCTTGGAATCCCTAGAGCCATAATCAGTGATGGGGGTTGTCATTTCAAAAATATGTACTTTAGAAAACTACTTAAGCATTATGGAGTAACACATAAGATAGCCACCCCATATCACCCACAAACTAGTGGACAGGTAGAAGTGTCTAACAGGGAGGTTAAGCGTATATTAGAAAAAACAGTATGACCCGATAGGAAAGATTGGTCAATACGATTAGATGATGCACTTTGGGCGTATCGTACAGCGTATAAAACCCCTATTGGTATGTCTCCCTATAAGCTAATCTATGGGAAATTATGTCATCTTCCGGTTGAATTAGAGCATCGAGCTTTATGGGCTATTAAAAATGCAAATCTTAACTTCACAGCTGCCGGTATAAATCGAAAACACCAACTGAACGAATTAGAAGAAATACGTAAGGAAGCTTATGAAAGTTTTAGAATATATAAAGAAAAAACAAAAGCTTTCCACGATCGAATAATTAAACGAAAACTATTCAATAAAGGTGACAAAGTTTGGCTATTCAACGCACGTCTGCGGCTCTTCCCAGGAAAACTAATAAGTAAGTGGTCAGGCCCATACACGGTAACTAACATCTACCCTCATGGTGCAGTCGAAATAATAGATCAAAAAGGCGGTGAACCGTTTAAAGTGAACCACCATCGATTAAAATTATTTGTACAATGGGCCGACAATGAAAATGTATCATCCGAGACAATGGTCTTGGAAGATATCACCTAAATATTAAAAGCTCCAAAAGGTCTGGCTGAAGACGTTAAACTTAGCGCTTCCTGTAAGGCAATCCAGTGAACTTTGTGGGTGTGTTCCCTAGAAACCCTCACGAGACTATAACTCGTCCACTCGGGCTACCGAGAGGTTTAAAGGTTTGTTGCACACGCTAAGTGCAATCGTTTTCACCACGAAAGTGTGTTTTTAATTTTTGCAGAACAGATTTTAATATGCCTTAGTTTGTTGCTCTTACAGAATACTTTAGCCAAATAATAAATCATCCTACAATAAGATGGTACATGTCGCAACCAACTAAGTTGGGGAAAAGTTTACCCATCAAGAAGATGCAAATCCCAAGCCGAAGAACGACGAAAATTTAGGCAAATAGAGGACAAAAATTCGGTACATTGTACGTCAATTCGTTAGTTTTTGGGGGGACCAAACACTACAAACAGCACACACAAAAATCGCCTGGCAGCAGAGCAGCGCACCGGCCAGCGCAGGCCTGCGCCCCGCGGTGCGCCTCAAGCGCACCGGCTTGCGCAGGGGTGCGCCTGCGCCTGCGGCTCGATGCATATCAGCGGTTTTAAGCCCTTTTTCATTTCATTTTCTTCATTTCCTCTCAAAAACCACCGAAATTTAACCTCCTTTTTGCTCTCGAATCTTCTGTGACGTGGAAATTCCGGTTGATTCGTGCTTTTCCTTTGATCATCTCACCAATGTAAGCTGTCTTTCTTCCTTATTTTTAATTTTAGACCAAGAAATGCTACTCTCTCATGAAAATGATAAGTTCTTGCCTTCTGCCCTAGATTCGAAATTACTAAGATATAAATTGTTTACTTACCTAAAATGTTGCTAGTGAGTAGAAATTCATAGGAATAAGTGCATTCAATGAGTTTCTCTTGTATTTTTAATTTTTGGATTTCTAGAAATTACTCTCTGCAATGTGCTTAGAAGCTTCACAATCTTGATGTTGCTAAGTTTAGAATCTTCACTTATCTTGTTAAAATCAGTAGGCAAACGTTATTCCCTCACAAGTTGCATGATTCGTACTTTCAATCGCCCTAGTTGTCGCTCATAATCATGCACCTCACGACATGTACAAAATTTTGCCATGCTACGTAACCATCATCTTTCATACACATGTAACAAATTCATGGAGAATGGTCACTACATCGAATTGATTGCATCTCCGTGGTGTACATTGCACTTGACATTTATGTGTTCTCACCGGTTTCTTCGGACTCCATCGAGATTAATATGCTTGTGTGCCATCATGTGCATTTATTCGTGCTAAATTCCGTTTCTCTTTGCTATATGTGCATAGATGTCACAGCAATTTGCAGGAAACTCTCGTCGACGTATCACCCGCACCCCACGCATGCGCGTGCACACACCCATTCCAATTAATATCGAGTATCCCTCACCCCCACCATCACCACCGGTTTCCGAACCACCCACTCACTTTTTCATCGAAAAGACTTTGAAAGAATCGGACTTTAAAATCTTTGGGATTATAGAGAGTTTTGATCGCATAGGTGGTCGGGGGCTTTACAAATCGAGACACCTTATGTGCACGAAACCGAGATTTATTAATGTATGACAACTCTCATTCGGAGAGAGGGGGACTTGGAACATGACTTCGAACTGCGGGGACGTATTAATGCGAAGGAGGTTATAGTTTCTAGGATGGAATTGTGTGACTACTTTGATTTTGATACTGAGATACCGGTAACGAGGGAAATTTGGACTGAACAAGATCTATCAAGTGGTGTGTTACGACACTCAGAGCGATGGGCTAAGAAATTGACCGAAGTATTCAATCTTACTATCGAGCAAGCTAGGGTTTATTCCAAGTACTATCGAGGTGATCTCCGCCCATGGGCAAAGGTCTTGTGGAAAATTATTGTTTTCAACATCTTACCACGATCTTCTAACACCACTGCCGTTTGGAGACGAGAGGTCATACTCATTCATGCCTTGATTACTGGAAAACCTGCCATCTCCCTTGCCTATATCATGATGCAAACTATCTGGGAAGCGACCCTCTCAAAAACACAGATGGAAATCCCTTACGGTCGTATGCTCAGTGAATTGTTTATCAACATGGGAGTCATCTCGGACGGAGCTAGCCCACGGTTATTGGGACCAAATGATGTGTGGTTTACTAGACATACCATGGCGGGCTTAACGTTTGAGCAAGTTTCTGGCACCTTTCTGATTAGCGATCCAGCCCACGGTACTGTTTCAATCATCCCTTCAACTCGCTCCTTTTATCGGTATGAGCAGACTCTGGAGAAGGGAAAAGCAAGGCTAGGCGAGGAGAATATCGAAAAGGGCGGCCCGTCCCAATCACGCCCGTCGGAGAAGGATGTCTTGGAAGCACGACTTACCGCAATCAAAGACGCGGTTGAGGGATTACTTGCAGCAAACAAAGCAGTTCTCATGGAGGAGGACAAGCTAAAGTACGATTTCAATGTCCACGGAATTTTGGTGGGAGCTCACTCCCGTTGGCTCTCTAGCCTCCAATCAAGGGTAGAGGAGCTGAACGGGTTGTCGGCCGCCGAAGTTCCCACACCACCTCTGCCCGCACATCACATATGACATCTCCCGATGAATATTGATCTCATTGTTCCGAGAAATCTCCACTAAAACACTATGGTTCTTGACTTTTAAACAATTACTAGTTGGTTGTGTAATTGGCCATAGGCCATAAACAAGTATGTGCTCGGTGTTCATGTTGGCACCAAAGACTTTGAGATTTCGTAACAATTTCGGGCCATGATTAGTAGACATATTACTTGCACTGTTTCTGTTACCTACATATCACTCGTCTCATGTAACTTATTTTCAGCTTCCTTAGTGTCGAGGACGACACGATCTTTCAAGTTGGGGAAGGGGAAACACATAAATGTGTTAAGAAGTAGGAAAAATGCTTGTAAACCATACTTTTTTATTGAAAAAGCGTAAATTATCAAGCCAAGCGTGCACCCAACCAACTGAAAAAACGAAAAAATTTTGAACCGAACAGCCCCCCAAGCGCAGGCCTACGCCCAGGGGTGCGCCTGCCCGTTTTTGCTCCATTTTAAATAGAAAAAATTTTATAAAACCCTACAAGGAGCACCCTTGCGCCCCCCTTACGGTTTCCTCATCTTCCTCACATATTTTCACCTAAAAAACCCATTTTTGCCTACAAAAATCACTAGAAATCAAGCTAGTCATTCACATTACGCAAGAATTGGAAAGGAACTTGAGTTTTCAACTCATGTTGGGGAAGGGGAATTCAAGCTAGGAACTTATCCACTACAAAGTTAGATTCAACTCTTCTTTCATTCTTCATCAAAAGCAAGGTACAAAACTCCACCATTCTTGAACAACTAAGCTTTAATGAAGTTTTGAAGTTGAATTTTGACTTTTAGATTGACTTTTTGTATGACCATTTATAAAGAATAATTTTAGTTCTTTCATAGTGTAAAATAGAGTATTAAGTGAAATTATGGGTACGATTAAGAAAAAAAGGCATGCTAGTCAAATTCTGAAAAGTTCATTGCTATTTTGTGCAATTTGCTTAATTTGTTAAATGTGACAATGTGTGATATGAATAAATTATGCATCCTTGTGTTACATATGGTATGATTATTGCACAAACCATCAATTATGGTTCTTTATTATGAATTAGAACGACCTGAGAATTTTATAATTATATGTATATACTTAAGTCATCGTAATTGCAGATGTCCCACCGAACAAGACAACGTGTAGGCGAAGGCGCCAGTTCTTCAACCCAACCAAGAGTAGAATGGAACCCAGACTTTTATCTATCACAGCATCCGGCCAACATACGACGGCATTTATTTATGACAAAGAAGTTCTCAGGCAAAGTATTAGTGGAAAAGAGAGTAAAGAAAGACGAATTTGAAAACTACAGGGTAGTGAGATGTTTTGACCGTTTAGGATGGGAGGCGGTTTTGGATTTAGGAGGGGAGCATATCTATCATGACGAGGTTGTAGAGTGGATGTCAACGCTGAGACGAGAGAAAGGACGGTTCAGAGGCGATTTTACACTGATAGGGCGTGTAAGTGGACATGAGTTTCCGATGAATGCACAAGCTTTAAGAGAAGTTTTTGGAGTTGATATTGGTGTTGGAGAGGACGGAGCACGGAATTTTAACTATGAGTATAAGACGGATGCGCAACTAGCATTCATAGATAAGACTTGGGAGGGCGAATGGACCACACAGTTGGCGGAAATATTGAAGATCGACTACAATGCTGCGGCTGGATATACGGCATACGCTAGGCGTGATCTTAGCCCCATGGCGAAGGTATTGCACAAGATTGTTACCAACAATGTGCTTCCGAGAGACAGTGATCCAACAAAGATTCGGCACAAAGAGGTAACTATCCTTTATGCGCTGATGACAGGAGAGCCGAGCCTCTCCTTTGCTTGGATTGTAATGAACGACCTGTGGTCGATGTATGACACGAGGGAGAGGAAAATAATCCCTCACGGATGGATTATATCAGAGTTTTTGAGGGCTCAGGCAGCAATTTCCCCCATCTCTGTTCCAAAGGGAGTCTCCGGCGCCGTCATTACAGCAGCTATGATACAAAGCATCACCATGCGCCAAACAGATCAAGGATTTGAAATCTTTGACTCAGACACGGGAAAGACGCACCGAGAGCTATATGACGTAGAAGTAGCAGAGGCTTACCATCAGCATCAGGCAGAGAGAGTACATGCAGCGGGAGAAGCCAATGATATGTCTCAGGTGATCGCACGGTTGGACGCAATGAACTTGTGTTTGGGTACTTTTCAAGAGGATGTGGTTGGAAGGATGGATGAGTTCCAGCACGAGTTGGAAACCCAAACAAGCCGTATTGATGAGATTTACACAGGTGTGCGGGCGTCAGCATTTCAGAACGCTTTTTACAACCAGCAGCACTGGACGTACACTGATGCGGTGAGAGATCATATGAACTACAATGCCGGGTTGCCATATCAACCATACGAGGACTATCAGTGAAAGAATTTCGAAAGGTTGAACATTGAGGATCGAACTCCTCAATACTTCCCAGCCTATGGTCGAGTCCCCACCACGACACGAGGAGACAGCGTGGTGCACCCTACGAACCCATACCCGCCTGCACCTCTCATGCAAGAAGACCGAAATCCCTTCGGGGAATTCTTTGCTGGTATCTTTGGACCGCCACCACCACCGCAGTAGTCAGGTTCTTACGTTCCCTTTCTTTAAGTAGGATGATTTATTGTTTTTGCAATTATTGTTTTGTTTTTGCATGCATTGTTATTTTGAATAAATGTGTTTCTTTTTAGAAGATTATGTGAAAAGCGAGCCGTAAAAAGATCCGATCAAGTTACCCTATAAATCTTTGTAGTTGAGCGTGCAACAAAAAAATGATGATGTTAGTTAGGTCGGTTTCAAGCAAAAAGATGTAATTATATGAGTTTAAATATAACACAAAGAGTCATAGATGCTTAAAACCAAGGAAGTGAACCGGGTTTGAAGTAGGATATATTATGTTGTAGCGAGTGATAAATAACAAGGATTCCAATAGCCGCTACTTATTCATGAAATAAGGGGGAGGAAGCGAACACGAATAGAGCCTCAATTCAAGTGTGGCCTAGTTGATTCAGGAGATTAAGTCTGAAGGGTACCATCATGCCTAGTCCCCTAAGACCAACTGGTCTGGGAGTGGCTGACCCAAATCCTGTTACACGGATCATCTAGAAAGTCATAGTAAACTTGAACGAAAAACATAGACATTGCATGAAAAGAACAAAAGAGAAAAAAAAATTAGTAGCTCAAGTCATGCATCGAGGAAAAAGATGGTCCAGTGACCCACGTGAATTCAATTCTATAACCTTGAGCTAAAAGGATAATAGTGGTGAGGAATTTTTGAACAACTATTCGAAAACATCACGATATATCTGAAATAAATTCTGTTCGTGTCTTGAATTTTATACATTATGAAGGCTAGTGTTTGTTTAAATAAGTTGATTATGTCTTGCACGCTTGATAAACCCGATGTTTTAAAAGTCTGATTTTCGTTGCTTGCTCGGGACGATCAAGAATTAAGTTGGGGAAGTTTGATCGGGTTATAATTTATCATGTTTATTAAACCGTAAAAGAGTTGTTTTTAGTAAAAAGTGTCATAGAATGTGCTACTATTGAATAAATTCTGTGCTTGTGCAGGTAAACAAAATCCGGTCTAAAATGGCGTAAAAAGGACAAAAATTCAGAGCCAGGCGCAGAGAGGGGCGCAGCCCTGCGCCCAGACCACGTGCTCGACAGAAGAAATTAATTCACAAAAATACGGATTTTACAGACAGGCGCAGGGGGGGCGCAGGCCTGCGCCTACGGCTGCGCCCAGCCCATTAAAATATAACGGCCGTTTTTAGGGTTTTTCCAGCTTTTCCTATAAATACAAAGTCATAGTTTTAAAGAAAGGATTGTTTTTTGGAGAAGGAAGCTAAGTAAAAGGACCCCGTTTGAGCGAACACAAGTACGAAGAGCACATGAACCAAGCTACGACATTGGCTATGAAGATGGATACACAACTCTGGAGTATTGCACCAACAATGTCCGGCTAGTCTCGCAATAATCATTCTCGGAGGAAGCACAACGCTAAGTGTTTTATTTTTAGAACGATTACTTTATGTTTGCATGGTTTTATTATTTATATTTAGATTTTAAACCAATGATTGTTATTTATTTTGTTGCGTTTCGCAAGATAGTTCGTTGATACTTTATTATTCGTGTCGAGTTATTTATTTAATTAAGACGAGTAATCAAACGTGTCACCAGCTATGCCCAAGATCACGTAACGATTCTAATAATAATTATCATAAAGATTATGTCTATGTAATCTTTATATCGTTTTTATAAATTAAATACAAAGCTAAGTGTGGAATCCGGGAATGGTTATCTTCGTATTTTATTCAATCAAACAATTTCATTAAGTTTTCTTTTTGCAAATTTCGTAAGTAATTGGTTTTATAAATCAAGCAATTACTTTTCTACAAACCAATCAATCTCTTTAAATTATTTAATTTACGACGTTAGTCGCTCGAATACGTGCAACTAACCTCTCGCTCTCTGTGGATACGATCCCTACTTACCCTAGCTTCTAAGGTATTTAGTGGTTATTTTTGACGGGTTAACGACACTCGCATCAAGGTTTTACCTTTTTCAAATGTTGAAGGAATAAAGGTAACTTTTTCTTTATCTTTACATTTTAAAACAAGCATTGAAACTGATACAACTTTGGGAGTTGTAGGTACTTGTTTCAAGATACAAATGATTTCCTTAGTTTTAACAGTTCCTTTTTCTTGAAGAGCCCTAACAAATTTATCTATCTTGACAAAAATTTCATTCGAAGGATGAACCTTAGAGTTCATGAACAGATGAAATTCTTCTTCAGAGTTAATTGTTTCAGCAAGAGCTGGATTTTTCTGAACAGGTTGAGAGGTGAGTCCAGGCTGTTCCGCAAGTTTTATTTCATAATCTTGAATTACTGCCTGGAGCTTTACATTTTCTTCCTCAAAAGTTTTATGTTTCAATCCAAGATCAGAGTTCATCTTCTCAAAAATTGAATTATGAATGTATGGCTTTTGAGGAAAAATTGTATTTTCAGAAAAATCCTTATCAGAATATGTCTGAATGACATATTCTGTTTTTGGTGGATCTTTATAACTTTCATTGAGAAGGTTATAATCCAAAGCAATTTGCATTTTGTCCTCTATCACCATTTCAGATCTTTGCCCGATTCCACTTCTTCATATGCTTTTAGAAACACCATTTTTAATCCTAAATTCACGTATCTTGTGTCATACAACGTTGGAGAGTACGAAATTGGTTTCGTAAGATACTTAGGATTTTCACAACCAATACCAGCTTTTGAATTATAAACATCAGTGTCTTTTGGTTGATTTAAGTAAATCGTTTAATCTGTTTGACCTCTTTTCAAGAATTCATCTTCTAAGGTTTTTATTCTCTCATAAAGCTTAGTTCTTTCTTCAAAGATCGAATTGTATTTTACAGAACAATTAGCATATTCTAATTCAGCTAATTTGAGTTTTTCAGTTATGTCTGTAATAGTGTTACTCAGTTTCTTATTTTCGAGCTGAAGTTTGTCGAACTTTTCTTCCATAACCGAAACAGAATGCAAAGCGAATGCCCTATCTTTGGAAAATTCTAATACTAATGCATGCTCAAGTCTTAATTTATTTTTCAAAGAGTGGACATTCTTTTTCTCGGCTTTTAATGATTTTTCAAAATGTTTTAGCATATGAGCCATTTGCACTAATTTATTTTCAAGCTCAAAGGAGTTATCATTATCTGAGTCAGGATTAGAATCTACTTCAGGTGTCTCAGAATTGTCAGAATCTGGTCCATCATTCTCATTAGCTTTACTGCATCCTTCTCCTTCAGTAGCCATTAGTGCAAAATCTTCTCTCAGCTCAGTCTCTGAATCTGTATCCTCAGCTTTAGCATTCTCAGCTTCCTCATCAGTCAGCCCAACCCATACTTCATCTTCAGCAAGCATGGCTGACTCATTTTTCTCGGACTCGAATACATTCTGAGATGTTTCAGACTTAAAGCAAATATGCGCATCCACATCAAGAATATCTTCATCATCGGAGAGTTGAAGTCATTGATCATCTTCAGCCATAAGTGTTTTCCCAGCTTCCTTTTGTTTTGCGAGCAAAGCCTTTTTGGTGTAATACTTAGAATTCTTGATCACGGGCTTTCTGCATTCCATGGCATAGTGGCCAGGCTTGCCGCAATTATAGCATTTTGGCTCTTCTTTTTTTTTGGACAGCTTTCTCTTTCTAATCGTACTTCACTTGCTTATTACCACTACTCTCCCCATATGGATCATATTTCTCACACTTATCATACTTTCTTGACCCAGTTTTATAAAGCAACTTGTTATTCGTTGGTTTGTGATAAAACTTTTTCTGAAATGCCTTTGTCAGCATGGCCATTTGCTTTTTCATATCTTCAATTTTTGAGTCTGCAGATGAGTCGGATGTTTCAGAGTCAGATGAACTTCTTAAAACTACTAGCTTCTCCTTCTTCGACTTGAATTTGTATTTCTTTTTAGCTAGGAGAGCCAATGGATCTGCAGTTGCCCTTTCAACATGCTTCTTGTCAAATACTTTTCTTAAAATGACCTCTTGGTAATTGTTTAGATTCTCAAGGACCATATGAATATCCATTTCATCAATGTCCATGGTCTGTTGGATAATCATCACATATTTTTCCCACTCAGTATTCTGAACATTCAAAAACTTGACATTGATGTCTAAGTTTGATTTGGTTACACCTTCCACTTGATTTCACTGATGAGACTAACAAACCGATAGTAGGTATTCTCCAGTAATTCCCCTTCTCTGGCCCTAAAATTCTCAAAGGACATCAAACTATTTCTTGCTCTGTTCGTTGCAGCTTTGTCGAAACCTCTCATCAACTTGCATGCCTCATCCAAGTTGGATTTGGCAGTAGTATTGTTCGTGACACTGATGTAAATGTCATTTGGGATTGACAGTAACAAAAACTTCCTTGCAGTCTTGTCTCCTAGTTTCCTTCTTTTCTGTGCCTCGGACAGATTTGCATCAGTAACATCCTCAGTCCGTTCTGTAACTGGAGGAGTCCCATTTGGAACAGCTGGAATAGTGACATAGAACTTTATAGGGCCATCGGTCAGTGATTTTAACATCTCATCAGCTAAGTCCTGAAAACTGATGAATTCCATAAACCTTTCCCTCTATTGGACGTATTCACCTCTGTACAGATGCGGAGGTTTGGTTTCAGCTCCCATTGCAAGAGCGTCTTTAAACATTTTGAATAACTGATTTTGATCTTCCAATACCTTTTATGGAATAATGAGTGAATTCAGTGAAGTAAATCACGGATGAGGCTTGAGTAAATCTCGAATTAAATTGAGTGAATCTCGCAGGGTATGTGAAGACTTAGAATAAAAGTTGATTGAACCTTTATAAATCTCGATGAACTCTTGATAAAACTCGAAAGACACTTGATGAAACTCGAATCACCCTTTTAAAACTCGAAGAATTCTTTATAGAACTCGAATGAAACTTTAGAAAACACGAAGAAGTCTTGAGAAAATACGAAGTGTGTTTGATAAATCTCAGAAAACACTTGTCAAAACTCGATAAACACTTGAGCAATCTCAGAATAAACTTGATAAAACTTGGATGGAACTTGATAAAACTCGGTTGAAGGTTGATAAAACTCGGATAACTCTTTATAAAACTCGAACAACACTAAAAAGTTAGTGTATCCTGAGATTCAACAGTTTTTCACAGTTCTAAGTTCAGATCCACTATTTTTGACAAAAACTTCACCAATTGATTTCAAACTTGCAACGTAGACACATTTTAAGCACGGAAACACTTTTTGTGAAGTGACTTTGGCCAATTCCCGATTAAAAACCTATATCGACCAAAAACCTAAAGAACACACACCTTTTCAAAAACTCAGAAAAATCCCAAATAATTTCTGTGTGTTTGGAGATGAGATATGAGACTATAATCAATTGATGCATCTTTTCAAGCTCTATAATCGATCAAAAACTGAGATTCAAACAACCACAGAATCAAAAACCTCACGAGATTTTCAGAGTTTGAATATTTTCGAGAAGAACACTCAATAAAATAGTGAAAATCGCATTTTATCACTCAAATATTTCCATATCAGGATCTGATAACAATTGTTAATATGAAAATCTAATTAAAATAAAGATGAATACAAATAGGAACAGATTTAATAACAACCAACCGAATGATTTAATATTGAGCAGTAAATGTTTACAATGAAAAAGGCGGCTCAAATATTTTTCTCTATGACAAATCCTCACAAAAACCTAGGCACTAAATTCTATACTGAAAAGCTAGCCACCAAGGATACATATTTTTTCTATTTATAGTCTAAGCAAGTTTAAGATAATTACAAATAGTCACCTCTACTTTACATTCATAAACAAATTAATCTATACCTAACACTTTCTCTCTCCTCAAGTTCTCAATATCATTTTTCAATTATTGCTCCCTTCGACTCACTTTTATCTGAATGATTTGGAGCACCCCCATCTCCTTTCACTAATACCCCTCTTATATCATTTTTACCTCTGCTCAACCGGATCAGCACCCCATTATGTTTGATCCTTCTCAGCTAGATCTTAAAGACCCTCACGTCTCATATATAAAGAGTTACTCCATGTGTAGGTGATTCTGTTATGGGAAGACCATAGGAGTGATACATACATATACATATATATATATATATATATATATATATATATATATATACATATGTATGTATGTATGTATGTATGTATGTATGTATGTATGTATGTATGTATGTATGTATGTATGTATGTATGTATGTATGTATATGTATACATGCCTATACGCTCATGTGGTGCACTAGAGTCAGCAGATGTTATCAAAGATGATGAACTTTGAGTTCTTGGAATTGCAGCTAGCATATATATATATATATATATACACACACACACACACATGCCTATACACTCATGTGGTGCACTAGAGTGAGCAGATGTTATCAAAGATGATGAACTTTGAGTTCTTGGAATTGCAGCTAGCATAGAATGCTTAGAAAAGCTGCTTTAGCATTATGAGAATGAACTCAGGGAAAGGAATCAGAAAGGAATGGAGACGAGTGAATGAATCAGAAGAATCAGAGTTAGGTAATTCAGAATGAATGAAAGATTTTGATTTGAGTGAGATTCAGGTTTCAAGGAGATATGAAATATCAGGGAATGAAGAGAATGATCTGAATGAAGTAAATAAGAATGAAATGAGATCCAGATAGAAGTGAATTTCAAATGATCTCCTCATAATGATACCCCAAGAAAAATGTCGACTCTCATTCGTTGGGAGTCGACAAAGTCGACGACCGCCCATTGTCGCCTGCACAAACCAAACATGTCCACTCAGATACCTCTCAACAAGTTTTTGTTTCGCTTGCACACGGGGAGGACCGAAATAATCTACCACCACCGCATTCGGAGGCAGGAGGTATTGAAACCTGACAGCAGCCCCAGTTGACCAAAATCCCTTCTAATGCATAAAATGTAGAGCCTATCCATCCAGACATAAGCTAACCTGATAGGACACATACACAATCACCCTCTGCTGGTCTTTGCGACCAAGCCGAAACTTCTGGACCTGATGTCACCCCTGGTGACACTGGAATGATGGAAGGAAGTCCTGTTGTGGCTACTATCACGTCAACCACTGAACCAGGCCATACAGCCTCACCATCTGTCGTGCCAAAGAAGACTTTACATTACCCGAGCAGATATGTAAGTGTTCCAGTCTGCCTACTCTGAAAAGGTCGATAGTCACCATGCCTCTATCCTTAAACTCATTAAGGGTAAAGGCGAGGCAACTTCGACCTCTACACCACCTCCATTCCCTGCTCGCCAAAGAACTGGAATTATATTTGAGGAACCGGCAACAAAAGCTGATATGAGAATCTTGTAGATCAAGATCAACAACGTTAATGACAATGTTGGATTACTTTTCTCCATTGTCATAGACCTTGTCTTAAGGTTAAATCTCTTGAAGAAACGTGACAATCTCAGGCTACATCTCTTAAACGAAAGCATGGTGATCCTGATGATCACGATCATCCTGAGGGGGATAAACAATAAAGAACGTCTGAGACAGGCTATGTAAAGTTGAATATAGGGGGAGCTTCAGTTACAGAATTTCTGGTATCTGAAAAGGATAAGGGCGAGCGGGTAGTTCAACAAGAAGTTTCAAATGCCTTAATTGTGTTCGGTGAATGTTTAGAAGAAGATTCAGAACTTCAAATGTCAATCACTGATCACATGCATGAAGAAGTTAAGTTGCCGGTCACAGGGAGAGCTAAAGAAGATGTAACAACTGGCACAAAATCAGGTTAGCATTTATAACTAAATCAAGTAACTAATCAAAGTGATTAACAAATTTCATAAGGAAATTTATTACAATTTGAAACAATTTCATCGGTGAGATGAAACAACAAAGTAATTAATCTGATTGATTTACGATATAATGGATTAATCAACTAAGTGCATAATTAAATTTAGATTAGTGACACTAATCATGCATAACAAACTTACATAACTCTAATTATGCAAGACAAAAACAATTCATTAAACTAGTATATTTCATAAGTATTTATAAAATTACATTAAAAGGAAAATACAAGAATACATCTTTAAATACTTTATTTAAAAAATGAAAATACCCTTTTTTTATACCCATTTAGGCCGGCCTATAGGTGGGTACAAACCCCACATTTGACTTCAAATTTATAAATGAAAACCCATGCACAATCACCATCAAATCTTCTTCCTCCATCCTCCTTTCAACATCACTTAAGATTACACTCCACCTTCACATCCTTGCATCTTTTCAAAGACCCACCTTTTTCCATCTATAAATAAGAGTTCAATTCATCTTCATTTCCACACTATGCAAGATAGAAATCCTCCCTTTCTCTCCTCTTGAAAGCCGGCCAAACACACACCCACAAAACCAAAGTTGTTTTCATTTTGTTCTTCAAAAATACAAGGAAGTTTGAGGTACAACAAAGTTCAAGATCAAATCTTCTACACATTTTCATACTTCTAATACATCAAAGTATGTAAATACTACCTTATTACTTCTTATATTTATGTTTATATAAGTCTGCATAATATATATAGTCACTAACAACAACAAGTTTCATTAAAAGTCATGTTTATAAACAACTAGTTTTGTTTTAAAGTTTGTTTCTTCAAATGTGTGTATAAATATATAAACACATAATGTAAGCATGAATATTATGAAAACAATGTATATAAATTTGTTTCATCAACTTTTATACATGTGGTTTTTGAATAAACAACAAGAATCACAAGTTGTTAAAAGGTTATGAAATTTGGATTTTCGGCATAAATATTACATCAACTTTGAAAATTCATAACTAATTCAACAATTAACGAAATAAGTTGATTCTTGTTTCGGAATTTAGATCTATGTTTTAACTAAATATATTGAGGTTTTCATAATTTAATTCAGAGTTTTGAACCCCCAAATACTATTTGGGAACCGAAAGGTCTAACAGCTCAAATATGGCCAACATAGGGTTTTCAACAAGCCTTTTTACTAACGTAAACACCTCGAAAACTAACCGTTTTTACCTTGAAAAATTCATTGTATATAGTAGTTTTATGATTATGAATACCAAAGCCCAAATCGTTTTGAAGCTTGGTCAAAAATAGCCACAAAGTAGGCCGAAAAATCTCGATAAAACCTGGAAAATCCTTATACATATAATTGACCTTTTTAAGTAGGTTTTATTTATAAACTTGTTAAGTTGGGTGATTTAAAACATAAAAAACCCTCATACATGCATATTATCATTTATGAAAATTATTAAGTCCCTCATATCATTTAGGACTCGGTTAAATACATCAAGTTTCATCACAAGTCATCAACGCAATCTCCATTTTACGCTCATTTTTGTCATCACTCTTGCGGTGAGTTTTTATAGCCCCTATTTTTAATTATTCGTAAAATTTTGGGGTGTGAATACATGCTCAACCTTTTATTTTATATGGATGGACACAAGTACTTGAATCATTTTATGTATTACATAAGGTTACACTTCACCACCGCCCTCAATCATGAACCGTTAATTACTACGTAAACGTGAATATTGTGGATAGATCTATTTGGGTTGATGCCCCCATCCGGGTAGGTCGCTCCAATTGTAAATGGATGCATAGTTATTTGACAATTCTTAGTATTATGGTGTTGGATACCACATAGGGCACTCAAAAAGTTAAGTTTCGGGGTCATGAGGCTTATGGTATTACTTAAACTATATGATTCGCTTTTGTTTATAAACTCAATGAAATCTTGTGTATTCCATACAATGTCTTACTTATCAAGTAAATCTATGAGCTCACCAACTTTATGTTGACATATTTAGCATGTTTTTCTGAGGACCTTAAGAGCTACTTTTTGCACTCACAGCTATTTTGCAAGCTTTTGGGAGGCACGAAGCATTTTCTAAACAAACTTGGAGATTTATTTACATAACTATTAACGGACTTTTATAATAACGGACTTTTAGAATAGATGTCTTTTAGTATTTTGGGTTGAGGCCCATTATTCCCTTTGTATTATTTATATGATTGTTGATTAATGAGAAAAGGTCAAGAGAGTTTATACCAAATCACATGGTATCAGAGCAACCCTAATCCTCTCCTAACCCTAATCCTCTTCTCCTCCCCTCTCCTAACCCTAATTCTCCCAATCCGGCCGGTCAGTGACCTGCTTCCGTCGCCGCCGTTCTGCTGCCGTCGCCGCTTCATCTTCGTCTCTTGTATCGCCCTCTCTGTCGTCCTAAGCAACCCTAAATCGCCCCACTGCTGCCGCCTAAATTAACCCACTGCTGCTGCCTGAATCTCTCCTAGCCGCCACCTGAATCGCAACCCACAGCCGCCGCCTACATTAACCCTAAAACATCCGCCGCTAAACCCCCCCTCTCCTCCTCCTAATTCTAACCCTAATCGGCCGCCTACCGCCGCCAACCGCCGCTCACCGTCGGCGGACACCACCTGCTACCTCCTGCTTCTCCTTCACAGTCCCTTATATCTCCTGCGGCCACCACCTACTGTCGCCGACTTGCGGCCACCATCTTTCTGCCGCCGCACATACAAATAACCCTAGCCGTCACCTCCCTAAACCCTAATCGCTAGAACCCTAGCCGTTGCCTACCCAAACCCTAGCCTACTTCAATGTCAGAAACAAATTCTCCCACCTCCGCGTTCAATGCCGACAACCCTACCCCACCCCCTGCGGCTCATAACCCCGGTCTTCTCGGCCCCACACCACTTACCCCACGACCCCCTTTGCCTCCCTCATCTGCACCACCACCCTCTCAACATGGTTACTGGACCTTTGTTCCCTACACTCATCAGCCCACTACTCTTCCACAAGCTTTTAGCACAATGACATTGCAGACACCCTCCCCGGGTGAGGACTCTGGATGGTACATGGATACGGGCGCTACTTCACATCTCTCGGCAGGTACAAGTAACCTTACTACTGTTTTTAATAATAATGCATTAATTTCATCTATATTTGTTGGCAACGGAGCCTCCATTCCTGTTACTAATACTGGTCATAGCATCTTGTCATCCTCCCCTCATCCCCTTCACTTAAAACATGTCCTTGTCACTCCCCAAATAGTCAAAAACCTTATATCTGTTCGTCGTTTTACTCGTGACAATAAATGTACAGTTGAATTTGATGAGTTTGGTTTTTCTGTGAAGGATTACCTGACCAAGAAGCTACTCCACCGCTGTGATAGCAATGGAGATCTGTACCCGTTCACCACCAATACCCAGCTTGCTTTTCTTTCCTTCAGTCATTCCACGTGGCACCAACGACTCGGTCATCCCGGCGAGGAAGTGCTACGTCGTCTTGTTTCTTGCAATTTAATTCGTTGTAATAATACAAAGCCTTTGACTTTGTGCCATGCTTGTCAACTTGGCAAACATGTGAAGCTTCCGTTTATTTCTTCTAGTACTGTGGTTGATAATGCTTTTGATATCATTCATTCGGATTTATGGACTTCTCCAATTCCAAGTGTTGGTGGTTTTAACTATTATGTTCTTTTTCTTGATCATTATACTCATTTTCTTTGGGTTTATCCGCTTAAGCAAAAATCAGATGCGTTTTCAAAATTTGTTCAATTTCGAGCATATGTGCAAACCCAATTCAATAAACAAATAAAAGCTTTCCAATGTGACCATGGTGGTGAATTTGATAACTCCCAACAACACACCTTGTTCAAAAATAATATCATTCAATTCCGTTTTTCATGCCCAAAAACTTCTCAACAAAATGGGAAATCTGAACGCATGATTCGCACAATTAACAATCATATCCGCACCCTCCTCTTCCAAGCCTCCCTGCCTCCTAATTTCTGGGTCGAAGCCCTATTTATGGCTGTTCACTTACTAAACATTCTACCATCTTCTGCAATCAATAATGAAATCCCTTTCACTAAACTATTCAACAAACAACCAATCTTCAACCATCTTCGAATTTTTGGCTGTCTATGTTACTCTCACACCTTCCCCTCTCATAAATTACAACCTCGATCCACCCCTTGCATCTTTCTCGGCTACCCCACTGATCATCGTGGCTATCGCTGCTTTCAACCTACCACCAACAAAGTCATAATCTCTCGTCACGTAATCTTTGATGAATCTCAATTTCCATACACCTCACTTACCTCTACCCCCCCATCATACTCATTTCTCGATAGTCCTTCCCCTATTGCTCGTACCATTCTCACGTCTACTCAGAGCACTCCACCTCCACCTCCCACAGTCATACAACCCTCTACATCACCTATCGCTGAAACTCCTCCCACCGACTCTCTCAATAACTCTCCAACTCAACCTCAACTCAACCCCACTTCCCCCTCTTCATCTACTCACCCTGAAACCACCCTACCCCCACCTCCCGCAAACCCCTCTCACCCCATGGTCACCCGCTCTCGATCCGGCATTTATAAAGCTGTTCAACGTCTGAACCTCCTTGCGTCTCACATTGCTCCCCTCCCTACTTCTCATATTCAAGCTCTTCAAATTCCCAATTGGCACAATGCTATGACAGATGAATTTAATGCATTAATTAAAAACAGTACGTGGAAACTTGTACCTCGACCAAAAGGTGTTAATATAGTTCGCTCCATGTGGTTATTTCGACACAAATTTAATGCAGATGGCTCCCTTAATCGCTACAAGGCTCAATTGGTAGCCAATGGTCGAAGTCAAAAACAGGGTATTGATTGTCACGAAACATTTAGTCCGGTTGTCAAACCAGCCACCATACGTACCGTTCTGAGCATTGCGGTCTGTCATAACTGGCCCATTCACCAACTTGACGTGAAAAATGCCTTTCTCAACGGGCATTTATCCGAAACGGTATACATGCATCAACCCCCGGGATTCAAAGACATCACACATCCTGATCATGTCTGTCTGTTACAGAAATCATTATACGGCCTTAAACAGGCCCCCCGCGCTTGGTTTCAACGATTTGCGAATTTTGCCACTCGCATTGGATTCTCTCACAGCAAAACCGATACCTCTCTGTGTATTTTTCGTCGGGGATCAGATATTGCATACTTGCTCATCTATGTTGATGACATCATTCTTACCGCTTCCTCCTCGCCTCTCTTGCAGAAAGTCATTGCTTTACTTCATCGTGAGTTTTCTATGACCGACCTCGGTCCACTTAACTACTTTCTTGGAATCTCAGTGGTTCGTTCAGCTTCAGATCTTTTCTTGTCTCAATCCAAGTATGCTTTGGAAATTTTAGAACGGGCCCACATGGCTAACTGCAATCCGTGTCGCACACCGGTTGATACTGACAGCAAACTAGGACCTGAAGGCCCCCCCGTGTCTGATCCAGTTCTTTATCGTAGCCTAGCCGGGGCCCTTCAGTACCTCACATTCACTAGACCGGATATTGCTTATTTAGTTCAGCAACTATGCCTCTACATGCATAACCCTCGTGAACCACATCTTAATGCTATGAAACGTGTCTTGCGCTACATACGTGGAACAATTGATCTTGGGCTTCAGCTTTTCCGTTCGACCACCTCCCAGCTAACCGCCTATACTGATGCTGACTGGGCAGGCTGTCCGGCCACTCGTCGATCCACATCTGGATATTGCGTGTTCTTAGGTGATAATCTTCTCTCTTGGTCCACCAAACGCCAAGATACCACATCCAGATCTAGTGCCGAAGCAGAATACAGAGGTGTTGCTAATGTTGTTGTTGAACTCTCTTGGGTACGGAATCTTCTTTGCGAACTACACTTTCCCCTCCAAACGGCTTCCATAGTCTACTATGACAATGTCAGTGCCGTATACATGTCAGCAAATCCGGTACAACATCAGCGAACCAAGCACATTGAGATTGACATTCATTTTGTTCGGGATAAAGTAGCTGCCGGTCATGTTCGTGTCTTACACGTGCCGTCCAGATTTCAGTATGCTGACATATTCACTAAGGGGCTTCCGTATCAGCTTTTTGCAGATTTTCGTTCCAGTTTGAGTGTTCGTTCTCCCCCTCAAACTGCGGGGGACTATTAACGGACTTTTATAATAACGGACTTTTAGAATAGATGTCTTTTAGTATTTTGGGTTGAGGCCCATTATTCCCTTTGTATTATTTATATGATTGTTGATTAATGAGAAAAGGTCAAGAGAGTTTATACCAAATCACAATAACTAGTTTATTACTTATTTTTGTTTAGGTACTTTAATCTCCATTATTCGTGAACTCATTTATTTCATAATTGTAAAACACTCATTATCATTAATGTATTTCGAAAACGTCTCATTTAGAGGTCGTTCATTATGATTGTGACTTTGTTTCCGACGTCACGCCTCGTTGCCAAGCGGGGTATCGGGGTGTGACAAAATATGTCTCCAAAGAGCTTAATCCAACTCCTCTAAGGATAATAGAGCCAACAGAATCATTGCTCTTCAATTTGATGAAGAGGAACAAGAACAAAAACAGGTGATGTTCAAAAATCTAATTGAGTATCAGTTTCCAGGGGAGGAAAGGGGTAACTCAAGAAGAGTTCACTTCTCAACTTGAAGCTGAGGAACCTTCCGATGATCTTTCCTTTATAAAAGAAATATCGGCTCCATCTCATGTCTCTAGTATTCCTAAACCTGAGCCAGTTTCGGAACCGATGAATCTTTCAATTCAATTCGTAAGATCTACTGCGCCAAATGTTATGAGAGAGGTTGAACGTCATCTATCCAGGACATCTGTTTCTTCTTCTCCAAAGCAACAGGTTAAAGACAAACGTCATGCTCAAAAGTTAGATGCTCAATCTCTCAAATGGATAAGGAGAAGAGTGAAGAGTTATAATATGGTGGAGAATTTTGCAAGATTGTTCGTGAAAGAGGTTAAGACTCTGAATGTTGACATATTTTGGTCCACTGAAGGATTAGAACAAAGAGACAGAAAAATTTACCTCTTGATGATCGGACACGCTAGAAAAAAGGAAAGTGAAGTCAGGTCTCATTTCAGTAATTTGTTCATGAGTATCATGTCGGCGTCGAAGAACAGTTGGGAATGTTCATTTGAAAATGAAATGGAGACCGCCATTTCTTGCAATCGCCAGAAATTCCCTCAAAATATCCTAAAAATATCGACAGGTGGTTCCCTACGCTCGCGCGACAAAGAAGAGGAATACGTTTGCATCACCACTCTTAAAATCTGTGATAGTTGAACAAGAAGAAACAATTATAAAGATAGCCAAAGGATTAGATTAACTTTCAAAGATGATCATTGATGAACAAAGGTTTTTCTCTAGAGAGTAAGACGGCTACCCATTTTTTCACCTTGAGCTACTTTTGTTACACACACAAGACCCTAGGAGACCCGTTAAATACTAAAAGCCTAATAGGTCAAAGCTCATGGACTCAACTAATAAGCCCTTACAAAATATGAACATAAATACTAAATAATTACATAATCTTGATTACAATAAAATAAGTCCAACATATATATACGTGTGTGTATATATATATATATATATATATATATATATATATATATATATATATATATATGTGTGTGTGTGTGTGTGTGTGTGTGTGTGTGTGTGTATATATATATATATGTATATATGTATCTATGTATGTATGTATGATGTATGTATGTATATATGTGTGTGTGTGTGTGTGTGTGTGTATATATATAGAATATGGTTTGAGAGAGTACCACTCCTTATGCAGCGCACCAGAAGGTATCAAATTCAAAAAAACATTAAATTTTTTTTTCATAAACATGTTTTAATTAACATTATGAAGATAATATGTAAATTTTACATATATTCACATCACCTAGCTCCTTAAAATGATGTGAACGTACACATGCATAAATTTGAATATATGTGAACGTGCATATATGTGATGTTTGATTTTATGCGCTTAGAGTGTTCGAATTTGCATGAAATTTATATATGATTTGTGTAATGTGAAGAACTATATCTACGTTGAAGCAGGTGATGTAGCCCATGTTAAAGAGGTTTGTTTTTTTGAAAAAGTTAGACATGTAAGTGATGGATTAGGCCCTCCTCCCCACCGCCTCACGGAGGAGTGAAGTTGGAATAATTAAACAGTGGTTGCTTTATGGGTCATGTTTTTTGATGCATTGGGTTGAACGTGAAACAATTACGTCCAATCTTTTTATATAAATCATTAGAGGCTACATATGATTACCATAACTATATTTTTACAACGATAATGTAATTATTAAATAGAACATCTTATAAGGTTGTATGCATATAAAATACACTTGGATAGCTTTTGATTCGTTTCTTTTTTTGGTCAAAATTACAACTTTTTGACACATTCACTGTAAAGGCCCTAAAAAAATTTATTTGTTAATATAGTCCATCTGTCCAGTATTAGTTTATATGTTTTTTTGCGCAACAAAAGACAAACAGTGTGTTGGTTTAGTAGGTAACCATCTTATATTGGAATCCTAATGGCATGTGATCGAATCCCATTATGTGCATTTTTTATATTTCATCACTACCACTTGAATTTTCATCTACAGATATGGTCTACTTATTTTATATCAATATACTATCCATCAAATTCAATATTTATACTTTTGTTTTTCAATGAGTTTGATTTTTTATTCTTGTTTATCATGTGGTTTATGTTATTTATTATACGACCATTAAAAATAGTAATGAGACATATATTTCTTTTTGAAATGTTATTTATTTTTGACACATATGTTTATTGTTTATATTATGAATCATTTAAAATTTAAACTTTGTTTTCTCAATTTACTAATAAAAATATAATTTACTATTGCATGCAATTTTTCCAATTTATAATCATACAAATAAAAAGTATAGTGTTTTTTTCTCAATATTATTTAATTGTAACTTTGTTATACGAATTTTGCTTATATATATAAAGGGCCCTTTTTAAATATATGCCCCTAGCCTCAAAAATGATAGGACCGACACTGAAGTTGTGGGTCAAAATTTCCAACCGTATTTAGTGATATCTATATGCTTGCCTAAATTAATAAGAAAATTATGAGAACCTTAAGGGTGTGTTTGTTTTCAATTAAGAGGCTCTGAATTAGGTCTGAAGTCTGAATTTCAGATCTTAACATAATTTGTATTGTTTGTTTAAGTTCATATTCAAGAGGTTACAACCTCTGAATTTCCCTCTGAATTTTAAGAGAATGAGATTAGTCTGAATTAAATTCAGAGCCTCTTAATATCAGACTTTAAGGTCTCCTCATAATTTCAGACATGGTTTTCAGACATTTTACCTCTTAAAAAACAAATACCACCTAAGTCTTTATACTTTTGTAGGCTTGCAAGGGTATGCGTTATGTATATGTTCATGGTCGCGCCAAGTATCTCTTGGTCCCTTGAAATGAAATGGCGCGTCTTTTATCAGACGAGTGTGAACCATATCATATTCTGAGGGGCGATTGGGTTAGAATGAAGATGGGGAAATACAAAGGGGGCCTTGGAAAGGTATTCACAAACCCTTCTCTCTTTGCTGGATATTCTAGAAAGGAAAATTTATGCAAAAACCTCCAAGTTGGATCTTTTTTGCGATTAAAACCTCCAACCATTTCCATTGCACAAATACCCCAACCGACTAAAATGATACAACTTGAATGTTTTTTGCACAAATATTCCGTTTAGAAAAGTTACCGTATTAGTTTCCTAATCCTTTTTTGTAGGTTGTGGATCCAGATATTCATTTTAAAAATGGCTACAGTGAAATTAATCCCAAGGATCGACTTACAAGCCTTGGCAAACAAATTGGTATGTCTAATAAGTTTTTACTTTACAAGTGAATTGTTGTATTTGTAACCTTGTAGGAGAGACGTTTATACTTGTTTATTTATTTAATGGGAAGTTGCATAGAAAGGTAGTGTATTTCTACTTCTGGTATTGAACCTTTTTACCCCCAACTATGTCCAAGATGTGTTCTTTTAACTCATAAATTTTTTTAAAAGTCTATTACCTTTTATTGGGACCAAACGTAACCCATTACTCGATATCAAACTTGGCCTAAAGTATGTTACACCTATTAACATTTTCCTAATATTTAAGATTTCCCTTTTTAGTTTACAAAATGTTTATTACTATTCTAAAATCGATTCTCTTTACTTTATCATGACGATATGTTTTCAGGTTTTAGAATCTTGAAAAAATACATTTTTGGCTAGGGTTTTCTTGAGTTATTTGCAAAAAGATGGTGATTTAATATTTTATTTCCCAAATACTTGTACTAATAAATTTATTTACCAATTGATGGTATTATTAGAATTGGTCATTTATTATTCATTTTCTCTTTCCATCTTTAATTTTTATTTTCTACTTATATACTCTCAAAACACCTAAATTACACAATTGATCCCAAAATGATTTAATTTAATAAATGTCAAATTTTTTAATTTCATTTCATTTTTGACAAATTTGATTATTTTTTACTATGTTGTAATTTATGTAAATATATAAATAAATAAATAAACGCACACACGTATATATATAATTACTTCCTAAAATGATTTAAGTATAATAATAATAATACTATTATTATTATTATTATTATTATTATTATTATTATTATTATTATTATTATTATTATTATTATTATTATTATTATGTTCAACTAAAGATTATATTTTATATGAAGTTACATATTTTGGCTAAAATTAAGAATTAACAATGTAGCAAGTTAACAAAATAATAAAATTAAAACATTTAAAACGTTATATATTTCATTTATATAAACTTAATTTTATTTCGATTTAACATAATGTATGCGCGTACCCGAGTGTATGTATATCTCATTATATTATACGTTGCGATTTCATTTGTGGTTAAATCAAGATACATTAAGTTTATAGATATTGTTAACATCTAGATTCATAAAAATATAGAGGATTTTAAAATAAATTTATATAAATATAGAAAGAAAATTTCAATTTAATTATAGAAGATAAAGAGAATTTTTTTTTTATAAATTTATAAAAACAATGTTAGATTTAAATATAGGTTTAACGTTTAGACTTATATTGTTGTGTGTGTGTCTATATATATATATATATATATATATATATATATATATATATATATATATATATATATATATATATATATATATATATATATATATATATATATATATATATATATATATATATATATATATATATACATATATAATATAAAGCTATAACATATTTTAAATCTCTTAATGAAATATATAACGTTTAATTTAATCATTTCTTGAAGTTGATATGTTTAGATTTATTTCTAAATAAACAAAATATTTAATTTTGACGTTTCCACGAAATATATAATTTTTAGTTCAACAAAATATATAAATATAATAATGTATTATTATTACTATTAAAATACTTTAAATACTTTTAACTTTTTAAGGACCAATTTTATAAGATTAAGTATACAAATAATAACAAAGTGATCAAAAGTGAAACCAATTGAAAATAATGAAATTGACATCTTTAAAAAGTGATCAAGTTAAATCATTTTAGGGACCAATTATGTAAAGGTTTATAGAAGTTGAAAAAAAGAAAGAGAGATAAAGCATAATAAATGATTCTTTAAAAAACTACCATCATTTAGTAAATAAATTTAAGGGGTAAAGTCATACAATAGTAACCTACTTTTGAAAATTTATCAATATGGTACGTCTACTTTTTTAATTATTGATATGGTACCTGTACTTCAATTTTTCATACCGATATGACCATATTTGTAATAGACCCCTGTTTTTCATACCATTGAAACCCTGTTTCGTATGTAAAAATCGGGCTCTATTATGTAGCATGACCATATCGATACAGAAAATTAAAGTACACGTACCATATAGACAATTAAAAAAGTAGACGTACCATATCGATATATTTTCAAAAGTAGGTTGCTATTGTATGACTTTACCCCTAAATTTAAAAGTACAAGTTTTTTAAAAATAATTTTTTAAACTACCATGCTTTTGTAAATAACTCGGGTTTTCTTAATTCGGTGATCAAGTATTAATAATGTCAGCTATAGTCCCTTAACTTTATTTTTTCGTGTCACTCATGTGAAATTGAGTGACTTCATTGGATAATTCAAAAGGTTGTTAGAAAACAAACATTAATTCATTGGATAATTCAAAAGGTTGTTAGAAAACAAACATTAACTCATCTTATAACTAATTGAAGTTTCACGTAAGTTTGTGCAACAAAAGTTATGTTTTTATGTGTACAAAGACCATCATAGTTCACAGCTTTAGCCTTTAGGTAGGAAAAAATGGTGGCAAACTAAAATGGGCCTTTGTGATAGTTGGTTGCTAATAAACATTTGAAAATCATGTTGATGGATGTTTCAGGAAGGTAGGGAAGTTTCGAAGGAGAGAGTTACCCGTACTCAACCCTACTTTATGAATGTTGATGAAGCTAGGTGGATGTCTTCTGTAGCAATGTTTAATTACACTCGGTGCTTTCTTGACATCACTCATCTATTAAATTATTCATCTTTTCACTCTTTGTTTGATTTCAAGAGCAATGAATATTCCTGTTGAGCGTAGGCTAGATCCAAATGATATTGCCATCGGTTACATTGAAATTATAAACGGTAAGCTGTTCAAGAATGGCTTTTTATATAAAGAAGTATCCATGGAATCAGTAAGCACTCAGGATATACAGCTGCGTTGTGACGAACTCAAAAAGTTTGCGAAACGTGATGCGAATGGGAATGGTGGTATTGCTAGCCTCCCAACAGTCTCTCAAAACGTAAAGAGAGGACCTTTCATAGAGGGTGATAGAGTTTTCGTCTTCGATGGGGCCCTGAAAAATGTAGAAGGATTTGTTGTGAAAGTTGAAGAAGGCATTGTTCATATTTGCCAGAACCAACTGGATGTGTAAGTAACTCCTTTCAATTGTGTGTGTGTATTATTATAAAAAAACATTTTTTTATTTGATACATAAATCGTGAGATTTTGTTTATGCATAAAGTTCATCTTTATGCACAAACCTTTTATGTATAAAAATGAAGTTCATTTACAAATAATATTTTGTGTTTGATACATTAAGACTCGGAATATAAATCATGTGAATGGTTAAAACATTATGTGAATGATCAAATCATTTACGTCATTCACATAAAAATTTGTGTGAAATTTTTACATATAAACGTACGGTACTCGGTTAATATAGACTTTTGACATTGATATACACATGTTTATGTAAAAAAATTAAAAAAAAATAATTTTAAAAGTACGGTGTGTGCTTTAGAAAATGAAAAATATTCTTTTGAACGTAAATGTGTGTGTGTGTGTGTGTGTGTGTGTGTGTGTGTGTGTGTGTGTGTGTATATATATAAATATATATATATATCTTTATCTTTATCTTTATCTTTACTACTAATAAAGCATTTAGCTTTTTACAATACATCATGCATAAGGTACAACTGCATAAAGCACTTTCTTGAATTTTAAGACTTACAAACTTCAAAGCATAATGTACAAGTGGGTATTGCAAAGTAATTAAAAACGACGGGGTTTTGTTTTATAAATTTGAATTCTTGGGACCGGAGTCTTGGAAATACAAACTGACTTCTCGTCTTTTCCCTATGCCTGTTGACTGCTCTCTCGCTGCTCTCAACGATTGCTGCTTGTGCTCTCAAATCTCCAGCATCCACCGCCTTCCAACAACAGGCCTCATGCAGCCACTGTCTCCCTCCAATAGCCACCGCCTCCGCCTCCACCTCCACCTCCACCCTCTGCCACCCTGCCGCTCAGCCCACCACAACCCTCAACCCTGTCACAATCCTTTAGTTTCGTCGTCTTTTATAAAATGAAGTTAGGGTTTTTCTTTAGTCACCTCTATTCCCCAAACTCATCTCTGTCGCGGTGACACCCAAAGTTTGCTTTTCAGGTATGTGTTATTGTCATACGGCGTTATGTATCCTCACTCTTGATTCTGTTTATTATTATAAAATTTTTGGATTTAGTTTGTGCTAATTTCGTTTTCGATGTGCTTGATTGAACTGGTGATTCGAATTGGATAATTATAAATAATAGGAGTAATGACGATGAGACTCGGTATGCACAATCGATCTTCAAAGCGACATGCCACATAATCGATCTGTTCATAATCGATTTGTTGTTCATAATCGATCTGTTCATCATCTCCATCGACTTCTGTTTCTCTTGTTCAATATCGATTTTTCTGTTCTGTTGAGATCTACATCGATCTTTCTGATCTAAAATCGAAACCACTTCGATATTTCTGTTGAGATCTTCATCGATCTTTCTGATAATTCTGTTTTTTCTCATTCTTTTTGTTTCAGTTCTCATATCTTCATCAATCTTTCCGTTCTATTCTTTGTTATTTCTTTTTTTATTATAAACACGTTTTTTGTTTTGATTGTAAGCAGGTGTAGATTTCACTATTGTTATCCATCTATCAACGACTATCTCAGGTATCAATCTTTCTTTTAATTTTGATTCCCAAAAACTACTGTGTTCTCTGTTTTTCATCCACAAATACTCAATTAGAATATATTATACACATACATTAAAATGGTGTTGCTGCTGTTTTAATTCAATAGGCACACACACTCACTTGGTTTGAGTTTCCAATGTGCTTGTTGTGGGGTTGCTGCTGCTGATGATCTTTTTTCTGTTTTCCAGCCACCATCACCACCACTCCGAGACTTGTATGTCTTGGAGTTTAGCTAGATCACTCAACACACTTAGCTACTTAATTTATTTCCGAATTTGTTAGGATCATTGGTGTATTAATAACATGAAATAACAACCAGTTGCAAACATCATTTGGTTTTCAGCAAGTAAGATATAATCATTAACTGATTCTATACAATTAGCTATAGAATACTATGAAATGGATTTTTTTCACTTTGGCAAAGTATGTTGCAAGTGCCAAAATCTTTGGCCTTGTTTCCCTTCTTACGGATTTGTGGATAAAATCAAATAGTCTCTCTTAAGCCATGTTATAACCCTTCTGGTATATATAATTAAAAGATACCATTGTAACATACATATATAGTTAAAATCTGATATATATGTCATATATGCTCAATGATATTCTGTTAATTAGTACCAAGTGATCATTATTGAAATATATGTCATATATGCTCTAAATATATAGCAGCTGGAGTTGGATGTTTATGTCGAGTGTATTTTGAAGCTTAATTAAAACTAAATCAATTTTGTACGGTGGTTTCTTTGTTTTATAAGAAGGGTTTTTGTTGTCAGCTTTAAATAAGGTTTATCCATGCATCAAGTTGTTTGTGTTTAGTTGATAAGGGGGTTGGATTTAATTTTTATTACTTTTGGGTTTGACATTTAATAGTTTTGAGGCTTTTTTTGCTATTGTTTTTGTCGGGGATGACACTTTTTAATTTTGTTATTGTTCTATATTGTACTCACGAATGAAGTATTGGTATTAAATCAAATATAAAGCTGGAATGTCAGTTTTTTAAACATTTTTTGTTGTAGTTTTAATGTTTATGGCATTATGTTACAAGTTATCCAAATTGATGACTTTTCCTTAGTTGATTGCTAAGTTGGAGAGGTTATCATGGTCAGAGATTTTGAAATTAAAACTAATTTGCAGATGCAATTTTTTTCTCTTTTGTTTTGTAGCATTTTTATAATCATGTTTTGTGAAATGAAACTTATTTAATTTGTAATCTAATAGAAATTTCATATTTATGCAATGAGTTTTTATTCATACACATTCTATATTCCCATCTAACGTTTAGCCATCACTCAAAGTTTCATAGGTTGGACTTTGGAAATTTGCGTAACGATCTTTGTTTTTCCATATTATATTGATGAGCTTGGTTTATATCCACAATAACATCATCTTATATATTCCTATGCTGGTTATCTATTCCTATGCTGGTTATCTGGTTTCATCACCTTCATCTTACTTCAATGTGTGCGGCTGTGATTGATATTGTGTCTGTGTTGCCCGCTTAGCATTGACCTATTAACATTGAGGCTTAATTGAACCTTAATTTACTAATCATATCAATCAGACGATCAGTAATATTTTACTTATGCTCATCCGTACTTTTAGGATTGCTTAATTCTGGAAATACTATCATCACCAATTTTCTCCCAAGTCTACACGTTTTTACTTTATTTTTATATTACCATCTTCTCTTCTACTTTTGAGCTTATGCTTACAAGATACATCTACAGTCGATGGTCCTGTATAATTATGATGTTGCTATTAATTTTCCAGGTCTAACTTTGTTTTTAATTTTCAGGGTCTAACTTTGTTTTCTTGTAGTTGCTTGCTTTGGATATTGCAAGCCATTGGTCGCAAATGTACAGGTACGTTTGTGTTTACGGATGTTCAAGGGGACAAAACTGGACTCGGAACTGATAAAATAAGAACCATGAAACCAATAACAGAACCTATCTAAACTGGTTTGGTTCTAGCCTGTTTTTGTTTATAACAAATTTTGTCCCAAACCCGTCTATAATAAAAATTCAGGATTCATATTTGAATAACGTGAAGTTATAATGATGTCATTTCAAATAAAGAAGTTTAAATTTATTTGATTCTAGAATGTACCAGAGCTGTTTATTTAATTTTCCTATTAAGTCATGTTTAGATAGAGTGACTGTCTTGTGAAGTATTTGGAGTTTGTTAAGGTTACGGTTCTAATCTTATAGTTGTATTGGTTTTGGTTTATTGCAACTTTTATACAATTATATAGTTCACTAATGGCTTCCAAATTGTAAGTGGTTTTTCTAATTTCATCATTATTTACTCTATTTTCATGATTTTGTTGGGAGTTTCAGCTTCTTATTGATTGTCATTGGTAAATGCTCAACCAGTAGGTGATACAAATGTAAAGGTATGTGTTTTAAGCTTTATGTTTGAAAAACGAGCGACAAGAAATTTTGTCTTTCCAAAAGTGTTTTCTAGGTGAAAAATTTTCATTTTCTCTTATTTAACAGATGGTGTGCTTTATTTTTTTATTTTTTATTTTGAGGTACTGATATCCAGCTTCTTTTTTATTTTTAAACAATAAATATCATTTCTTGGGTGATAAAATAATAGGTTGGTGTGTTAGAGTTACAGTTCTTTGTGGTTTGGTTGATAAGGAATTGGAGAAGAAGCCAAAATCGATGCCTAAAGCGTGTTAGCCATTGACTCCAAGAAATCATGGCGGTGAGTACATTGTTTACATAAACTTAAAATTTTTGATTATCTAGACATTTGGGAAACAAGCATTTAACATACTTTTTTAAAGTAGAATTCGAAAGACTGGTGATTGTAATGTGAAAATTTTGATTGATTGATAGGAGCTTAATTTAGGTAAACAGAAGGTAAGATGTTATGATTTATGAACGATCAATTAATCCTCGATGACACAAAATGGTGGGAATTTACAACCACAATTATCTATTATTTATAGCATTATTAAGTCTCTTTTTATTGGTGGGTATCTTGAACACTTTTTATAGCCTTCTTTATGATTTTCTTATGTTTGTTGCTCAGCTTTAAATTGATGTGCATTGAACGTCTTTATCAAGATTATGGGCATGATGTCATGAATTTTAGTTTGATCACACACAGTTTCTGGTTTTAAATGAGACACACACACACACACACACACACACACACACACACACACTAATTTTTATCAAGGGGCTGCTGCTGCTTTGTTGTTTTTTCCGCTAACCATTTCGATCAACACACTACTTCACACACAATCACATTATGTTTTTGTTTAATTATAAAGCTTTTGCTGCTTCATTTTTTTATTGTTGAGGCAGAGACTCAGCCCATTGCTGAGATTCAAAATCTACACATGCACACACAACACTTAAACTATTTCATAATGTATGTATAAGTATTTGCTGCTGCTGTTACATTGATTCACTGCAATACTCTGAGACTTTACAGTCTCAAAGTCATCATGCAAGCACATCACTTATCATATATCGATTAATAATGTTGAGGAGGGTTTATACTACTCGGAATTTCAATCCGAGACTTGGCTTATGGCTGAGTCTTGGAGTCCCTAATTCATACAAACACACACACCGCAAACACTGCCAAAACTGCACATTTCTTCTTGTTTTCTTTCATTTTCTAGCAATAAAATCAAAGGATTAAGGGTGTTTGATGCATCTAAATGAACAACAAACATACATATATATTTTTTATCATTAAAACATTGACTTTTATATTTTTTATCATATATAGTAACAACTTTTTATTTTTCTATCAATAATAGTAATTGGTGACCTGCAAACCTGTTTAGCAGGTCACCAACAACTTCCAGTTATCAAAAATAGTAAAATCTTTTCATATTTTTATCAATAATAGTAATATATCAAATTAAAACCTAACTTTTTTTTTTTTAAGTTTCCTAAGATTTCATAAACACCAAATTAAACCTAAGATTTTTTGTTGTGAAATTTTATGATAAAATTTTAGTTATTTTGTATTATTATTTATTTAATTAATTATATTATTACTATCTTTAGCAACTATTTTTCAAATTTCACTAAATTTATTTATTTATAATTTTTATTTTTTTGTAACCTAATAAATTTTTAAATATATATTCTGAGTATTTATATTTAGATAATATTCGATTATTTATTCACAGTTATATATAATATGAACAAAAAAATATTAAGAATCATGTCAATTTTCATTTTTTCCAAATGAAAAAACTACGAACCATTATTTTCTTAGTTTTTCGAACAACATAATACAAATCGTTTCAATTTTAATTTTTTCAATCTAAATGGGTCATAGTTTTTTTTAAAAAAAACCAAAAATTAAAATGAGTCTCAATATTTGATTTAGAAAAACTATGAACCACAATTATTCATAATTTTTTCATTCCTAGTTAAACTAGAGGGCGTTGCTATACGCACACCCATTTAATTTTGCTAATTGCACACCCTCTTCTTCTTAATTACTTGATTAGTGGCGTGAGTTTCACAAATGTCACATCAATATATTATTTTTTTATTTTTAAGAAATGTGGGACCCACATTACTTATCACACCCCCCATATTGTCACGTCGTCTTTACTTTTTTGTTTTTTTTTTGTGATCTGGGACCCATAAATGTTTATGACACACCCCCTATTGTCACATCATATTTACTTTTTGGGTAAATTACAATTTTGGTCCATGTGGTTATATATAAATTATGGTTATGATCCTTTTCACGTCAAAATTACATTTTCAGTATATATGGTTGTCGTTTTGTTATGCTTTGAGTCCTTTAACCAATCAATTTTTTAAATGACCATTTTACCCTTTAACTTTGTTTCACTTTTGGTCCCTAATTAATTACTTTCTTTTTTATATTACTTTAATTACTTTTATCCTATTATCATTTATTTGATATTTAGTTTTTTTCTTATTGTTACAATTTAACTAAAGTATTATTTTTTTTAATATGTTTACTTTTACTATTATTATTATTTATTTATTTGATATATCTTTTTTTTATTAATTATTACAAGAATTTAACTAAAATAAGTTTTACATATATGTATTTCTATGTTAATGAGTTTTATTATTATTAATATTACAATTAAGTTCAAATATTTATTCAACTATTATACATTTATTTTTAAAAAATTTTATTACTTTTCTTTTTTAAAACTTAATTATTTATATATATAATTTATTTATCTTTTTTAATATTATATATTACTCATAAAAATACTTACTTATCTTTAATTTATTTATTTTGTTAAGTGAATGTATTTTTATTTATTTTAGAATACATACATACGTGTGTGTATGTATGTATGTATGTATGTATGTATGTGATAGTTCCATATCAACAATAACAAATATGATCTAAACATTTAAGAACACAATTGAAACACAATCAGTCAAATGATTAATATTGAGTTGAGAGAATATTACGTTCGGTTCCTTGCTTTCTTGCACAGCAAACTACCTTTTTCTTTTCTAATTCGTGCAATAACCGTACCACTACAATACCAGTACCTGTATTATATACAATTAGAAGTATTGTATATTTACAATATTTCCCCTGAACTTATTACAATAAATTATTTTCATCTCTATTTATATTTGTACCCAACAATCTACCCCTTAGAGATGAAAACAGTTTTTCAATTCAAGTTCAAATCAGGAACTTCAATCATTTTCTCTTTTTTTCTCTTTAATCTCTGAACTTCTTTGCCTCTATCTGATCTTCAAATCTATAGTTCTCTAATCTTCTTTTTTCTTTTAAGCAAACTCTCCCCCTTGAATCATGAAAAGTTTTTTATTCTCTCCCTTAATCAATCATAGACAACTTGTCATCTTTTATCTGTAACAACCTAGTCTTTAACCAAACATGTAATATCTGATTTTGAGCTAATAATGTAATTTTATTACATTATTTATTTTGTAATGAAATTATTTAATTAAGTTAAATAAATGTTATAAATTAGTATTTAAATGATCAAATTAAAGTGATGTATTATACAAAAGTGTAGGGGGTTAAATTGAACTTATAGCTAAAATGAATATAGAAACATAAGAAATGAGCATTTATGCTCATTAACACCAAATTAAGAAATCAAGCTCTCTCTCTCTCTCTCTCTCTCTCTCTCTCTCTCTCTCTCTCTCTCTCTCCCTTCTCTCTCTCTCTCCCTCCCCCCTCCCTCCCTCCCTCCCTCCCTCCCTCCTAAGCCTACCGCTTCTTCAAATTTTCATCAAAAATTCACCAAAGATCATTAAATTGCAATAAATTTGATGAATTAAAGTTAAGGAGAAGTTATAACAAATCATCAAACATCAATAATCTACAAGATTTCAAGGTATGACCACGATTTAGGTGGTAACTGAGATGACCACTTGCCTTTGGTCGAATTCTCATACAACAACAGTTATCATTCAACGATCAAAATGGCTCCTTTTGAAGCTCTATATGAACGAAAGTGCAGAACTCCCACCTGTTGGCGTGAAACAGGTGAATCGCCATTAGCGGAACCTGCCCTTCTACAGTTGACACATGAGAAGATTCAACTAGTCAGAAGAAACATTCTCGAAGCTCAAAGCAGGCAGAAGTCATATTACGACAATCGTCATCGATCTATCAGTTTTGCAGTCAACGATTGGGTGATGCAAAAGTATCTCCAATGAAGAATGTGGTGCGATTTATAAAGCGAAACAACTTAGCTCCGAGATTCATTGGTCCATTCAAGATCGTTGAAAAGATTGGGAATCAGTCTTATCGTCTTGAATTGCCAGCAGACTTAACGGGAATACATCCGGTATTCCATGTTAGTCATCTGCGAAAGAGTTTAGCTGATGAAAGAGAAGTGCATATACCACATGTTAATCTGCAAATTGATGAGAAGCTTCGCGTGGTTGAAGAGCCAGAATGTATTTTGGACTCGAAGACCAAAAAGCTTCGCAATAAAGACATACAGATGGTGCTCGTTCAGTGGAAACACCACAAGGGTTCGCATCAGCCTTGGGAATCAAGAGAGGTCATGAAAGCTACCTATCCAAGTCTGTTCGAACATAGCTAACTTCGAGGACGAAGTTTGTGCGTGGTGGAGCCCATTCTGTAACAACCTTGTTTTAACCGAACTTTTAATTTCCGTATTTGACCTAATAATGTAATTTTAATTACATTATTTGTATTGTAATTTAATTAAGTAATGAAATTATTTAATTAAATTAAATATTATAAATTATGGCAACTGTCACACCCCGTTATCCCGGTTGGCAACGGAATGTGACATCGCGGAAGCGTAACCATAATCATAACGAACGACCACTATATGGACGTTTTCAAAAATACATTGATTTAACTTCAAATATAAATATTGTTTTACATAACCAAAATACAGCGTAAGTAGTTCTTAAAATACCAAGATTTAAATACACAATTTAGTTTATCCGGAAAGATGCAAGTAAATCTCCGAGTTTGAAAATGATGCGACTCCAAAATGAAAGAAAGCCTTGGAATACTTCCGATAAATGTGCTTGTCTCAGTCTCCTGAAAATACATGCTAAAATACGTCAACAAATTATTGGTGAGCTCATAGGTTTACGCGAAAAGACCAATTGTATGGACATTATCAGATGAGTTGAGTTTATAAAGCATAAATTCTGTGTATGTATTACATAAACCATCATGCAACCGAAGCTTAATTAAATGAGTTTGCCCTGTGCATTATTCCCATACGTAATACCGTGTGTTGAATATATATGCACCCGCTGTTAGCCGAGCCGAAATAACCTGGATGGGGGACATGACTCCCGATAGATCTATCCACAATATATTCGCGCTTACAAATAAATGCAATTAACGGTTCATGATTTGAGGGCTGATGGATCCAAACATGTAATACATATAAGAAATATACAGTTTTAATGTCCATATGAAAACAGTGCATGTATTTCCACCCCAATAGATAGTGAAAATAGGGGCTATGAAGACTCACCGAGCTTGTGATGGCAAATGCGCGCAAAAATGCAAGTTTGCGTTGTTTGATGGGTGATGAAACCGGATGGGTTTAACCGAGTCCTAAATGATAATAAGGACTTAATATCTCTAATAAATGATAATATGTATATCTATAGATTTTTATGTCTTAAATCACCCAACATTACAAGTTTATAAATAAAACCCACTTAAAACGTCAAGTTTATATATATATATATATATATATATATATATATATATATATATATATATATATATATATATATATATATATATATATATTTAAAGGTTTTTCAGCCTACTTTGAGGCTGTTTTTGACCAAGCTCCAAAACGTTTTAGGCTTTGGTTTTCTTGGACATTAAACTACTATATACAAAGAATTTTTAAAGTCAAGAATGGCCATTTTTCGAGATGTTTAGGTTGGGGAAAAAGCTTGTTGAAAACCTTATGTTGGCCATTTTTGAGCTGTCAAACTTTCGGTTTCCCAAATAATTTCTGGAGGTCTTAAACTCCAAAATAAATTATGAAAACTTCCACATTTATAGTTAAGACATAGATCTAACTTTTGAAACAAGAATCAACTCACTTCGTTAAGTTATGAATTAGTTATGAGTTTTTAAAGTCGATATAAATTTTCTGCCGAAAATCCGCAGTTTATAAACTTGAAATAACTTATGATTCTTGTTGTTTATTCAAAGACTATTTGTATACAAGTTATAAAACACATATATATTACTTGTTTTCATAATATTAACACTTTTATGATGTGTTTATATATTTATAAACACATTTGAAGAAAACAACTTAAAAACAAAACTAGAAACTTATAAACTTGAGTTTTTATGAAACTTGTTGTTGTTGGTGACTATATATATTATGCAAGACTTATATACTCATAAATGTATGATGAAATAAGTTAGTATTTACTTACTTTGATGTATTTGGAGTATGAAATTGAGAAGAAGTTGGAACTCTTGCAAGATTTGGACCAAGAACACTTGAATTTCACCAAGAACACTTGAATGAAAATGTTTGTAGTGGGTGTGTGTGTCTGTGGGATCCGGTTTTAGAGAGAAAAAGAAAGAGTCTTGGTGTGAAAATAATGAAAGGGAAGCTCTCTATTTATAGGCAAAGTCTTGGTCTTTTAAATGGAGGTTGAGTGGAGTGTTGGATGAGATGAAAGAAGATGGTGAAAAGGATTTGATTTTGATGGGTTATGGAAGTGTGTATTATAAAAATGAAGTCAAAACCTACATGTACCTCCCTATGGGCAGATTTTTAGAAGATATTTTGATGTATTTTCATTTTTTTTTTGTATAAATGTATTTAGAATGTATTCTTGTATTTCCCTTGTTATGTAAATTCATAAATACTTTTGAATGCATTTGTTTAATGATTTGTTTTAGTCTTGCATCATTAATGTTAAGTAAGTGTATTAATGCATGATTAGTGTTACTAATCTTAATTTAATTATGTACTTAGTTGAATTAATCCTTCATATCGTAAATCGATCGGATTAATTGATTTCCCGATTCATCGCACCGATGAATTTGATTCTAATTGAGTTCAATTTCTTCATGAACCTTGTTAATCACTTTGATTAATTTCTAATGACCACTGATTAGGTTATAATTGGCTATTAAATACTGATTAGGTCGTAGTTGCTAACCTTGTTTAATGCCGGATGTTACAGTCTCCCCCTGTTAAGGGAATTTCGTCCCAAAATTAGCTCGTGTTCTCCACTGCTTGAGTATTTGAGAACAGATGAGGGTATTTTTCCCGGAAATGATCTTCGCGTTCCCACGTAAACTCCGGACCTCGCTTAGAGTTCCATCTGACTTTTATTATCGGGATCCGGCTGTGTTTTAGTTTCTTGACTTCTTAGTCCATTATTTCTACAGGTTGCTCAATGAAGTTCAACTTATCAACTAATTCTAGCTCGTCCATGGGTATAACGAGTGTTTCATCGGCCAGACATTTCTTAAGGTTGGATACGTGGAAGGTATTATGAACGTTACTAAGCTCTGGGGGCAGATCGAGTCGGTAGGCTACAGGGCAAATTCTTTTGAAAATCTTGAATTGTCCGATATAACAAGGGTTCAGTTTCCCTTGTTTCCCAAATTGTATCACGCCCTTCCATGACGAGACTTTTATCAGTACCCATTCTCCTAATTGGAACTCAAGGGATTTTCTCCTTACGTCTGCATAACGCATCTGACGATGGCGGGCAACTTTTAGTCGAATCTGTATCTGTACTATCTTTTTGGTGGTCTCAAGTATGATTTCTAGGCCAATGACTTGACGATCCCTGACTTTGACCTGTCAAAGGGGTGATCCACACTTTTGTCTGTATAGTGCCTCAAACGGAGCAACCTTAAAACGTGTGTGATTGTTGTTGTTCGATAATTCCACTAAGGAAAATGAGTATCCCAAACACTTCCCAAAATCCATCACACAGGCTCTTAATATATGTTCTAGGGTTTGGATCATTCTTTCACTCTGACCATTGGTCAGAGGGTGATATGTGGTACTTGTGTCCAAGTTTGTACCCAAAGCTCGCCGTAACGATTTCCAAAAATCTAGATGTAAATCTGCTATCTGAATCCGAAATGATTGAAATGGGCACTCCAGGTTTGGAGACGACGTCCTTTAGGTACGTTTGGACTAGCTTATTAATCCTGTTGTTCTCCTTGATTGGTAGGAATGCGAAAATTTGGTTAGGCGGCCGACTATTACTCATATGCTTTCCCTTTTTATGTAAATTCATAAATACTTTTGAATGCATTTGTTTAATGATTTGTTTTAGTCTTGCATCATTAATGTTAAGTAAGTGTATTAATGCATGATTAGTGTTACTAATCTTAATTTAATTATGTACTTAGTTGAATTAATCCTTCATATCGTAAATCGATCGGATTAATTGATTTCCCGATTCATCGCACCGATGAATTTGATTCTAATTGAGTTGAATTTCTTCATGAACCTTGTTAATCACTTTGATTAATTTCTAATGACCACTGATTAGGTTATAATTGGCTATTAAATACTGATTAGGTCGTAGTTGCTAATCTGGTTTAATGCCGGATGTTACAGCAACATACTTGGTACGAATTATAATTGTGGAACACAAATAAAATATTAGAACTTGAACCGTTACGTAATTTATTTAAAAGTAATGAGAAATAGAGATCCATTGTGAACAAGTTATTCATTGTGAACGTTGTGAACAAATAAAAAAAATACATATAATCATTCATATATATCAACAAGTGTTTGTAACGTGATTCATATGATTCAAAAGGTTCATAGAAGTGTCTACAACAAGATTCAAAACATTCAAAAGGTTTATTTTAGTTTTTATAACAAGATGCATAGGATTCAACAAGATTCATAAGACTCGAAAAATTCATAGGATTCAATAAAATTCATAGGATCCAATAAGATTAATAGGTTAATAGAAGTGTTCGGTAGTATTTTCAACAAGATTCATAAGATTCAAAAGCTATTTTATGGTTGTTCACAATGTTCACAACGAATAAAGTGTTCACAAAAGATCTTTAGTCATGAGAAATATATAATTAAGTTCAAATTATATATTATGTATTATTATAAAGTTCAAATATTAAAAGAAAGACATAAACAAAAGTTTATTGCTCAAAATGAGAATTTTAAAAATTTAGAAAAATATACGTACCCAAACTTGAATACTTGTTCATTTTATCCCCAAACATAAAAAGCTCTCTGCTCTCTCTCTCTATACCTACGTTTCAATTCTCATCTTCTTCTTCATCTTCAACCTTCATCAAAATCATCAAGGTTGCAACAAGAAATCAAGATTTCAAGCCAATTTTATCAACAAACAAGCATCACACAACAAGTATTCTACAAGATTTTAAGGTAATTTTTTTATTTAAATGGTTCTCGGTTACCTACGGTTTCTGTGGGTTTATGAACCCAAAATAAATTTCAAATCTGTAAAATTTAAGCAAGTTATTGTTAAAAGATTTGAAATAATACACATGCATGTAAGAATTAAGTGTATAAATTGTTGTAATAGTTGTTTTAAAAAAAACAGAATGGAAATGAAACCGAGCAGTGTGTGTTGTGTGTGTGTTTTTCATTTACCGAAACCAAAAATATGGGATGGTTTCGGTAAAACCACACTACCGAAACATATATGTATGTGTTGAGGTTGCATACTGAAACTAAGGGTACTGAGACTATACATGTTACAGAAACCAATACCGAAACCATACCCTATGAAACTACCGAAACCCAGGTCATGAAATTGAAGAATACCGAAACCCATGAAAGGTTTCGGTATATACTGAAACCCACCCCATGAAACAAACTACCGAGACTCATATATTATACTGAAACCATGCTGAAACTAAGAGTACCGAGACATATATGGGATACTGAAACCATTGAAGGTTTCGGTTGAATCATGATACTGAAACCATGAATGTAATATATGTATATATATTGAAACCATCAAGATAATAACAGATATTATTCACAAACTAAACTACTGATACTATATATATAGATAGCTACCGAAACCTTAAAAGGTTTCGGTAATGTCTTCTCTACCGAAACAAACTGTGCAGCAACAATCACAGCAACCAGTAGCCTGTCTTTAATTGCATGGAATTAGTATGTGCGTGTGCCCAGTTACAAAAAGAAACAAAAAGCATTTCCTTTTCATTTACATGCATGTGAGTATGTACTGGGTGTGTGTATATTACTTATCTAAATATATATATGTATGTACTTATCTTAGGTGTGTGCTGTGCATGCAAAAAAAAACAATTTGATATATGTGTGTGTCAATATATATATATATATGTATGTATATGTATATATATATATATATATATATATATATATATATGTATATGTGTGTGTGTATATATATATATATATATATATACACACACATATACATATATATATATATATATATATATATATATATATATGTATGTATGTATATGTACAGTGTGTGTGGATCGAATAGAAACAGAAAATAAAAAAAGTTGTATATATATATATATATATATATGTACATGCGTTGTGGGTGATATATATATATATATATAGGAACAACAAAAGTAACATATGTAAATATATATCTATGTATATCTCATGTGTGTATGTGTGGAATATATATATATATATATATATAGACACACACACACATACATAAACCGAAATAAAGAAAAGATTAAACATGAACATATATATGTGTGACCATTTATATAATTGATGTCAAAACACAATTATGATTTATAAAGTTTAAATCAATAAATCTTTAGTTTTTTTAATATTCGAATAAAAATATTATGATATAAACATGACAAAAGTCACACATGTCCATGAAAAAGGACATAAAACCTTATGAGTTATCAGAATCATGACATTTAAAAATTAAAGCTAACGTTTTGCAAATGATAAATTCTGGAGAGGTTCAGATAAATTCTGAACAAAGTAATAAAGTTAAAGTATTGAAAGTGGGTCAGAGTTTGTAAAGCAAAGCCAAAGTCCACAAAGATTAAAGATTAAATTATGAGATAACTCAGGTGGTGGAGAAATCTGCTTGATAAAATCAACAGCTCAGACTAAAGACAACAAGTACCAGTGAGTTATAAATATTCAGTTTTACATGCTACATTCCGGTTGAGACATATTGTACATGATAGTTTATTTTGGCATTGTTTTATACTCAGCTGGATTGTGACCTGTGCTCACCATGTTTCGGTGATGCCCTGTGGATCATGATGGCTATTTGACTTATCATTATGCATAACATTGTACTTACAGTTCATTTCAGATATTGTTATAAGATGATATTGCTATCGTGACCTCGTTTATTTATGCTTTCATCATTGCTCGTGTCTTTGATGTATTGATTCAACTTATTATGATTAGCCTTGTCGGTCTATTGTTCTAGACCATGCAACTTCACCAGTTCTATTGAACTTGGTATTGATACTCTGATATTCCCTCATGTTGATTACTGGTAGCTAGCCCAGTACAAGTGGATAGCTTCCACTAAAAGCGTGAGCGTGGCCTGAACATCATCCAACTCTATGATTACTATGTCTCAATCATGAGTGGCTGTAGCGGCAGTCAAGACATATCATGCTAGACCCTATGATCCGCTTGATAAATGCATGTAATCTGAAAATCTATATTCTCACTAAGCAATGCTTATAGTTGTTGTTTAATCTTTTACAGGAAAATATAAGGGAAAGGCACCTGCTGGACCTAGTACTTAGGTCTTACAAGATCAAGCTAAAGTTTTCATAGACCATAGATTGGCAAATGATGATTGTGGTGGTCTAGGTAGATTTACTTTGATTGTATGGTGACATGTATTATATTACTCTTGTACCCTTTATAAGTTTAATTTGAAAACTGTAATCTCTACTAAAATCTGTATTAAACTTATCCTAATATTTTGTACTGTAATTTAAAATTCCGCAATATAATTACTCTATCTTAGTTATGATTGGTATCGTGTTGCAAGATGTGGGACCTAGACTCTGAGGACTGCCCCATAAGGAGTGGCCTTCACAGGACATTCTTCATTGGAGATACTTTCAGCATCACCCAATCGTTAACTGCAAAACTAATCGATCTGTGCCGATTGTCATAGTATGACTTCTTCCTGCTTTGAGCTTCAACAATATTTCTTCTAACAAGTTGAATCTTCTCATGAGTCAACTGTATATAGGCAGGACCCGCTAAAGGCGATTCACCTGTTTCGCGCCAACAGGTGGGAGTTCTGCATTTTCTTCCGTATAGAACTTCAAAAGGAGTCATCTTGATCGTTGAATGATAACTGTTGTTATATGAGAATTCAACCAAAGGTAAATGGTCATCCCAATTACCACCCAGATCAAGAACGCAGGAACGGAGCATATCTTCAAGAGTTAAGATAGTGTGTTCACTTTGACCATCTGCATTAGGATGATAAGCAATACTCATAGAGATTCGAGTACCCATCCCCTCTTGCAGCGTTTTCCAGAATCTTGAAGTGAAACGACTATCACGATCAAAGACGATAGACTTCGGCACACCGTGACAAGAAATAACTTCAGTAATGTACATTTGTGCCAATCTATCAACGGAGTACGTCTCTTTCATCGGTATAAAAGGAGCTGACTTCGTTAAACTATCCACGACCACCCATATGGAGTCGTGCTGTCTCTTGGTTCTAGGCAATTTCGTGACGAAGTCCATGTTTATATGCTCCCACTTCTACTCAGGAACTGGTAGTGGTTGCATATCACCGAAGGGTTTTGATGTGCCGCTAGCACACCTTAATTTTAATTAAGAAATGGAAATAAATAAACTAGAACTAGCGGACAAATAGGCAAGTATCACCTATCGTATACTAGTATAGCTTACGTAAGTCCGGGTATCGAACTCAGGGACAATCTGGTGGAATGATGATAATAAGTCGTCGGTTAATAATTAGCTATGTATTTAAATTGGTTTAAACTATGAATAAACTAAATTAATGTCTAAAGATTTATCAAAACTACACACACAATCCTAAGGATATTAAATACTAAGATTTTTGATAAAAGGAAACATGTAATCAAATGGGATCACTCCCCCTAAACATCGGATGAACAATTTAACGCACAAATCAGATAATATTCTAGTTATGATTCCAAAGCAACAAACACACAAATCTCTAAGTTATGTTTGATACTAATTTATCATAACAACCAATATCATATCCACTCAAATCTCTTATACATGAATACAATATCGATTATTTAACATATGAACAATGATCATCTAGCTATATAGATCTCTCACTATAGCACAATAATCCCATAACTCACGACGTGAACACGAAAACCTCTTTTAAATGTTCAAAACTTGAGTTATGCAAATCCGAATGTTCACAACAAGTTTACGTCTTTTGAAAGATTATTCGGTTAAAAACCAAATACATAAAATTCATGCTATATTCTCATAAAAACATAAATCCCCTCTCATTATTATGAAAACACCGATTAAACCTACTCTTTCACCATCTCTAGTAGAAAGATTCAACTTCACCAAGGTGTTTGGTTTATCAAAAACAAATACCAACTATTTCGAACTCTCGTTATGGAAATAATAAAGCATTCATAGCAAGTTTAACAAGTCTAAACATAATAACAAGATTTTCATTCAAAATACGCAAACTTCGATATATCATCCGATTACATACAAATATAAATCATCCAGTGTTTAGGGTTTGCTATCCAAATGATTACATCGAAAAACTACTCCATGCTAATGGAGTAAAACACCATCATACAATAAGCAAGCATTTCAAATATTAAGATGAACTTAAATATACGAAAAACTCCCCTAATGACGTATGTTGATGAAGATGCAATCCTTTAAGTCAAAACTCCAAGTAGATGTCTTCCTTTGCCTTCCTTCTTCCTCAAGAAATCAGAGAATATGTATGGAAATTGTTGATAAAAATTCGTCACCCTTCATAAATGAGCAGAAGCTTCCGTTACTTAAATCAAAGTCTAATCAATAAGTTTGTGGAATAACACTTAATTATTTTAATAAAAGCTTTCAGAATCAATATCAAATAAATATAACTGAATAAACAAAATTGCTTGTATTGCTGAACAGAATGATTACAATCACCTCTAATCTGTTTGATTAGACGAAGAACACAAATTGTTCTTAGGGTTTTTCAACCTAGAGGCTTATGAAAACTTAAACAAAAAGCAATTACAAACTTGAATACGCAGAAACTTAATTACAATTGAAAAACCTATTCTATGTATTTATAATGCTTTCTGATTTGTTTCTTTGAAGGACTCTGACTTCTCTGATAGTAGATATGCTGGAATCTTCATGTAAATATCTTTTCCTGAAAATCAGCACTTTCTGTTTATGAAACTGTTGAGCAGCTTGAATCTTTTAGCAGCTTGAACAGAGTAGCTTGAGTAGATTTATTCTGGCAGCTTGAACTTTTATACTAGCAGCTCGAACTTCTTCAACTAACAGCATGAACTTTGTACTTACATAGAAATTCTACTAACAGTTTGAGAAGTCTAACTAACAGTTTGAACTATACTTAGAATATTTCCCAACAATCTCCCTCTAACTTAAATTCTTTACAGAAGACTTTAAGTTCTATTCAAATTAGGAAATAAAACTAAGTAAACTGTTATTTACAAACCAAGGCTTTCAAAAACTTACAACTGTGCAAGTTTCTGATTCACTGCCTTCAAAAATTCTCTCTTCAAATCTTCTCTATCACAATATATTCTTACTGACCTCATTTGAAGTAACATAGCCTTTGGAAGATCATAGAATTCAAAATTGAAGAACATACCAGATCCATTTGCAAACCTGATTCTGTAAGTCTTTGATTTGACAAACAGATCAACTTGTGCAACCTTCATCTCCTTGGCATCTTCTATGTCCTTCCTTATTGACTCAGGATCAAAAATGCTCTGCAGATCTTTAATGGCTTGTTTTACTTGTGGGAGGGAAGACCTAACTTGAGTTGCAGTCCCAACATGATACATCCTTGTGAGCTCATCTCAGGTTGAGCCATATGCATTATACTTTTATATTCTTCCTCAGGACCAGTTTCTCTTCTTACTACAAAATGATATCTTAAGTCAATGTTATCCATTGGCTTAGCATACCAGTAAGTAATAAGAGGTTTTGAGAAATCATGCTGGTCGAGGGTCTTTTCAATCTCCATTACTTTTTGCAGCTGATGCTCAAACAGCACCCTTTTAACCTGATCAAGCTTTGCTTGTGAAATTGAATCTGATTGGAGAATAGGAGCAGCAGCTTGAACAGAAGGAGCAGGATCACTGGCAGCAGTTTGAACATTACTTATACCAGCTTGAGCTGAATCCTGTGATCTTTGGACTTCTTGGGAGACTTTGGCTACCTTACGTTTTTCTATTTCCTTGTCATGAATATCTTGCAGCCTTTCTGTGCTTATGGACTAAGCCATCTTCTTTGGGATGCCAGCTGAAAAGGCAAAATTAATCAAAAATCTTCTATGCTCAGCCTTTGAATGCCCTGTTGGCATCTTCCTCTTCCTTTCACCTTGCTTGACCACAAACCCTCTTAGGTAATCACCTAAGGTTTCATCATCTTTCATTGGGGCATGGGTTTGCTAGTCTAGAGCCTGATCTTGTTCTTCTGCTATCTTTCTTGCAATTTCAGCATCATAGGCAATCTGGGCTTCTCTAGTAGAAAATTTGTGCTTTGGAGACTCAATAAAAATACCCTTGCCCTTATCTTTGGTAGCAGAAGATGTAGCTTGGACTGAACTGATGGGAGCCTGAATTCCTTCTCTTATAATAACTCCAGTTGCTTTTGAAGAAGCAGCTTGAGTTTCTAGACTAACAGCTTGAGAAGCTGTTGGGACTGCTAGCCTAGAATGTTGGACTGTTGGAGCTGCTTGGACTGATTGAGGGATCTCCTGATTCTCCCCCTTTTTGGAAGCATTGGTTTGGTCAGGAGGACCTACAACCTTTGCCAATTGGGTTCGAATCAACTGCTCTAATTTAATGATCTTATTCCCACAGAGGGTAAACCCTTTATGGAGATAATCCATTCCTTGATTTTGAGCCGCTTCTGTCTGCCTGAGTGCAATGATTTGTGCCCCCTGTGCAGCAATGATGGAATGATAATATTCCAACCTTGCTACAACAGGTTGCAGCTTAGGATCCGTTAATAACATGAGTTGCAGATTAGCCTCAAGATCAGCAAACGAATGTGGTGCTTGTGATCTATCACTGGCATGAATAGCAGAAGTAGAAACCTCTGGGCCCCTCTGTTCTTGGTACTGGGGACTTCCAGATGGTGCTTGCACACCTTCTGTTGCCATGGGCGTGGTCTTAATTATGTTGGCACTGTCCTGTGCCACTTGTGCAGAAGCAACAGTAGTGTCAGCCACAGAACCCATATCGACAATCTCTGATGAGATGTCCACCTCCTGATTGAGGTTGGGAGTGTCCTCAATGGGTTCCCTTTGGATATTCTGTGCAGAAGTGTCCTCCTGCACAGGGTTATTTGGCTCTTGTATGAGGGCTGAGGAGGAAGGAGCTCCTGGACCTCTTTTCCTTTTGTATAGTATGATTGGGGATGAGGGCTTAACAATAGGAACAGAAGGCATTTGAGTATCAGGAGGAGTGGGTTGGGGTCCTGGGGGTGAAGCAGTAATGATTGGCTTAGCCTGCTCAGGACCCTCTCCTCTGTTTCTTGGAATGATGTCCAACATTGCAGAAGGCAATGGGACATCAACAGTCAAAACATTGGCACTTTGTTTTAGAAGACGTTTTATTGAAGGTAAAGAGTGCCTATGGGAAACATGAATCCTTTTATGTAATTTGAAATTACTGCAAGTTCTTGCAATAATTTCAGCCAAAAATCTAGGATACATCAAAAATTTCCCATGTTTTAGGGCATGATGCCTTAGCATACCCTGAAAAATCATATTAGAAAAATTGAACTGTTGGCCGGTTGATAAACACACTAAGGCAGTGGCTATGTTTGATGAAAATTCCGACCAACCAGTTCTTTTTTGGCTTATACATTGCTGAATAATATGTACAAGATATTTCCACTTAGGGGCAAAATTTGTTTTAAAGAAAGTAAAAGATTCAGCAGGACCCCTATATCCAATGGCATAAAGACCATTATGTAAAGCAGTAAGAGATAGGTCTGATATACCTGAGGCATCTTGAAGATGCAGATGTTGGCGTATGATTTCCTCAGTGATAGACACAGTGTTGCCATCAATTTTGGATGTGAAAGATGTGACTCCATTAACAGTTTTGACTGAGGCGTATTTCCAGAACTGTTCTATGTGAGATATGTAGATAGTGGGATTGATGTGAAGGGCATGATGGATATGGGAACTTCGAAGGAAGTCCATCATGTCGTGGAATGGTTCAAGATTAGCGTGTTTTGAGAATAGGGTAAACAGTTGTGTTCTTTAACGAACTCCATTGATAAACGACGGATTTAGGGTTTCAGTGATGTGCGTGGCAATTGTTCAGAGAATCGAAGAAGGGTTCTGGAAGATATTTTGCAACTGGTAGTTACAATGAAACAAAACTGGAACCTTTAAAGGTTTTGAAAAATATCTAAACCCGCGCACACACTTATGGAAATGACCAGATTACCCTGCACACTTTGACAGATCAAGTGAAACAACTAACAATCCGAGAAAATGAACTAGCAGCTTGAGAAAATACTCAAGCTGTTAGTTGAAAAGTAGGCGACTTCTAATGAAACAGTGACTCCCCCTTAATTAAGCATATGTATAAAGAAGAACAAATTAATCCATATTAACCATACCAATATTTGATACTAGGAAGGTGAATCTTTGTACATCAAATGGTTTTGTAAATAGATCAGCTAACTGATCATCAGTATTAATTTTGGTAACTTGGATTAATTTCTTCTCATTGCAGTCTCTTATAAAATGAAATCTAATTTCTATATGCATGGTTTTGGGAAATTTCACTGGATTTTGTACAATGCTAATTGCACTTGAATTGTCAATATAAATGGGAGTGGATAGGAAATTCATACCATAGTCTCTTAGTTGATTTTGAATCCACATCACTTGGGAGTAGCAACTTGCAGCTGCTACATATTCTGCTTCAGTAGATGAAGTGGAGACAGTTGTTTGCTTTTTGCACTGCCAAGAGACCAACCTTGTTCCCAAGTATTGACATCCACCAGTTGTGGATTTTCTGTCAATGTTGCATCCTTCATAATCACTGTCAGAATAGGCTGTTAATTCAAGAGGAGAGTCTTTAGGATACCAGAGGCCTAAATGTGGTTGGCCTTTGAGATATCTAAAGATTCTCTTAACAGCAACCAGATGAGAGTCCTTTGGAGAACATTGAAACCTAGCACAAACACAGACAGCAAACATAATGTCAGGTCTAGAAGATGTTAGATACATGAGAGATCCTATAAGAGATCTGTATAGATGAATGTCCCCATCTATTCCATCTTTGTTTGTATGAAGCTGCTTGTGAGGATCCATAGGAGTACTTGCAGCTTTGGTACCTTTGTACCCAAACTTTTCCAGTATGTCTTTGACATACTTTGATTGACTTATGAAGAGACCTGTGGGCTACTGCTTGACCTGCAATCCAAGAAAGAAGGTGAGTTCTCCCATTGAACTCATTTGAAACTTCTTGTGCATTAAAGCCTCAAACTCTTTGCACAGACTATCATTGGTTGACCCAAAAATGATATCATCAACATATATTTGTACAAGCAGAATCTCAGATTTGATGGACTTTGTGAATAGTGTTTTGTCCAGAGTACCTCTCTTGAACCCATTTTGTAGAAGGTATGAGGACAAAGTGGCATACCATGCTATAGGAGCTTGATGGAGTCCATAGAGAGCCTTGTCTAGCTTGTAGACTCTGTCTGGATAATTCTGGTCCTCAAAACCAGGAGGCTGACACACATAGACCTCCTCTTCAATTGTGCCATATCGAAAAGCAGACTTCACATCCATTTGATACACTTTAAAACCTTTGAAGCTTGCATAAGCTAAAAACAGTCTGTTGGCTTCAATTCTTGCCACTGGAGCAAATACATCATCATAATCTATGCCCTCCTCTTGAGTGTACCCTTATGCTACTAGTCTTGCTTTGTTTTTGATGACTATCCCTCTCTCATCCTTCTTGTTTCTGAACACCCATCTTGTACCAATGGCTCTCTTTCCTTTAGGAAGATCAACAAGTGTACATACATTCTGAATCTTGAATTGTAGAAGCTCTTCCTGCATTGCCTCAATCCAGGATGAATCTTTCAAAGCTTCTGATGCCTTTTTAGGTTCTAGCTGAGACATGAAACAGGCATGTTCAAAAGCAGCTAGACTAAATTCAGGAACTGCTGGTTCAGCAGCAGCAGTCTCCTTGTGAACCATTGTCCTTGTTTGCACAGGAGTGCGTGGATCACCCATTATTTGATTGAGAGGATGATACTTGTGAACCCTGAGTGTAGGCTCTCAATCTGTCTGAAAAGAGGATCCAAGTTTTGTATCATCTCCATCAGGACCAGTAGATGGTTCAGCTTCTGGAACAACTTGACTTGAATCTGGGACTGTTTCCCTTTGTGTTGGAGCTGTTCTTTCAGGACTTGGGAGTTGCACTTCAGTGTCTGGATTTGAATCATGTTGAGCATTCAGAACCCCTGGAGGGTCACAAGACAGAAGAGGTATAATTGTATACTCATCCCAATTATTTGAATCTGCAGCAGTTTGAAACTTTGTGCCAACAGCTTGATCATTTGTGCTACCAGCATGAGAATTTGTGTTGACAGCTTCAATCCTGTTTTCATCAGATTCTGCAATATACTCAACAAAGCTCAGAGAATTAGTTAGTGAATCTAAATAAAACAACCAATCAGGAGCAGTGCCTTTGACATTTGCAGTATTTTCATTGAATTCAACATTGGCACTCTCTTCAATTGTTTTAGACACACAGTTATTATATACTCTATATGCTTTGCTTTGACTTGAGTATCCTACAAAGAATTCTTCTTCAGCCTTACTTTCAAACTTCCCTAAGTGAGTCTTAGTGTGAAGAATGGTACATGGAGAGCCAAAAGACTTGAAAAAGGCTTTTAAGGGTATTCTATTATGGAATAACTCATAAGGAGTTTTTCCTTGTGATTGAACAATCTGTACCCTATTTAGAACATAACAGGCTGTATTGACTGGTTCTGCCCAAAAGGTCATTGGCAGTTTTGAATCAGCTAGCATGGTTCTAGCAGCCTCTATTAATGTTCTGTTCTTTCTTTCAGCTACACCATTTTGCTGTGGTGTTCTTGTTGCACTATATAGCCTAGCAATACCTTTGGACTCACAAAAACTGTTTAGTATATGGTTTTTAAACTCAGTTCCATTGTCTGATCTTATCACCTTGACTTTTGAGTTGGATTGATTTTCTATCTTAAGAATAAATGACTTAACTAACTCAGCAGTCTCATCTTTAGACCTAAGAAAGTAAACCCAAGTAAATCTGGTGAAATCATCAACAATGACTAAACAATAAGCCCTTTTATTCAAACTCAAAACAGATGTTGGACCAAATAGATCCATATGAATCAGATGAAGAGCAGATGAGATTGAATTTACTTCTTTGGCCTTATGAGAAGTTTTGTGTTTCTTGCCTTTTAGACATGCTACACAATTATCATCACATATGAACTCCTATTGCGGTAAACCTCTTACCAGGTTCTTTTTGACTAAAACATTCATGGATTTGAAGTTCACGTGACACATCCTTCTGTGCCAAAGAGCAGACTCATTTGATGATGCTTTGGATATCAAACAGCTTAAAGTACTTGATTTGGATAAGAGTTCTGTGTCCAAACAATATACATTGTCCTTTCTTGGTGTTCTTAGTAAAACAAGATTTTCAAGAATTTTAAAATCTTTTGAAAGGACAATGCACTCAGAATCTGTAAACGAAACAATATTTTGTTTGTCACAGATTTGAGACACACTCAATAAGTTATACTTAAGCTGTTCAACATACAAAACATCATTAAAAATCATGTTGCCTGCATTAACAGTGCCTTTACCTGTAACCTTACCTCCTTTGGAGTTGCCTCCAAATGCAACAAATCCTCCTTCAAAGCTTTTGAAATTTGACAAGCACTCAGAATTGCCTGTCATGTGCCTAGAGCATCCACTGTCCAAATGCCATCTTGTTTTATGAGGTGACCTGTGGTTGCCCTACACAAATAAAAGCTTAGTTAGTAGTGGAGTAAACCCAAACCAAGTTGGTTTTGGGTTGTTCTTGTGCATTAACATAACTAAATACTGTCTTTGATTTCTTATACTTAGTAAGATCCACTGATGGATTTTGTGGAGAGTACTTAGTTATCACATGAGGTATCCAGGTAATTTATCCATCCTTTTCAATAACAGTCTCAGATGATCCATTACCAGTCCCAACTTTGAGTCTAACAGTCTGAACTGAGTCTGTAGTGCTGACAGCTTGAGAATTTGCACTAGCAGTCTCAAATTTAGACTTGGCAGTTTCAACATTTGTATCAACAGGTTCCCCTGAGTTTTTACGTTTAACACACCATATTTGTTTTAAAATTTACTTTTGGTTTAGCTAAAACTTGTTTTTGGTGTGTGGACTGTTTCTTATTAACTTTTGAGAACCTGTGATCAACTGTTTTCTTTGGAACTGATGCAGTAGGAGTTTTGGCCTTTAAATTTTGAGAGTTTGTCTTTTTATGAAATCACAGTCTGTTTTGCAAAAGATGGTTTATAAAAACAATCCCTGGCCAAGTGATTTTTCCTGCCACAATGGAAGCATTTTTTGACTATTTGGATTGGAGAACCAGTTTTATTGGACAATATCTGGTTCTTGTTCCTTTGATTTCCCCTTACCTGCTGCTGTTTAGGAAACTTTTGAACACCATGCTTTTGGCATTTGCAGATTGGAACATTTTTACTCTTTTTATTATTCTTTGAAGAAGATGCAATGTTACAGTTAGAAAGTATAGAAACCTGTGGAGCAGCATTGCATACACTCATCTTCTCCTTTCCTTTCTTATTGGGGATTTGGACTTCTATAGGTGCACTCATTATTTTGTGTTCTTTCTCAACTGCTGTGCACTCACAATCTCTATTTTGAATCTGATCTTCTTTAGATTCAGGATTGTTATCAAGGATAGGGTCTACAGTAGTCATAGACTCATCTAATGGTTCATTAACAAGTCTATCAGCAACCTCACTCATTGGATGAATGTATTTGTTGTTGTATGGGGGTGGAGTAGCTCTGTAGCCTATACCTTCTTTGGGATGAACCTGAGATTTAACCCTATCTTTAAATTGGACTTCCATTAGGTGTTCCAGCTTTTGATTTGCCAATTTGAAGTTACCTAGATCTATATTAACAGATTCTAGTTTCTTATTAGCTTCTAACACCTTTTGTTCAGTCTTTTCTAATTGTTTATTTAGGGATTCTATTTTCTTATTTAGCTCCTTTTTCTCCCACTCATGATATGTTCTATCATGTCCCATTTGAATCTCATTATCCTTATAGTCATTGATCTGTTTTTCAAGATCTTCTATGGCCTACATGTATTCATATCTCCTTTCTTTCATCTTATCTAGAGTTTTACAGATGCTCTCATTATGATCTTTGTACTTTTTAACCATATTTTTGCATGTTTGAGAGCAAAGTTTGGAATTTACCTCAGATGGTAGTTCAGTGGAGGCGACAGTTGATGTCTCTGCCATTAGAGCTTGATTTTGAAATTCTTCCTCTGTCTGATCACTCCAATCAAACACATTGTCTTCTTGAGAGACAAGTGCTTGTGATGATGAAGTCTGATTAGTCTGCTGAGGTCTTGATGTTTGTTGACCTTGAGATCTGCATTCTCTGGAAAAGTGGCCAAGCTTGTGACATTTAAAACATTCAACTTTTGACTTATCAAAAGCTGGTTTGCCTTCTGCTCTGGCTTGAAAGTTGGTTCTGCCAGTTCTATTCAGAAACCTCTTGGCCCTCATGGTCAGCATTGCATGTTGCCACTTCAGATCCATCTCTTCAGATCATCTGGATGAATCTGTTCTAGATCTTCAGCATTTAGAGCAAACAGTCCATCATTAGCAACAAAAGCCTCATAGTGAGCTTCAGTAGAGTTACCATCACCACCTGAAAAGGAATCACTACAATTAGATTTTTCAAATGACAGAAGAGCAGTATTGTGATTATAAGAAAGAGATTTCTTTTTAGTGTCAATCTCAGTCTCAAACACTCTCAGACTGTTGTACAGATCATCCAGTTCTATTTCATCTAGACAGTCTTTTGTTCTCCATTGAGCAGCATAAACTGTCCATTCTTCTCCAAGAGATCTAAGAAACTTTCTGTTGACCTCATCTTGATCCAGGCTGACTTTTGCACTTTCCAATTCACTTATCAGTAACCTGTCAAAAATTTGAGTAAGGTTTTCATTCTTTCCACTAGAAAAGTTCTCATACTGCTGTTTCAAAAGATCCTTTTGATTTCTCTTGGTACTGGCATTACCAGCAAATCTTTTCTCTAAAGCAATCCAATGAGATTGAGCAGTATAAAACTTTTTGAACTGATGTTGATAAGCATTAGGAATGGCTATTTGTAGAAGTGTAAGAGCTTTCACTTCATTCATTCTAGCCTTTCTTTCAAGTTCAGTTTTTGGAGGAGTTTTGATGGGTTTGCCCTCATCATCAAGTTCAGGATCAACTACAGGAGGAAATTCAACAGCTTCCCATATGGCATAATCAATGAATTGAATATGCTGTTGAATCCTGAGTTTCCACATCTCAAACTCAGTGGGCTTGAGCATAGGCACTTTGAGTCCTTGCCCAGATCCACTACTGCTATTATCAAATTCCATTGCAGAAAATTAAAATTGTTAAAAGAAAGCTTTCGACTTTGAAAAACAAAGAACGAATGGTGGCTCTGATACCACTTGTCAGTATCTAAACTTAACTACCTAAGATTAACTGATTTGAATTTATCAGAGTGTAAACCAATAATCTTATATTAAATCAAAGTCTAATCAAGAAGTTTGCGGAATAACACTTAATTATTTTAATAAAAGCTTTCAGAATCAATATCAAATAAATATAACTGAATAAACAAAATTGCTTGTATTGCTGAACAGAATGATTACAATCACTTCTAATCTGTTTGATTAGACGAAGAACACAAATTGTTCTTAGGGTTTTTCAACCTTAGAGGCTTATGAAAACTTAAACAAAAAGCAATTACAAACTTGAATACGCAGAAACTTAATTACAATAGAAAAACCTATTCTATGTATTTATAATGCTTTCTGATTTGTTTCCTTGAAGGACTCTGACTTCTCTGATAGTAGATATGCTGGAATCTTCCTGTAAATATCTTTTCCTGAATATCAGCACTTTCTTTTATGAAACTGTTGAGCAGCTTGAATCTTTTAGCAGCTTGAACAGAGCAGCTTGAGTAGATTTATTCTGGCAGCTTGAACTTTTATACTAGCAGCTCGAACTTCTTCAACTGAACAACATGAACTTTGTACTTACATAGAAATTCTACTAACAGTTTGAGAAGTCTAACTAACAGTTTGAACTATACTTAGAATATTTCCCAACACTGTTGTTCTCATTGATTGGTAGGAGTGCACGGATTTTATTGGGCGGTCGACTATTACCCAAATGGTTTATGATGTTTTGTCTTAACTTTGGAGCATGTTAGGAATTTGCTGACATATGTGGCAATGTCATCCTTCATGTTAGGCTAACCGTATAGTTCCTTGAGGTCATGATACATTTTATCGGATCCGCGGTGAACGACATATCCTGATTTGTGTCCTTCATCCATAGCCAGCTTTCTTATTCCACCAGACAGAGTAATCAGATTCTACTAATGAAAAATCGATTTTTTAGCCCTTATCCCAAACTATTTATCCATTCCGTGCAGGGCTTCATTTTCATATTTTCCTCCTTAACAACTTCTACTTGTGCATCATGAACTAAGGGAGGAAGGTTTGGTTGAATGGTTATAACTAGGGCTTGTACACTTAACGGCTTAGCTCGTTCCTTTCGGCTCTGAGTGTCTGCAACCACATTAGTTTTCCTCAGGTGATAACGATTTTTCACAGTTGCAATCACTTATTAGCTTCATCCAATGGCACTACTTCATATCCGACTCTTTCTGGTTCAAGATGTGTTGGAGGCCCTTATGGTCTGTGAGTGTAGTACACTTGTTACCGTACCACTAATGTCTCCAAGTCTTAAAGATAAAGACTACTGCTCCAAGATCTAGATCATGCGTTGTGTCATTCACCTAGTGAACCTTAAGTTTTCATAAAGTATAAGCTATGACCCTATCTTTTTAGATCAACCCATTGTGTGAAGCGTCACAGTAATCTACAATTTTCTTGATTCTCTTGAATAAAATAAGCGCGCTGCACAGTTTGTGCTTTAATAACTGATATGGTGTCTCCTGATCCTTGCCCCAATCATACTTAATGTCTTTTCGGGTTAGTTTTGTTAGAGCTCCGGTGATCTTTGAGAAATTTTTGATAATTGCCTATAATAAGTGGCAAGTCTTAAGGACTGTTGTATCTCTATGGGGGTTCTAAGGGTTGACCAAATCATGATAGCCTCGATCTTTGCGGGGTCGACTTGGATCCCTTTACTATTGATCACGTGCCCGAGAAATCTAAGTAAATCTTAGCCAAAAGTCAAACTTATAAAGGTTGACATATAGTTGTTCTTTCTCCAACAACTCTAGAATTAGTCTTAAATGTTTGCTCGTGCTCCTCCTTGCTTCGTGATTAGATTAAGATGTCATTCATGAATACAATCATGAATTTGTCTAGATAAGGTTTGCACACCCGATTTATGAGGTCCATGAATACCGCTGGGGCACTAGTTAATCCAAACAGCATTAATAGGAATTTATGATGACTATAACGGAATCTGACGGCTGTCTTTGGACTATCTTTCGTGTGAACTCTAAGCTGATGATAACCAGACCTTAGGTCGATCTTCGAAAAGAAACTTAATTCTTGGAGTTTGGTCGAACAAGTCATTGATCCTTGTGAGCGGATATCGACTCTCTGAGTTTATTTAGCTCTCGGTAATTGATGCTCATTCTGAAGGTTCCATCCTTCTGCTTTATAAACAAAACTGGAGCTCCTCCAAAGCGAGGAACTCGGTTTGATAAACCTTTTATCTAAGAGCTCCTACGATTGGTTGGACGATTCTTACACTATTGATGGGGCTAATCGGCCTGGTGCTCGAGCCACTGGTGCAGCACCTGATACTAGGCCGATTTTTGAATTTGACTTGCCTCGATGTTGGGAGTTCAGGTATGTGTTCTGGAAAAACTTTGAGGTAACCATAAATAATAAGAATATTTTCGAACCGTTTTTTCTTTGGCTCCCTCTCTGTCAACACTTCAGGGCCCTAATGCTAGGGATGATGCTTACTTTGGTATTTCTTGTTTTGCCTTGGACAGTAAGGACCTTCTTATTAGCTAAAGGTATATGAACCGTTTTCTTGTTGCACACTATTTCCACACGATTTTTCGATAGTCAATCCATGCCTATGACCACGTCAAAACTACCCAGTTTGACGGGCATCGAGTCTATTTCAAAGAGTTGGCCTACTAATTCTAAGGAGCATACTCGACTTATATTATTCGTCTTAAGCGTCTTACTGTCATCAACTTCAATAGCATAAGTGGCACTTAATGGTGTAAGAATGGAATTTATCTACTTACTGAACATAGTGGATATAAATCTCTTATCAGCACCGGTATCAAATAGTAGAAATGCATAAGTGGTATCTAATGGAGGAAAAGTCTATGGGTTTCAAATTTCTTAGGCAGATTGTCGTACTACATATCCTCATGCTCCTAGTTATAGATAAAACTTAGTTTTTCATTAAAATGTTGGATACCTAATCTTTGTACATGATATGGTCGGAATTTTTTGATAAATTCTTAAGCCTTACACACCCAAAGATGTATCAGATAGTAAAGCCTAGAGAAATACTATAAAAGGGTACTAAGCATGAGATGCCTCCGGGGTTTCCTCGTACTCCAGAGCGTTAACTCGTTGGGTTAGTTCTGCACTGCGAGCTTTAGGCGCTGTCACAATTCGTTGATTTTGTCTTGTTGAATCGCCTGGGTATTCTGGTTGGCCCAAGGTTTATTGGCGGTTTGTATTGCCTCCTGCTTAATCCTTGCAAAGAAATCACCGACCTCTTGGTGGATTTTGTCGAAATTGGAGGCCGTGTCTGGCGGCCCTTGCCACCAACAGAGGCACCGTTTGTTACGTAGGTTTCTGGGTAAGTGTCGGCACTTGAGAGGAAGATGGTGTTCCGACTTCAATCTGGCCTTGGATCCCTTCCTTGTTTCTCCGCTCTTGGAGTGTGTGAGGCATCCATCCCCACTTTCTTATGTTTGCCCGACACTACTGCGGCGGGCTTGGCTGATGGGCAGGTACCGGGATAGACTCCCGTTGTGCTAGTCACACCATTTCCCTTGGGGTGAATTTCTTCAATAGTCCATTGGGATGGTTTCTGAATAGGGTGGAGGGTGGAATATGTGGTGGTGATGGTGGAGCAATTTGTGCTGCAGGGCCACAGTTGCCCTCCTTGTGCTTTAACGGGTCCATTACATCGTCATTGATTTGGTCTGGGAGGGTTCCCGATCCAAAGTACACCTCAGTGTCACCTTGGCTTCCTTGTTCCATGGGTGAGAATTCATCCTCTGAGTCAAAAGAGGATAATAACCGTATTGTTCGACATGTTATTGTCATCAGGGTCCATATATATGTTCACAGTTCTTGAAGAAAGTTTAGTTTTTGTAACAGTTATAGTCTAGGTACTATTTCACTATAACTATGGCTCTGATACCAATCTGTCACACCCCGTTACCCCGGTTGGCAACGAAGCGTGACGTCGCGGAAGCGTAACCATAATCATAACGAACGACCACTATATGGACGTTTTCAAAATACATCGATATAACTTAAAAATATAGAAATGTTTTACATAGCCCGAAATGGTAAAGTGTTGTTCGCAAGATATAGAGATTAAATACATAATTAAATTAACCAAAATAATGCAAATAAATCTTCGATGGTTTGAAAATGCATGCGACTCCAAAAGTACGAAATCTTGAAAATACTTCCGATGCGGTGCACTTGCCTTAATTTCATGAAAATACATGCTAAAATACGTCAACAAAATTGTTGGTGAGCTCATAGGTTTACGCGAAAAGACCAACTGTATGGACATTATCAGATGAGTTGAATTTATAAAGCATAAATTCCATGTATGTATTACACAAACCATCATGCAACCGAAGCTTAATTAAATGAATTTGCACTGTGCAGTATTCCCATACGTAATACCGTGTGTTGAATATATATGCATCCCGCCGTTAGCCGATTAAGACTAACCCGAATGGGGGACATGACTCCCGATAGATCTATCCATAATATATTCGCGCTTACAAATAAATGCAATTAACGGTTCATGATTTGAGGGCTGATGGATCCACACATGTAATACATATAAGAAATAAACAGTTTTGATGTCCATATGAAAATAGTACATGTATTTCCACCCCAATAGATAGTGAAAATAGGGCTATGAGGACTCACCGAGAGTGTGACGGCAAAGTATGCGCGAAAAATGCAAGTTTTACGTTCCTTGATGGTTGATGCACCGGATGTGTTTAATCGAGTCCTAAGTGATAATACGGACTTAATAACTCTCATATATGATAATATGTATATGTGTGTGTGTATATATATATATATATATATATATATATATATATATATATATATATATATATATATATATATATATATATATATATATATATATATATATATATATATATATAAATATATATATATATATATATATATATATATATATATATATATATATATATATATATATATAATTTTCCAGCTTTTCGAAGGTTTTTCAGCCTACTTTGAGGCTGTTTTTGACCAAGCTCCAAAACGATTTAGGCTTTGGTTTTCTTGGACATTAGACTACTATATACAAAGAATTTTTAAAGTCAAGAACGGTCATTTTTCGAGGTGTTTAGGTTCGGGAAAAAGCTTGTTGAAAACCCTATTTTGGTCATTTTTAAGCTGTCAAACATTCGGGTTCCCAAATAATATCTGGGGGTTCTAATCCCCAAAATAAATTATGAAAACTTCCAGATTTTTAGTTAAGACGTAGATCTAACTTTTGAGACAAAAATCAACTCATTTTGTTAAGTTATGAATTAGTTATGATTTTTCAAAGTCGATACAACGTTTTTGCCGAAATTCCGTAGTTCATAAACTTGAAATAACTAGTGATTCTTGTTGTTTATTCAAAGACTACTTGTATAAAAGTTATAAAACAATACATATATATATATATATATATATATATATATATATATATATATATATATTGTTTTCATAATATTTACACTTATATGATGTGTTTATATATTTATAAACACATTTGAAGAAAACAACTTAAAAACAAAACTAGAGATTTATAAACTTGAGTTTTTATGAAACTTGTTGTTGTTGGTGAATATATATATGCAAGACTTATAAAAATATAAATATAACATGAAATAAGTTAGTATTTACTTACTTTGATGTTTTATAAGAATGAAAATGAGAAGCAGTTGAAACTTTTGCAAAAGTTGCACCAAGAACACTTCAAAATATGAAGAACACTTGAAATACTTCAAGAACACCAAAAATTGAAGGTTTTTGGCTTTGAGGGCCTATGGCCGGTTTTTGAAGAGAGAAAACAGGGGTTTTGGTATGATTAAAATGAATGGAAATGTTCCCTATTTATAGGGAAAATTGGATCTTGAAAAGATGGTGAAATGATGAAGAATAGTGAAAATCTTGGATGAATTGAAACAAAGAGATTTTGATTTTGATATGTTGAATAAAAAAAATTATATCAAAGTCCTTTTGGTACCCTCTATGGCTGGACCTATATGGGTGTATTTCAATGTATTTTTATTTTTTTTTTTGTATAAAAGTATTTCAAAATGTATTCTTGTATTTCCATTTTTTTGTAAATTCATAAATACTTTTGGATGCATTGTTTTAATGAATTGTTTTAGTCTTGTATAATTAATGTTAAGTAAGTGTATTAGTGTATGATTAGTGTCACTAATCATAATTTAATTATGTACTTAGTTGCATTAATCCATCATATCGTAAATCGATCGGATTAATTGATTTGCCGATTCATCGCACCAATGAATTTGATTCTAATTGAGTTGAATTTCTTCATGATCCTTGTTAATCACTTTGATTAATTTCTAATGACCACTGATTAGGTTATAATTGGCTATTAAGTACTGATTAGGTCGTAGTTGCTAACTTGGTTTAATGTCGGATGTTACAACATTCAAACTTGAATCATATTGTATGAAACTTGGATGAATAGAACATCAAACTCGGTCATCAAAATATCAAACTTGAACAATATGTAATGAAACTCGATTAATGAGATATGAAACTCGATTAATTAGTGATGAAACTCGATTACTGAGTGATGAAACTCGATCAATGAGTGATGAAACTCGGGTAATACTGTGATAAAACTCGAATGATAACATAAAAAACTCAATTGACACAGTCTAAAACTATATTATAGTTATGATGAAACTCGTTCAACACTAAAAAGCTATTGTTATCCGAGTTTGAGCAGAAACTTATAAAACCAAGTTCAAAATCATAATTTTCAACAAAAAAATCCACCAATTGATCACAAATTAATATCGAGTGTGCGATGTTGACACAGAAACACTTTTTGTGAGAAAACTTTGCCTAATTTCAGATCAATGTCCAAAATTTGACCAAATCAGTAAGAACACAAAAAAATTGAAAAATCAATTAAATTCAAATTACTTTTTGTGTGTTTGGAGTTGAAATCTGAAACTTATATCAATCTATTCGTCTTTAAAATCCGCACATTCGATCAAAAATTACTTCCTTTCATCCACTCAATCAAAAACCTTAATTATTTCAAAAAATGATATAACAATGTTCTTCAAAAAATACTTTCCAGATTTCAAAAATCAAAAACAATTAGTCATATTAGGGTCTGATACCAATTGATAGTTCAATATCAACAATAACAAATATGATCTAAACATTCAAGAACACAATTGAAACACAATCTGTCAAAATGATTAATATTGAGTTGAAAGAATATTACATTCGGTTCCTTGCTTTCTTGCACAGCGAACTACCTTTTTCTTTCTAATTCATGCAATAATCGTACCACTACAATACCACTACCTCTATTATATACAATTAGAAGTATTGTATGTCAGGAATCAAAATATTACTACCTAAGATTAACTGATTTGAATTGATCAGAGTATAAACCAATAATCTTGTATTGAATCAAAGTCCAATTAAGAAGTTTGCGGAATAACACTTAATTGTTTTAAGAAAAGCTTTTAGAATCAATAACAGATAAATATAATTGAATAAACAAAATTACTTGTATTGCTGAACTCAATGATTACAATCACCTCTAATCTGTTTGATTAGACGAAGAACACAAATTGTTCTTAGGGTTTTACAACCTTAGAGGCTCTATGAAAACTTAAACAAAAAGCAATTACAAACTTGAACGTGCAGAAACTTGTTACAATAGAAAAACCTATTCTATGTATTTATATTGCTTTCTGATTTGTTTCCTTGAAGGACTCTGACTTCTCTGATAGTAGATATGCTAGAATCTTCGTGTAAATATCTCTTCCTGAATATCAGCACTTTCTGTTTATGAGACTGTTGAGCAGCTTAAATCACTTAGCAGCTTGAACAGAGCAGCTTGAGTGATTTTACTCTGGCAGCTTGAACTTTTACACTAGCAGCATGAACTTTGTACTTACACAGAAAATGTACTAACAGTTTGAGAAATCTAACTAACAGCTTGAACTACTTAGAATATTTCCCAACAATCTCCCCCTAACTTAAATTCTTTACACAAGACTTTAAGTTCGATACAAATAAGGAAATAAAACAAAGTAAAACTGTTATTTACAAACCAAGGCTTCCAAAAACTTTCAACTGTAAAAGTTTCTGATTGACAGCCTTCAAAAATTCTTTATTCAGATCTTCTTTATCACAATATATTCTCACTGATCTCATCTGAAGTAACAAAGCCTTTGGAAGATCATAAAATTCAAAATTGAACTACATACCGGATCCATTTGCAAATTTGAGTCTGTAAGTCTTTGATTTGACAAACAGATCAACTTGTGCAATCTTCATCTCCTTGGCATCTTCTATATCTTTCCTTATTGACTCAGGATCAAAAATGCTCTTCAGATCTTTGATAGCTTGCTTTACTTGTGGAAGAGAATATCTGACTTGGGTTACAGACCCAACATGATGCATCCTTATGAGCTCATCTCTGGTCATCCCTTGGACTATATGCATTAAGCTCTTATACTCTTCCTCAGGACCAAACTCTCTTCTTACTACAAATTGATATCTTAAGTCAATGTTGTCCATTGACTTAGCATACCAGTAATTTATAAGAGGCTTTGTGAAGTCATGCTGGTCTAAGGACTTCTCAATATTCATCACCTTTTGAAGCTGATGCTCAAATAGTATCCTTTTAACCTGATCAAGCTTTGCCTGTGAAAATGTATCTGATTGAGGAATAGACGCAGCAGCTTGAACAGAAGGAGCAGGATCACTCACACCAGCTTGAACATTACTTATACTAGCTTGAACTAGTTCTTGTGAGCTTTGGACTTCTTGGGAGACTTTGGCTACCTTACGTTTTTCCATCTCTTTGTCATGGATGTCTTGCAGCCTCTCTGTGCTCATGGACTGAGCCATCTTCTTTGGAATGCCAGCTGAAAAGGCAAAATTTATCAAGAACCTTCTATGCTCAGCCTTTGAATGCCCTGTTGGCATTTTCCTCTTTTTCTCATTCTGCTTGACCACAAACCCTCTTAGGTAATCACCTAAGGTTTCATCATCTTGCATTGGGACCTGGGTATGCTGGTTTAAAGCCTGATCTTGTTCTTCTGCTATCTTTCTTGCAAGTTCAGCATCATAGGCAATCTGGGCTTCTCTAGAAGAAAATTTATGCTTTGGAGACTTAATGAGAATACCCTTGCCCTTATCCTTGGTTGTAGAAGATGTAGCTTGGACTGTACTGATGGGAGCCTGAATTCCTTCTCAGATAACAACTCAAGTTATTCTTGTAAGAGCAGCTTGAGTTTCTAGGCTAACAGCTTGAGCAGCAGGTTGCATCTTAGGATCCGTCAATAGCATAAGTTGCAGACTAGCCTCAAGATCAGCAAACGAATGTGGTGCTTGTGATCTATCACTGGCAGAAATACCAGAAGTAGAAACCTCTGGGCCCCTCTGTTCTTGGTATTGGGGACTTCCAGATGGTGCTTGCACACCTTCTGTTGCCATGGGTGTGGTCTTATTGATGTTGGCACTATCATGTGCCACTTGTGCAGAAGCAACAGTAGTGTCAGCCACAGAGCCCATATGGACAACCTCTGTTGAGATGTCCACCTCCAGGTTGAGGTTGGGAGTGACCTCAGTGGGTTCCCTTTGGATATTCTGTGCAGAAGTGTCCTCCTGCACAGGGATATTTGGCTCTTGTAAGAGGGCTGAGGAGGAAGGAGCTCCTAAACCTCTATTTCTTTTGTATAATATGAGTGGGGATGTGGGCTTAACAATAGGAACAAAAGGCATTTGAGTATCATGAGGAGTGGGTTGGGGTCCTGGGGGTGAAGCAGTAATGTTAGGCTGAGCAAGGTCAGGACCCTTTCCTCTGTTTCTTGGAATGATGCCCAACATTGTAGAAGGCAATGGGACATCAACATTCAAAACATTGGCACTTGTTTTCAGAAGACGTTTTATTGAAGGTAAAGAGTGCCTATGGGAAACATGAATCCTTTTATGAATATTGAAATTACTACAAGTTCTTGCAATAATTTCAGCCAAAAATCTAGGATACATCAAAAATTTCCCATGTTTTAGGGCATGATGCCTTAGCATACCTTGAAAAATCATATTAGAAAAATTGAACTATTGGCCCGTTGATAAACATACTAAGGCAGTGACTATATTTGATGAAAATTCTGACCAACCAGTTCTTTTTGGACTTATACATTGCTGAATAATATGTACAAGATACTTCCATTTAGGGGTAAAATTTGTTTTAAAGAAAGTATACGTATCAGCAGGACCCCTATATCCAATAGCATGAAGACCATTATGTAAGGCAGTAAGGGATAGGTCTGTTATACCTGAGGCATCTTGAAGATGCAGGTGTTGGCGTATGATCTCCTCAGTGATAGAAACAGTGTTGCCATCAATTTTGGATGTCAAAGATGTGACTCCATTAACGGTTTTGAGGGAGGCATGTTTCCAGAACTATTCAATATGAGATATGTAGATAGTAGGATTGATATTAAGGGCATGATGGATATGGGAACTTCGAAGGAAGTCCATCATGTCGTGGAACGGTTCAAGATCAGCGTGTTTGAGAGAGTAGGGTAGGCAATTGTGTTCTTTGATGAACTCCATTGATGATCGATGAATTAGGGTTTCAGTGATGTGCATGGGAATTGCTCAGAGAATCGAAGAAAGGGTGTGGAAGATATTTTGCAACTGGATTTTGTACAATGCCAATTGCACTTGAGTTATCAATGTAGATGGGAGTGGATAGAAAATTCATACCATAGTCTCTCAGTTGATTCTGAATCCACATTACTTGGGAGCAGCAACTTGCAGCTGCTACATATTCTGCTTCAGTAGATGAAGTGGAGACAGTTGTTTGCTTTTTGCACTGCCAAATACCAATCTTGTTCCCAAATATTGACATCCACCAGTTGTGGATTTTCTGTCAATGTTGCATCCTCCATAGTCACTGTCAGAATAGGCTGTTAATTCAAGAGGAGAGTCTTTAGGATACCAGAGGCCCAAATGTGGTTGGCCTTTGAGATATCTAAAGATTCTCTTAACAACAACCAGATGGGAGTCCTTAGGAGAACATTGAAACCTGGCACAAACACAAACAGCTAACATAATATCAGGTCTAGAAGATGTTTGATACATAAGAGATCCTATAAGGGATCTGTATAGATGAATGTCCACATCTGTTCCATCTTTGTCCGTATGAAGCTGCTTGTGAGGATCCATTGGAGTACTTGGAACTTTGGTATCCTTGTACCCAAACTTTTCCAGTATGTCTTTAACATACTTTGATTGACTGATGAAGAGTCCTGTGGGCTTCTGCTTGACCTGCAATCCTAGAAAGAAGGTGAGTTCTCCCATTGAACTCATTTGGAACTTTTTGTGCATCAAGGCCTCAAACTCCTTGCACAGACTGTCATTGGTTGACCCAAAGATAATATCATCAACATATATCTGAACAAGCAGAATCTCAGATTTGATAGACTTTGTGAACAGAGTTTTGTCCAGAGTGCCTCTCTTGAACCCATTTTGTAGAAGGTAGGATGACAAAGTGTCATACCATGCTATTGGTGCTTGGTGGAGACCATAGAGGGCCTTGTCTAGTTTGTAGACCCTGTCTGGATACTTGTAGTCCTCAAATCCAGGAGGTTGACATACATAGACCTCCTCTTCAATTGTGCCATACAGAAAAGCAGACTTCACACCCATTTGATACACTTTGAACCCTTTGAAGCTTGCATAAGCTAGGAACAGTCTGATGGCTTCAATTCTTGCCACTAGAGCAAAGACATCATCATAGTCTATTCCTTCCTCTTGAGTGTACCCTTGTACTACTAGTCTTGCTTTGTTCTTGATGACTATCCCTCTCTCATCCTTTTTGTTTCTGAACACCCATCTTGTACCAATGGCTCTCTTTCCTTTAGGAAGATCAACTAGTGTCCATACATTCTGAATCTTGAATTGTAGAAGCTCTTCCTGCATTGCCTCAATCCAAGATGAATCTTTCAAAGCTTCTGATGCCTTTTTAGGTTCTAGCTGAGACATGAAACATGCATGTTCAAATGCAGCTAGACTGAATTCATAAACTGTTGGTTCAGCAGCAGTAGTCTCCTTGTGAACCATTGTCCT
>JAANYP010000712.1:0-13305 GCA_020465985.1 Centrapalus pauciflorus | reverse complement strand
TGATTGGTTCATCATTTTTTCCGTTCGAAATTATTAAAAAACGAAATTGCCGTCATTTTTTACATTCGAAAAAATTGAAAACTAAAACAATTCATCATTATTGTCGTTTAGAAATTGAAAATATGAATGATTGTTTTTTTCGTTTGAACAAATTAAAAGTTATAATTAATCGTTGATTTTTCCTGTTTAGAAAAGTTAAAATTCCTAATGGATAGTAGTTTTTTCCGTTTGAAAAAATTAAAAATTGCAAATAACAAAATATTTCAGTTTTCTATATATACTTTGAACTAAAAAAGATGAACACATCAAATTTTTAATTTTTTACCGATTAAAAAAATTACGAACATTTTTCGGTTTTAATAATAATAAATTAAATTAAATTTAGGTTTAAGAATATAAAAAATTAATGCATCAATTTTATGTCGTACGTTGCTATTTTATAATTACATTGCTATTTTGTAAGTACGTTGCTATTTTGAGCAGAATCGATGCTGACATGGCAGCTTACGTAGACGTCTAGTCAGCACCCAACCATGTCCAATCATCATGGGTTGCTATTATAGAGAGATTATTTAGAATTCAATGCTTTAATAATAAAAGTTTGGTAAGATATTATTTTAAACAAAATATTTGGTAAATGGTTGTAATAAAAACTTTAAGCCCTGTGTTTATTTGTGTAGAAAACACTTTATTAATCTTGTAAATCCAAAGTTTTCTCCATCTTTACTTTTCTTATTTGCAACGAACGCATCTACGATTTTTCCAACCTCTTTTACCGCCTCCACAAACTTTTATTGATCGGAAAATTTTCTTCCATCCACCTTGCGATTTTTCAGCTCCCACTTCTCACATGGCAGCTAACTCCGACTTTGATAACATTATTCGGAGAGATATAATTAGATGTTGATGGTGATGGAAACTGAAAAATCCCCCTGCTAGCATTTGTTTGTATGTTCAATGGTTTGTGTGTCGTTCTCAACCGTCGACAGTTGTTTTTGAATACTGTCTTCCTGACATAGAAACAGTAGAATGTCTCCAACAATGGCGACGGAGGAATAAGAGAGAAGCCAAGTCGGAGTCACCACCGTCCACGGTCGTAGTCGCCAAGAGCAACCAATGAAAAAGCTATCGACAAATCTGAAAACCTGTTATCGTGCAAGCTGCCACTCATTGCAATCGAGGCTGCTCCACATCAGCCAATTACACAAACAACCATCAAACCCCAATATACGTAAACACAAACTTGGTAATCGAAAACTTTCTCCACCCAAAATAGACGCCATCGTTTCAGATTCAAACATAGTGAAATGGAACACCGCCATCACCAACTACATGCGCAGTGGCCAGTGCGATTCAGCTCTATGTACATTCGAGAAGATGCCCCGACGGACTTCAGTTACTTGGAACGCTATGATATCTGGATACTTGCTGAACAACAGGTTCGACCTTGCTCGCCAGATGTTCGACAAAATGCCAGAAAGAGATTTAGTTTCGTGGAATGTGATGATTACTGGGTGTGTTCGAAATGGGAATCTTGGGGCCGCGAGGAGATTGTTTGATCAAATGCCTGAGAGGGATGCAGTTTCTTGGAATGCTATGTTGTCTGGTTATGCTCAAAATGGATATGTGGAGGAAGCAAGGATGGTTTTTGATAGGATACCAAACAAGAATTCTATATCGTGGAACGGTATACTTGCAGCATATGTGCAAAACGGGAGGATAGATGATGCACGTAGATTGTTTGATTCGAATTCGTCTTGGGATGTGATTTCTTGGAACTGTTTGATGGGTGGGTATGTAAGGAAAAGTAGATTAGTTGATGCTAGGTGGCTTTTTGATAGAATGCCAATCCGAGATGAAGTCTCTTGGAATACGATGATTTCAGGTTACCTCCAGAATGGGCAATTGTCCGAAGCTCAGAAGTTATTCGATGAGACTCCAAATAAAGATGTATATACATGGACAGCTATGGTGTCTGGCTATGTGCAGAATGGTCTGCTGGATGAAGCTAGAAGAGTTTTTGATGAAATGCCCGTAAAGAATTCGGTTTCGTGGAACGCCATAATTGCTGGTTATGTGCAGTGTAAGAAAGTCGATGTGGCAAAGGAATTGTTTGATGCAATGCCTTGTAAAAATGTTAGTTCTTGGAATACAATGATTACTGGTTTTGCACAGAGTGGCGTCATTGATCTTGCCAGAGATTTATTCGAAAAAATGCCCAGACATGATTGCATCTCATGGGGTGCAATTATTTCAGGATATGCTCATCTGGGCCATAATGAAGAAGCTTTACGCTTGTTTATAGAGATGAAACGGGATGGAGAAAAGGCCAATAGATCCATATTTTCCTGCATTTTGAGTACGTGTGCAGAAATCACTGCATTAGAATTGGGGAACCAATTGCACGCACAGCTCGTGAAGGTAGGGCTCAGATCTGGGTGGTATGTAGGTAATGCATTATTGGCAATGTATTGTAAGTGCGGAAACATAGATGAAGCTAACATTGTATTCGAAGAAATTTCTGATAAAGATATTGTCTCATGGAACACAATAATTGCTGGATATGCAAGGCATGGATTTGGCAAAGAGGCTTTACGGATCTTCGAGTCAATGACGCAAAATGCAGTCAAACCAGATCCAGTAACTATGGTTGGTGTGTTGTCTGCATGTAGTCATAGCGGGTTGGTAGATAGAGGCATGGAGTACTTTTACACAATGTATCTTGACTATGGAATCACTGCAAACTCTAAGCACTATACATGCATGATTGATCTCCTTGGTCGAGCAGGGCGCTTAGACGAAGCCCAAAATCTAATGAAGAATATGCCATTTGAACCCGATGCCGCCACATGGGGCGCTCTACTTGGCGCCAGCAGAATTCATGGCAACACTGAGTTAGGGGAAAAAGCCGCTAAGATGGTTTTCCTGATGGAGCCTGATAATGCCGGAATGTATGTCCTCCTATCAAACTTATATGCAACTTCGGGTAGATGGGCTGATGTGGGTGCGATGAGATTAAAAATGAGGGACACAGGGGTAAAGAAAGTCCCTGGTTATAGTTGGATTGAAGTCCAAAACAAGATCCACACTTTCTCTGTTGGCGATTCCACCCATCCAGAAACTGGTAGAATTTACGCTTATCTAGAAGAACTGGATCTTAGATTGAGGAAAGAGGGCTACATTCCTTCGCCAAAATTGGTGTTGCATGACGTAGAAGAGGAGGAAAAGGAGCATATGCTCAAGTACCATAGCGAAAAGTTGGCTGTGGCATTCGGGATCCTTAATATACATGCAGGGCGACCAATTCGTGTATTTAAAAACTTAAGAGTATGTGCCGATTGTCACAGTGTGATCAAACACATATCGAAGATCGTGGGTAGACTGATAATTGTTAGAGACTCCCACCGTTTTCATCATTTTAGAAATGGTGTTTGTTCTTGTGGGGATTACTGGTGATCAATAATTAATTCAAGATCGAGTTGTGTGTATTGGTTTCCAACTCAAAATACGAGACCCAAGGCGATGAAACAATTATGATCGATTATAGTTATTAGTTAACTTGTACTATGCTCTATCTGTTATTTGTGCACAACTTTTTGTATGGGCACTTGGCTAGTAAAATGGGATCAGACTATCTGGCAAAACTTCTCTTGCAGGTATGCGCTACCTGTTATTTGTGCACATTACTTTTTTGTATGTCAACCTGAGTTTTTGGTACATGTTTTCCAATGATTTTAGTATCACAAAAAGTTCATCAAAGTTTCGATGCTTCGATGTGCCGCATCTGGAATCTGTAAAAAAGCAAAATATACCTGGTATCATTGCCTTGATAAACAAAGATATTGATGAAATGGGAGAACAGTTGGACCGTGTCGAGAGGCCAGTTGCAGTTGATGCAGGGGTAAGAATCTTCCGTGTATAATGTAATGCTCTCTTACTATCTACAGATTCATGCAAAAACTCCTTTCAGTATAAATTGTCCTGAAATTTATAGTTTTAGCATTTGTGTTGGGTCGTCGCATGCTTAGATTATGTAGTCTGCACTTGATTGAATTTAGGTAAGTTCTCTTCGTTTCTGATGGCTTGGAGGTGACCAAATTTATGGAGTGTTTGACAACCAGCTTCCTGCTGCATTGAAGAAACTTCGTGAGGAAAATTATTACAGAGGCAGATGGTTATCAGCCTCACTTGATTGCTGCGGAACAAGGCTATCGACGCCTTATAGAGGGGTCTTTGATCTTGAATATTGAAGCCCATTTCTGTTGATCTTGATAAAATCCATACGTTGTGTTATGCTTTAGTAACGCACTGGTTATAGCTAATAAGCTATGATCACAATTATTATATCTAAGATTTTGGAACGGATGGGGAAGTTTTATGTCATGATCTGACAGATTATATGGATATTCTTATAGGAAATCAAAAACCCATGAAATAATAGGAAGAACTTGTTCTTGGTTATGGGAAAAACACATGGTTACTTAAATTTCAAATTTCTCATTTAGATCATCTTGTTCATATTTTGAATCGGCTAACTTTTTAATTAGTAGAACTATTAAGATCTGTCTATGAGTTGCAAAGAGATGATACTCGGGATACTATTTGATTACTTCTTAATGGGGATGCTTGAGATTTGGTTCTTTAAGAAGCAATCGATTCACTAAAACAAACAAACTTCCAGTAGCAGCTGCCCAATATTCATGAATTAAAGCACATTGCATTTCATATAATATTAGCATCTTTATCATTGTAAAGCTTTAGGGCACATTTTTTTTCTTCATACAGTACAACTATATGAAGCAGGATGAGTTACTTTGACTAGAAATTTGTGGATCCTCCCTTGATTTGATCATGTGACTATGAAAATGGCCTATGGTTATGTATGTTGTCAAACACATTTTTCAGACTGCCCACAATTTCATACCGGATATGAGCATCTGCTCTTTAAAGTTTGTGTTATGAATCATGATTGTCATGATATACTCTCCCATTTACAATGAAACTATGAAACTTGTTTATTGTTATTAATTTTGTTTTGATGCGGATCCATTTGATATATGATTTACAGTTCTTCTGCACTTTTTAGCTTTGTACATTGTGATCTTCATCGTTGTTTTGTGGATATAACTTTGAATCTTTAAAGTACATATCCAAAACTTCCCCTTTTTCCTTTGATGTTAGGGGTGCATACTTAGTTACTTACAGAACTATATGCATTTTTTTAACCCTAGTCTGACCAATCAAATATATATTAAACTGTTTGCTTTTGCAAACATTAAAGTTTAATTGTCTTCTGTTGGATACAGAACTAATTTTAACACCATCTAGTGTGGACTATTGTTGATGCTGCAAACAAGGTATCTAAATCCTCTGTTTTTCTTTTAATATAAATATATAATACTTCTGTAATTTACCTTTTGAGTGATTACCATCTTGAAAAGTTTTTATCATAGCATTTTTATTTCTATGCGGCAAGTTGTAAAACACAAAATAGCCAATGCAGCACTCTCTTTGCCACCTCAAGTGTTCTTTATCTTGCTGTTAATATGCCTTTTTGATTGCAGGAATAAACCAAAAGTGTCCTTGGCGAAAAGAAGCCCAAGGTTGTGTTTGTCCTAGGTGAGGATTTCAATTTAAAATCTATGGATACAAATAATTATGTTTTCGACAAAAGCTCCAAATAATAAATTAATTTTTTTACTGACCGCATAGTCTATAGTAAATTACGAAATTTGAAGGATTCGCTTATCTTACATTGAGCAGGAGGCCCGAGCAAGTGGTAAGGGTACACACTAAACAGTGTGCAAATATTGTAGAGCATTTCGGGTAATACCCATCTCAGTGCTGGAGATGATCCCTGGACAGAAATAAAACCTGGTTCTAAAAACTGGACATTCCCTTTTGACTCATTCTATACTACAAACTAGGGTAATTATTATCTGTAATCTTCTTTGTGAATGTATTGTTCTAAGTTCTTTACAAATGATTCAGAACATGATTGATGGGTTTCCTCGTAATGAAGAAAATCGAGCAGCCGATGAGTTGTAAGTTTTTGTGTTTTAAAATTTCATAGCACTTTTTATCGAGCTTGACAAGACTGTTGTAATAAATTTAAGTCTTATGGTTTATAGACTGGAACTGTAGTATTGTACCCGTGTTCTTTTTTTTTTTTTGGTGATCCGAGGAAGAGATGGAGAGGCGCCTGTTGATCTGTTGATTCTCATTAAGATAACATACTATCAGCCATTCATCAATTTGGCAAATGACTGATTTTTAAACGCGGTGACAAGTATTTATTTCGAAACTGTCTAAATGCATTTGTGTTTTTGGTAATCAACCAATGCTTTTATACGACCGTATGCTATTTTTATTACGTGAAGGGGAGAGTGGATGATAACATCGACACAATAAGGAAGTGAGTCAAGGTTTTTGTTGAATCTAGTCTCTCTGTTAGGGAATGGTCAAGAAGGCCTTGTGTGTTTGGTTATATACTTATGACAGTTAGTAAAAGTGTCATTTCTGTCGGGGATATTTGTGCAAAAAAAAAAAAAAAAAAACCCTCAAGTTTGACCATTTTAGTGATTAAAATCCCTCAATCATTTTTCATTACACAAAACATTTCCAACCGATAAAATTTCACGGAATTGGGATATTATTGGTTTGTAACCGATTGAAAGTCACGTAATCATTGACAAGTCACTGGTAACTGGAGTATCGCTGAATAAGTAAATTCCAATAAAAAATTCAGATTTGAACAATAAAATCAATAAAAAATTTGGATTTGAATCATTAAACATAGGCAAATGAGTTCGTTGGAGAGTAGGTTCGTCAGAGACCAATGGTTGGTCACCAGATTGCAACCAGTTCATCAGGTTGCAACTTTTTTTTTTTAACTTCATTTTGATAAGTTTTAGTCAGTTGAGGGTTTAATCGCAAAATTGATAAAGGGTTTTTTTTTGTGCAAGTTTCCCTTTAGGTTGTGACAACTAATCTAATCTGCTCTTGGATTGATGTGGGTAATACGGTTGCGTTAATGCTTCACTGAAAATATTATTATTCAAAATTAGTGTTGTATTCTAATAAGTAATAAAAAAATATATATTACGTGGTAACATGTATGCAATATAGTTGATGGCAATTATCGCGCACTGTGTAATGCGTATGTCATATTGTCATTTGTGTTATTATTTTAGCATAATTCTTTGACGTATGTATTCATTTGGTTTGAATTAGAGTACGGAGAGGTGCAGAGTACACTCGTATAAATTTGACAAAAATCAAGATCCAGACGTGAAAGCGGGAGTGAAGGGAGTCGTGCCCCCTTGAGGCTTAAAGGGGTCTAGATACAAATTTCTAAAAATGGTTTGACGTGTGTATTTCTATAATGATGCATTAACATGTGAAAGCTTAACAACTTTTGATGTTGTGCAGATTTCTAATGCTTATGCTGATATTGTGCAGACTTGGCTGACAACATCGTGAATTGTTTTTTGGCAGTTAATTAGGTACTTAACTTATCGTTGTCCACTTCAAGTCGATGGAACGTCTTATAAACATACAGACAACAATGATCAATTGGATATATTGCATTTTCTTGTGTATTATCAGATAACAAATTTTGGATACCCGATAGGACAAATTGTTGTTATCGAAAAGTGAAAGCTACACGAGCACGAGATCATCCAATGTTGATTCTCTTTTGATTCCCATACTCATACCTATTTTTCTAACAATTTACAGCTTGGTTGGAGTCGGAAACCATGCCAACTGATCATACTTATACTCTTCGGTGCAATATTTGTCATATTGATTCAGTACATGTATTTTAGCTAATAATTCCAATATAATACATTTTCTACCTAGTGACCGGTTAGAAAACCACTAACTATTTGTATGAAAAATCAGACTCCATGATGAAATGAATCATATTGGAATTATTAACTATAATACATGTATTCTATAGGTAAGAAAAAAATACATGTATCATAGCGATGCATTTGGAAATTTACGTTGGTATTTTACGAAATTAACCCTAAAACTCATATATAGTGGCAGTCGTTAGCAATCCTGCTGTTGAAGTAAGATACACGCGATGCAAATGTTGGAAAAGATAAATTTATTAGGTAGTCTTATCCGCTAAGACTCCCATCGACCAGTTAATAGCTAATGTGGATGAGGTAAATCACGTAAATTAAAGTTAAATTACCATACATTTTGGTATAATATGCATTGTATAGGCATTACAACATGAAATTTTACTGAAACTAACCAATGTAAATCTTTTTACAATATATAAATTCATAAAAACAATCTATAAAACATACTCCATTTAAGTTAGGGTGTCAGTTCTGATCCATTTAACATAGTTTTGACATAGTTTTGAAAATTTTTACAATGTTGGTACACCCTGTGTGACGATAGCAGTCTAATCGATCTGCATTATGGTTTAAGTAATATTCTGAGTATTAACAAGTGTTTTGATATATATGTTTATATGTGTTTGTCTGTTATTGATTGTGTGTTTGAACGTGATGTAACATATTACAAGAAGTTCAAACATAAAGGTCAAAGATTAACTCAAGCATAAGTAAAACATAAGTTTTATCACTTAAGAGTTTAAGTGTTTTGGCTAGATTCGAATTGCTGAAGGGAACACATTCGAATCTGTGATAGATTCGAATGAGACCTTAGATTCGAATGGGCTAGATACGAGGATGTCAATATGGACAGACTCGAATGGGCCTTGGGCCAGATTCGAGTTTGGCCCACATCAGACTCGAATCAGGGTCTATAATTAGGGATAGACTCGAATCATTAAGGGACTTTTAGCAGAATTCGTGAGGAATTAAGCAAAAGGCGATCTCGAGTTTATCAGCTAGGTGAGTGCCGTTTCGGAGAGAATTAGTTCGTAGGATCGTTCGTGTGTCGTTCGTTCAGCGTCTAATAGTCTCTGTGTTTCGTTGGTTGAGAGTTGTCCGTCTAACCGTCAACGAGGATTCCGCACTCGTTCACGGATCCGCGTCTAGATAGATCTTGCAGTCGTAGACCTTACAAGTGGTATCAGAGACTAGAGAGTGTTCTTGGTGTTCTTCGTGTTCATCAGATACATTCTTGGTTTCTTGACGCTAGTTGGACGGTTTTGCCCTCAAAAACGTGTTTTCAAGCTTAGCAAATTCATATTCGGGAAACACTTTGTGGTTTTTCACGTTTTTGATCGAAATCATTATTTTTCGTTTGAAAAATAGTGATTTAATCTGTAAAACGTCAAAAAAATCAAAGTGTTAGCTGTTTTTCGAGTTTGCGGCGCTCGAATCTATAGGCGTAATTAGGGTTTCACTTTAGTCTCGAGTCTAACCTAAATACGCTCCTTTCGAGTCAATTTCAGAGAATTTCGAATCTATCTTGTTTCGAATCTGTTGCTTCATTCGAATAGGATCTCGAGTCTAGATTAGTTTCGAGTTTGTTTCGAGTCTAGTATCTTTTTCGAATCTGTGTTTCGAATCTGCTGAAATTCGAGTCTGCTGACCTTCGACTCTAACGACCATCGATTCTAAGGATTTGTTCGAATCTGACATAATTTCGAATCTAATTGAATTTTAAGACTTAATCGAATTTAATCACAAAAGCTTTAATCTTAATTAGTTTCGAATCTACCTAGATTCGAATAAGTTAGTCTAAATCAGTTTCGAATTAACTTAATTAAGTTCAAATTCAATTTGTTTCAGAAAAGATGTCAAATCTTCAGAAATTCCTTGAGATGGATCACGAAGTTGGGAAGGCAAATGCACCACCTAAGTTGATGAAAGTTGAGGACTATTACTGGTGGAAGGATCGTTTTACAGATTTTGTACGATTCAATGATATGCGCATGTGGGTGTGCATAGATGAAGGGTACATTCCGCCAGTATCTGAAGTTGAAGGCCGTCAAAAAGTCTTGTCATATCAGATGATGAAAGAAGATGACAAGAAACTTTTTGAAGCTGAAAACAAAGCTTTTTCTTTAATCCGAATGGCGTTACCGCAAGATATTCTACACACATTCCGGACTCAGAGGACATCAAAAGACCTTTGGGAGTCGCTTGAGAAGAGGTGTGAGGGAAATCCTCGGGTTAGGAGAAAGCGTACAAAGCTGTTACAGCAACAGTTCGCGATTTTCAAGGCAATTAAGGATGAACAGTTGGATGATATTATCACAAGGTTCTATCATCTTATAACGGAACTTGAAAGTCATGGAATTGAGTATTCGGACACTGACAAGAACAACAAGCTTCTTGATGCCCTACCAGCCAAATGGGCTATGTACGTGGCAATGATTAAGCTGAATGAGGACAAATACTATACTCAATCACTTGATGACATTGTGGGAACGTTGAGGGCATATCACTTTGAGATGATTAAGGCTGAGACTGATTACGAGCAAGTCCAAAATCCAGCAATGTATTTTGGAAAGACATCTAAATCATCAGTGACAGCTGAACCGAAGAGTGCTACAGCGTTTTTCACCGGAGAAACGTCATCGCCAGCAGAGTCTGAAGACTCATTGAATCGCGCGTTCTTAGGATTAGGACGATCGGAAGAACCGCAACCTCAAGTCCAACAGGCTTCGACAAGTCAGAGCTATTCGAAGATGCCCATGAGCGCAAAGTCAGCGAAAGAGCATCTGAATCTACTTGCTTCTTTTGTGGCCGCATACGGAAATTGTGTTCAAGGGAAAATCAATGACCCAGCTCTATGGGATGAAGATTACGATCAGGTCGACCCTGATGACTTAGAGGAAATGGATCTTAAGTGGCAATTGGCCATGGTGACCCAGAGGTTAAAAAGATTCATCAAAAGAACTGGGAGGAATCTGCAAATGAATAACAAGGGGATCGGGTTTGATAAGTCCAAGGTGAAATGCTACAACTGTCAGGGATTGGGACACTTCGCCAGGGAGTGTCAAAGACCGAAGGTAGAGACATACCAAGGACAGAGTCAGCATCAGGGACAGTACCAAAATCAGTCCCAACAACGATACCTTCCAAGTTCCTCATCTGGACAGGCCAATCTAGCGGGTCTTCTATCCAATGTCACTTCAGATAGACAGCTAGATGGTACCTATGACTGGAGTTCACATCCTGAATCCAATGTTAGAGCTTTCATGGCTGAAGTTACGGAGAATGGTTGTGAAGAAGACGAGCAGACCACAAGGGAAAACAGTCCGATGTGGGTTGAAAAGGTGAATGGTCAGACAGTGCTGGAGTTTGCTGCTCAGATGGCCAACGTGGAATCTGATAACTCAAAGGTTAGTCTGTCTTATTCCTTATTTCGTGAATTATGTGCTTTGTGTGCTACTTCTAATGATAGGTTAAATCTAGTCTTAGAATCACATAAAACCATATCTGCTGAAAATGAGAATTTAAAAATTGAAAACGCTAGCCTAAATGATATAAAGCAAGATTTAAAAGAAAAACTTAAGGCTGATGCTCAGGACGTAGTAGTTCTAAAAGACAAACTCAGTGAGCAGTGTGTTAGGATAGAACTTATGTATGAGCACGTAGAGGCCTTAACAAAAAGTCTTAAGGACAAGGATATAGAGCTAGCTGAGACCAAGGTTAAGGTAGCAGAGGCAAACAGCAAGTTGGAGAAGTTTAGGAATTCAAGCTTAAATCTAGGGAAAGTCTTAGATGCCCAACGACAGTCTAAGAAGCCCGTAGGTCTAGGTTTTCACGAAATTCCTCCACCATTCAATGCGAACTATGTGCCTCAGCCTCAGGATAAAACTGACAAGTCTGTAGACTTAGAGGACCTACCTGAACCGACACCAGAGCCTACAGTTGAAAATACACCTCAGGTGGCTGACTCAACCGTCAAGGTCAAGAAAGTGAAATTTGTGTCTTCCTCCAGTGAAACACATGCAGGAAAACAGAAAATTTCATGGGCTGACCAGGTCGACGAGTCAGACATCATAGCGGTACCAAAGGAGATAGACACTAGTGAGACACCTAGATCTAAGGGAACAACCAAAAAGTCCATGGATAAGATGTCTTGCTTTAGATGTCACGAGAAAGGGCATGTTGCTTCTCACTGTCCACTTAGGAAAGCAGATGTTACCCCTAAGACAGTGAACCCAACACCTGTTAAGCCCTCACCCAGTGTGGCAAGCAGCAGTAGTTCTCAACCTACCGAGAAAACTGTGCAGGCCGCACCCAAACAAGTTGTGAAAAACACACCGGTTAAGGTTGGGCCAAAGGAAGTGATTAGGACAAATTCACCGAATCGTGTCATTAATCAATCTAGGTCAGCACCACAACAAGTCTATAGGAGCACCACACCTAGCAGGTCACATACTCCAGTTAGGTCTCATACTCCAGTTAGACAATATGCACCGGTAAGAGCTCAAGGATCACAGTCAGAAATGGCATATAATAGAAATTATTCTAGAGCTCCACAACAAATGCCTACACCAAGGCAAAGAGTGAACTTAAATCACTCGGCACCACAACAGAATTCAGTTCAAAGGCCCAAGTCACCTGAAAGGCGAGATGGGTACTTGAAAGAGTTCACGTATGTGTACGAGAATGGTATTACCAAGTCAGTCATGGCTTGGGTTCCCCGTGATAACTAACCTCTTTTCTTTCATGTGCAGGAGATAACTACCGGTCCAAACAACAAATGGTTCGTCGACAGTGGTTGCTCCAGGCACATGACGGGGGAAAGAAGTCTACTCACAGACTTCAAGGGAGGTAATAGGGGATTCGTATCATTCGCGGGTAACAAGGGTGGAAATATCACTGGAACTGGAGAAGTCACTAATGGGACGATTACTTTGGATCAAGTTTATCCCGTTGATAAACTGGTTCATAATCTCATTAGTGTCTCTCAAATCTGTGATAAGAAGAACTCGGTGTTATTTACTGACACTGAGGCGTTAGTGCTAAAGCCTGGATTCAAAATTCCTGAAGAATGGGTGTTGATGCGGGCGCCGAGGAAGAACGACTTGTACATGCTGGATATGAACAAGCCAGAGACTTCGATGGGGCCAATTTGTCTACTATCCAAAGCTTCGGAGACGGAATCCGTACTGTGGCACAGACGCATGGCTCACCTGCACCTGAGGAAGATGAATTACATTACGAAGCATGGACTGGTGCAGGGTGTGCCCATGAAAAGTTTTCAGTTCGAGGATAAGTGTCTACCTTGCATGAAGGTCAAACAACACAAGAAGACACACAAGTCCAAGAAGCAGAATTCCATAGCCTCAACATTCGATCTGTTGCACATGGACCTTTTCGGCCCAATCAACAAAAGGAGTATTGGAGGTAG
>JAANYP010000711.1:0-111933 GCA_020465985.1 Centrapalus pauciflorus | reverse complement strand
CACCACGTAGTCATCATTGCCTTCAGGTAAAGCAAGTATCGGCGCCTCACTTAACGCCTTCTTCAGAACCTCAAAGGCATCCTGCTGCACAGTTTCCCACACAAACGGTGCATTTTTCTTTGTTAATGCAGTCAGAGGAACTGCAATCTTAGAAAAATCCTTTATGAACCTCCGATAATATCCTGCCAACCCCAGAAAACTTCTAACTTCGGTAGCTGTTTGAGGTGGCTCCCAATTCTTTATCGCTTCAACTTTAGCTGGATCCACAGAAATCGCAGCCCCCGAAATCACATGCCCTAGAAACTGTATCTGTTGCAGCCAAAACTCACATTTTGAGAACTTGGCGTACAACTTTTCTTTCCTCAACAACTCTAGCAGCTCCCTGAGATGCTCAGCATGCTCAGCCTCAGACCTAGAGTATACTAGAATATCATCGATAAACACTATCACTGACTTATCCAACATCGGTCTACAAACCCTATTCATCAAGTCCATAAAGACAGCTGGGGCGTTAGTTAATCCAAAAGGCATTACCAGAAACTCGTAATGTCCATACCGAGTCCTGAATGCTGTCTTTGGCACATCTTCCTCTCGAACCTTCAATTGATGATATCCTGATCTCAAATCAATCTTAGAAAATACACTAGCGCCATGTAACTGATCAAACAAGTCGTCTATCCTCGGCAGAGGATACTTGTTTTTAATCGTCAACTTATTCAGTTCCCGATAATCTATGCACATCCTCATCGTGCCATCCTTCTTCTTTACAAACAGTACCGGAGCTCCCCATGGCGATGAACTCGGCCGAATGAAGCCCTTATCCAAGAATTCTTGCAGCTGTGTCATCATTTCCTTCATCTCGGTTGGGGCAAGACGATAAGGAGAACGAGCTACCGGTGCAGCTCCGGGGATCAGATCTATTCGAAACTCAACTTGTCTCTCAGGCGGCACGCCAGACAAGTCTTCCGGAAACACATCCGGGAATTGTGAAACAACCGGCACATCGGCCAAAGTTCTCTTCTCTGCCTTAGCATCAATCGCATATGCTAAGTATGCATCACATCCCTTTGCAACAAGCTTTCGAGCTTTTGCAACAGTCAGCAAACACAGATCCCCGCTTCTCCTATCCCCATATATACATATCTCACGCCCCTACGGGGTAGTTATCTTTATCATTCGGCTCTTACACACTATATGGGCTTCATTCTCGATCAACCAGTCCATTCCGACTATCACATCAAACTCGCTGAACTCTATCGGAATCAGATCTAAATTGAAGACTACATCTTCAATTACTAACGTGCAATTTCGGTATACATGATCTACCTTAACTAAAGTATTGCTAGCAGTTTCAATATCAAGTATAGCAGACAACTTAGACAGTGGCATGGCAAGTCTTTGTGCAAACACAGTAGAAACAAACGACCTATTGGCACCCGAATCAAATAAAACTCGTGCAGGCATAGAATTAACTATGAACGTACCCGTGACGACCTCCGGATTTTCCCTTGCCTCCTCTGCAGTTATCTGAAAAGCACGAGCAGGTGCCCTCTGTGACTGACCCCGGCGGTTAACTGAACCACCACTCGAACCTCCAGACGATCGTGTTGATGATGGGACAGCAGCCGTTGGAGCATTCTTCCTACAATTCCTGCTATAGTGACCCCACACCCCACACTTATAGCAAGCATCACCCTTCCTTGGGCAATCATTCTGAAAATGTCCCAGTTCTCCACAGCAAAAGCAAGCACGTCCGTTAGGGCACTTGCCAAAATGTTCCAAGTGACATTTATTGCAATACTGCGGCTCAGTGTTGATGGAGTATGCACGCGCACGACCGCGATCAGATGAACCAGATTGTCGGCGATACGACTGTTGAGGTGAGTATTGTGAAGACCGGGAAGAACCAGAATATCCTTCCTCCCTTTGGCGCTTCGGCGGTGACGGCTGTGTTGGATTGGTGGAAGCAGCAGCAGACCCAACAGAGTAGCCCGACATAATCAAAATCTGCTCTACATTTCTGGCAGCCTCAAGTAAGCCAGCAAATGTAGGGTAACGAACATTGCTCATGACCCTCCTAATCTCAATGTCAAGACCAGCCTCGAACCTGGTCACTTTCCTTTCTTCGGTGTCCACCTGATGAGGTGCGAACAGACTTAACCTCGTGAACTCCACAGCATATTGGGACACCGTCTTCGTCCCCTGTACCAGCGTCATAAACCTTGCCTCTAATCTCCGACGCTCATCAATCGGACAGTATTGCTGAGTGAATAAGTCCGTGAACTCAGCCCATTTCATAACCGAAACCTTCTCCAATGTCAAAGCGTTCACCATGGCATTCCACCACATGATTGCATCATTCGTGAACATAGCAGTTGCATAACGAACCATATCCTTCTCAGCACAGTCGCTGATTCGGAATGTTCGCTCAGTTGCTGTTATCCATTCCAGTGCAGCAACAACATCCCCTAAACCGTTAAACTCTACAGCTCCATTTCCTTTAAAATCCTTAAACCGACAACCCCTGGGCTTATTAGATGACCCAGTGTTGTCATCTTGTTCCTCATTAATTCCCTCCCTTTCTTTTTCTTTGTTCTTCCTTTTATCTTCCCTTCGCTTAGCTTCGGCCTCATCTCGAGCCCGAAACTGCTCTTGAATCATCTCTCTTTGCTCAGCCATCATGGCTAGCATCATTTCTCTCGTCTCTTCAGGTGTCATTCCTCCTCCAGACATGTTCTGAAATACGAAACATATAACTTATTTAGCAACATGTCATAAATTTAAAGACACCATTCATTTGTCCCGTATAATAGTCAATCTCTTATAATTACTAGATCATAACCTATCTTAGTTCAGATCATTACTTAAACCACTACATATCATTACCTAATGTTTGAGATCAAGATCTCACGGACTCTTGAATCTCAAACAACTGCTCTGATACCATCTCGTGTAGCACCCTAGCCACAACAACCACCGATTACAATACACCCAGGATTAATCACCATCATACAATAACATAATGATCTGATAACCTAAATTAAGTGCGGAAGCATTAAAACATAAATGCAATAGTGCAGCAAGTGTTAAACACCCTACGGTGCTATAAGGTACCAAGTCTAAGTCTACACACCCATACATTTATTACAATCATCCAGAATATTACAACATTGTCTCGTAACATAAATTACCGATAAAATAGTGCCGAATCTCCAAAATCTTCCAAACGACCTAACTAGAGGGTCCAGCAGTAGATTTTCCTTTGCCTGTAAAAATACAACAACTAAAACGTAAGCAAATGCTTAGTGAATACATAGATTACGCATTTTATAAGTCTTTATGAAGCCCAAGAGTAATCCCGACGACAAACGTCGTATACTCTCTTCGTACACCAAGTACGGACCAGAGCCGCAGCCCCTTCGAGCTCACAGCTCGGCATTTAAACATACCATCTGAGACAAACGTACGATCGGGGATGAAATACTGCCTACCGGGCCTAGGAGGGATCAGCTCCAGGTCATATAGCACAGTAACATCAGAGTAATCGATGCGACCCACCGGTCCATCACAAGATGCACAACAACCGAAAGGACATGCAACAAGTAAGAATGTGCATCTACATCTACGCAAGTTAGTAGAATTCCAACCAAACAAGTGAAACAACAGGTCTCAGCAGGCAAAGCTTACATAAAACAAATATAAACATGCGAAATCTACTGTACTCACAGTGGGTGCGTATTATCTTTAACCGATATTATTTCTCTTCGGGCTTTCAACCGGATTCCACCAAGTACCCCACTGTGGGTTAAACAACACCACAAGGGACCTGTTATATCAATTACAACAATTCCTCGAGTCATTAACCGTTTAAATCTATAAAATCAAGTTTCGTATATTTAGCGATATTTTCCCCCGTTTTGGGTCTACATCCAAATTTAAACCATAACTAAGTTTGAAACCCATTTCATGATCATACATTGTCCTTTGAATAACTCTTGCCATTCTATGTGTTGTTTATAAGTTCCATTCAAAATATACAAGTTTAGAGAGTATATTTCTCAATTTTAGGCATTAAACTCGAATTTAATGGGTTAGATTCGAAATCAAGCATCAGATTCGAAGCTCTTGCATCAGATTCGAACCCCTTATGCTAGATTCGAACCTACCTTCGAATCTAGGGTTAGATTCGAACCCCACTTCGAGTCTAGGCCTAGATTCGAAGCCCTCCCCTTAGAATCTAACGGTACACACTCGAATCTAGCACCAAACTCGAGTTTGTTCTTGCATTTCGACTCTGTTCTTGACATATTCGAGTCTGTTCATCATTTCAGCTTAAATCCTTCCTTTCTAAGTCAAAAATCATGCATATATCATGTATGATACCTAGATTCGATTCTACTATGCATATACTATCACAATCCAGCAATGTTTCAAGCAAAACAAGCTTAAATTTGCATAAAATGACAGATTCGAATTCTAGTTAACTTCAAAACCGAAACTATAAACTTAAAAGGTTCGATTCTTACCTCAATTCGCACGAACTCTGAAATCCGTTTGTATATTGTTGTTGTACTCCTCGATACCTTTCCGATGACGTATAATTCTCGAAAATCCGACGGTCGGTTTTTGATATATCTTAGAGAGATGTAGAGAGAGAATTTCTAGAGAGATAAAGTAGTGAGATAGTGTAAACTAAAAAATGAAGCCTATTGCCCCTTATATACCACTTTCGTCATTTTGCACATTTCATCACTCGACTTAACCGGTTCCATAAAATACTGATTTAATCTTAGATTTATCATAAATAACTTTTAAATTCATAATACTCCACAAAATTGATTCTGAGTTCAATTTTCTTAAAAATAACAACAAACTTTGCTTAATATCCAAATACATAATATCCTCCCAAATTCAACTTAAATATATATATATATATATATATATATATATATATATATATATATATATATATATATATATATAAGTTTCCACTTAATTAACCAAAATACATCAAATTAAATCCGTGGATGTTACACATGTCCTTCGTCTGTAGAATGGTTGAACACTGCTCACCGAGTGGCAATGTGGTCGCTTACTCCAACTTCTTGTTATTCGACACTAGATCCTTTAGAAACTTCCCATAGTTAGGCATACCTTCAATGACATCAACAAGAGGCACGTTAATCCTATTTTGCTTCAATAAGTCAACAAACTTACCATACTGCTCTTGCATGCACTCACTCCGTAGACGATTAGGATAAGGAATTTTTGGCTGTTAATCCCTGAGAGGCGCTTGCTTTGGCTTTGATGGCTTAACGACTGGTGGTGGCGTCTCCTTCTCCACTAAATCAGCTGTAGGTGTTTCCGTTTGGCTAGGTTTCTCTGTGTTATCCTCGTCATCTGAAGTCCAATCCTGCACAATAACAGAGTTGTCAGAATGTGATGTATCCATAACTCCGACTACCTTACTTGAGCGAGTGGTAATCACCTTAACATGCTCATTGTGATTCTGATTCACATTGGGGTTCTTTTGGGTATTGCTTGGTAGTGACCCACTTTGATGTCCTGATACAACCTCAGCTAATCTACCTAAGTCATGCTCAATATTCTGGATCGACGCTTGCTGATTCCTTTGAACTTGCTCGTTATTAGCTTGATTCTGTTGCACAGTTAGGATGAAACTCTTCAATATATCTTCCAAGTTACTGCTTGATCCAGCTGCTAGCTGAGTGATCTGTACTGGTGGCTGAGGATTTGGGTTGGCATTTCCTTGGTTAAACCGATAGAACCCCGGTGGGTTCTGTCTTTGGAAATTTCCTCGATTGTTTCCCTGGTAATTTTAATTACCCCCCCTGGTAGCTATTTCCCGACGTCTGGTTCATGAAGTTAATGCTTTGTGTCTGGATCATTGGTCGATCCTCGCAGTCTTTGGTCAGGTGAGATCCTCCACAAGTCTCACACCCTACCTGCAAAGCGTGAATACTTTGGATCAGCTTATCAACTTTACGCTCCAATGAGTTTTGACTGTTAGCAAGCGATGCTACAGTATCACTACCCCTGTCATCCTCTATTGCAGCTATCGTCTTTCTGCCCGATTTCTTCTCGACACTCCATCCCTGCTTAACTAAAGATATGTCTTCTAAAAGCTTAAAGGCTTTCCTCGGAGTCTTATATTGAAAGATACCGCCGGAGGCTGAGTCGATCCGCTCCTTAATCTCTTCATCCATACCTCTGTAGAAAGCCTCGACCTGCTTTCTCTTATTAAGCTCGTGATTTGGACATTCGCGTAACATCTTCTTGAATCGTGTACATGAATCAACAAAAGATTCCCCAACTTTCTGGGAAAAGTTTGAAATCTCAGCTATTATTCTTTCTTTATTAGCCGGAGGGAAAAAGTGGTTGATTAACAAGTTGTTCATGTCTGCCCAGGTCGTGATAGAGTCTGGCTCTAAAGATTCTAACCACTCTTGAGCTTCCCCAATCAGGGTGAACGGGAAAAATCTAAGTCTCGCAGCATCGGAATTAGCTCTGAATTAGTCACAGATGGAGAGGAATGACTGAATGTGTCGGTTAGGATCATGCTTTAACCTCCCTTCGAAATTCAGTTCCCGAACCATGCTGACGACTGCCCTTTGATTTCGAATCTTTCTTCATTAGCAGCAGTGGCTCGGATAGCAGAGTGTGGAGCTGGTGGTGCAGTCTCGCGGGCTGTCCACATCGGGGTATCATCTTCATTGGCCATTGGTTCCGGCTCAGATTCAGACTCCAAGTGAGGATCTTCCATGATTGTTGGTGGTTCACGAAGTCGTAGTCGACGGTGGAATTCTCGTTCAGGCTCTTGAAACGATTCTAAGAGTTGAGAGGATGATCTACGGGTCATAAACTAACTAATGTAAGAAAAAGTAGAATTATAGAACTAACTAAATAAAATAAAATAAAATAAATCTAAGAAAACTAAATAACCTACAAATAAAATAAAATAAACTTAATGAGTAAAATAAAACCAAAAACTAAACTAAAAAAATTTAAATTTAAATTAAGAATAAAAAGAAAATGCTAGAAAAATTCTAAGAAGTAAAGTTGGAAACCGTTCCCCGGCAACGACGCCAAAAAACTTGATACGGAAATATCAGTCTTAAATTTATAAACTCTAATCCAACCAAATTGACCGATAAACTCTCGGGCAAGTGTACCCGATTGCATAGCAATAAACTGGTAAGACCAGGATCGTCTACACAGGGAACAGAAAATGTAATTTATACCAACTAAAATTATTCTAGCAAATATAAAATGGACAAAATGCAAATGAGTAAAAAGGGGGGTTTTGTTTTTAGATTTTTGAATACCGTTGACACGGTAAAGTAAACGAAATTACTAAAACTAAAATGACGATTAATAATTAATAACGAAAATTTAAAACGACTATGAAATAACGAACTATGAGAATAGAATCAAATAACTAAAATGTATTTATCATTGAATCACTCCCCCTAGATTTGGTTCGTTTAAAAGTGCAATTGATTAATAGAGTTTTTAAGAAATTTCGAGCTAACATAGACCATCAACCCTACTAGTCCGATTATAACCTAATCTATTCAAAACACGCTAACTTTCGTTATAGGTGAATTGAACTCGAAGTTTAATCTGGGTTATTAGAGAAGCAGTTTCAACTATCATAATTTCAGAATATTTGATTACCCTAACTGCATGCAACCTTCATAATTTCAGAACAAGCAAACAATATGATAAAACTAATTAAACGTGCAAGTCATAATTTCAGAACATGACACAATGTAATAGTAAACTTCTCAGTAATTATTAAGATGAATAATTCAAGGTTCACGACTAGGCACTCAACCAATAATAAAAACTAGGGATAATTGTGCAAAAAACCCTCAACTTGTCAGTTTTTCGTGATTAAAACCCCAAACCATTTTTCGTTGCATAGAAAACCCCGAACTAACTGAAAATCCGTAAATCAAGGTTTTATCAACGGATAACCGGTTGAAACTTGTTATTAATCCTTCGTGGACCAATAAATAACCTACGTAGAATAAATTTTAGTATTACACATCATGTAAACCACCGTTGATAATTTTTAATCGTAATTTTTAAACGAGATTACATCATCAACGGGGGTTTAAATGATGTGTAATACTTGGCAACCGGTTTCAACAATTAAAACTTATTTCACGTATGTTATTTACTGGTCCACGTAGGATTGATAACCGGTTCAACCGGTTACCCATTGATAAAACCTTGATTTACGGATTGTTAGTTAGTTCGGGTTTTCTATGCAACGAAAAATGATTTGGGTTTTAATCACAAAAAACTGACAAGTTGGAGGTTTTTTTGCGCAATTATCCCTAAAAACTAAACCAGAATCTAGGGTTCGTTCATCAATGACAAATACAATAAACTTAGCCCATAATTAAATTAATAACTAACAATAATAAAATAACAAGAAAATTAAACATAATAAAAAATTGAATTGTTCTTTTTTCTTGTTACCTCCCGCGCTTAAAACCCACAAAAAAAAGCAAACAAAAAGGGTACAAATGTTGGTTCTGTTCACCTTCTGAACCGCCAAACCAAACAAAAGAAATATATTTGAATGTTTCTCCCTCTACAACAGAGGAGAAAGAAAACAACATATATATAAAAAAAACTAAACTTTAAGTTGTTTCTGCACTACTTTTGGGGCAGCCCGCACAAAAGAAGAAACAGAAACAAATAAAAAATTAAAGTCTTGAATGTCTATGTGCTTTTCACCTCCCCCATTCTTTTTTTTTTTCGCCGCCTCCTGCTTCTTCTTATAAAACAAAAAAATTTCAAAACAAAACTCTAAATTCAAATATGGATTTTGGGCCCGTTGGGTATTAGTCTTGGAGAGGCTCAAATCTTGAACTATTTTTGGACCTGTTTGCATGCTCTCATATTTTTCACTTTAAGTCCACGTATGTAACATCCGACATTAAACCAGGTTAGCAACTACGACCTAATCAGTATTTAATAGCCAATTATAATCTAATCAGTGGTCATTAGCAATTAATCAAAGTGATTAACAATGTTCATAAGGAAATTCAACTCAATTAGAATCAAATTCATCGGCGCGATGAATCGGAAAATCAATTAATCAGATCGATTTATGATATGATGGATTAATTCAACTTAGTACATAATTAAATTATGATTAGTGACACTAATCATACACTAATACACTTATTTAACACTAAAAATACAAGACTAAAACAATTCATTAAAACAATGCATCCAAAAGTATTAATGAATTTACAAGAAAACAGAAATACAAGAATACATTTCTAAAAACATTTACAAAAAAAAAATACATGGAAATACCATGATGAAGGCCAGCCTATATGTGGTACACATATAGAGTTTGACTTCAATATTTTATTACAAATCCCATTTCCACTTTAAACATAATCATTTTGCTAAAAGGTGCACACAACCTCCATCTCTTTTTCATCATTTTATCAACTTTTTCATCTATAAATAAGATGCCAAATGCACTTCATTTCACACATTGCAAACATCAAAAACCCCTTCTTTGCTCTCATCAAATCCGGCCAACCATCTCAAAGAAACCAAAATTTCTTTTTCCTTTGTTCTTCAAGTTTTTCAAGTGCTTTTGGGTGCAAATCTTGCAAGAGTTTCAACTTCTTCTCAATTTCATACTCTAAATACATCAAAGTAAGTAAATACTAACTTATTTCATCTTGTAAGAGTTTCAACTTGCATAATATATATAATCACCAACAACAACAAGTTACATAAAAACTCAAGTTTATAAGTCACTAGTTTTTGTTTTTAAGTTGTTTTCTTCAAATGTGTTTATAAATATATAAACACATCATGAAAGAGTAAATATTATGAAAAACAAGTGATATATATATGTTTTATAACTTTTATACAAGTAGTCTTTGAATAAACAACAAGAATCACCAGTTATTTCAAGTTTATGAACTACGGATTTTCGGCAGAAAGTTTGCATCGACTTTGAAAAATCATAACAAATTCATAACTTATAGTAATGAGTTGATTCTTGTCTCAAAATATAGATCTATGTCTTAACTAAAAATCTGGATGTTTTCATAATTTATTATGGAGTTTAAGACCCCCAGAAATTATTTTGGAAACTGAAAGTTTGACAGCTCAAAAATGGCTAGCATAGGGTTTTTATCGAGCTTTTTCCCCAACCTAAACACCTCGAAAAATGGCCGTTCTTGACTTTAAAAAGTCTTTGTATATATTAGTTTAATGTCCAAGAAAACCAAAGCCTAAATCGTTTTAGAGCTTGGTCAAAAACAGCCTCAAAGAAGGCCGAAAAACCTTCGAAAAGCTGGAAAATTATATATGAGAGTTATTAAGTCCCTATTGTCATTTAGGACTCGATTAAACATATCTGGTGCATCACACATCAATCTACGCTAATTTGCATTTTACGTCAATATTTGCCATCACAAGCTCGGTGAGTTCTCATAGCCTCTATTTTCACACTGTTATGTTTTGGGGTTGAAATAAATGCTACGTTTTCATATGGACACGGAAACAACTTCATTTCTATTATGTATTACACATGTGGTTCCATCAGCCCTCAAATCATGAACCGTTAATTGCATTTACTTGTAAGCGCGAATATATTGTGGATAGATCTATCGGGAGTCATGTCCCTCATTCGGGTTAGTCTTAATCGGCTAACGGTGGGATGCATATATATTCAACACACGGTATTACGTATGAGAATACTGCACAGGGCAAACTCATTTAATTAAGCTTCGGTTGCATGATAGTTTATATGTAATACATAACATGGAATTTATGATTTTATAAATTCAAACTCAACTGTTGTTGTCCATACAAGTCAGATTTACGTGTAAACCTATGAGCTCACCAACATTTTTGTTGACGTATTTTAGAGTGTATTTTCAGGAAATTAAGGCAAGTGCACCGCACCAGTAGTATTTTCAAGATTCCGTACTTTTGGAGTCGCATGCATTTTCAAAGCACTGGAGATTTAGTTGCGTTATTTTGATTACTTTAATTACGTATATAAATCTATGTACCATGTGAACTACTCTTTATCATATCAGGCTATGTAAAACATTTTTATATTTTAATGTTTTGTTGATGTATTTTTGAAAACGTCGATATAGTGGTCGTTCGTTATGATTATGGTTACGCTTCCGCGACGTCATGCTTCGTTGCCAACCAGGGTAACGGGGTGTGACAGATTGGTATCAAAGCCATAGTTATAGTGAACTAGGTTGCATTAGTACCTAGACTATAACTGTTACAAAAACTAAACTTTCTTCAAGAACTGTGAACATATATATGGACCCTGATGACGATAACATGTCAAACAATACGGTTATTATCCTCTTTAACTCCGAGGATGAATTCTCACCCATGGAACAAGGAAGCCAAGGTGACACTAAGGTGTACATTGGATCGGAAACCCACCCAGACCCAATCAATGACGATGTAATGGATCCGTCAAAACACAAGGAGGGCAACTGTTGCTTCACCATCACCACCACATATTCCACCCTACACCCTATTTAGAAACCATTCCAATGGACCCTTGAAGAAGTTCACCTCTAGGAAAAGGGTGTGACTGGCACAATGGGAGTCTATCCCAGTACCTGCCCATTAGCCAAGCCCGCCGCAGTAGTGACGGGCAAACCTAAGACAGTGGGGATGGACGCCTCACAATCTCCAAGAGTGGAGAAACGAGGAGGGGATCTAAAGCCAGTTTGAAGTCGGAACACCATCTTCCTCTCAAGTGCCGACACTTACCCAGAAACCTATGTAACAAACGATGCCCCTGTTGGTGGCAAGGGCCGCCAGATACGACCTCCAATTTCGACAAAATCCACCAAGAGGTCGGTGAGATCTTTGCAGTGATTAAGCAGGAGGCAATGCAGACCACCAATAAACCTTAGGCCAACCAGAATACCCAGACGATTCAAGAAGATAGAATTAACGAATTGTGACAGCGCCTAGCAGAGCACAAAGCCCGCAGTGCAGAACTAACCTAACGACTTAACGCTCTGGAGTAGGAGGAAACTCCGGACGCATCTCATATTTAGTACCCTTTCTACCATTTTATAGTATTTCTTTAGGCTTTACAATCTGATACATCTTAGGGTGTGTAAGTATTAAGAATTTATCGAAAAATTCCAACCATATCATGTACAAAGATTAGGTATCCAACATTTTGATTAAAAACTAAGTTTTATCTATAACTAGGAGCATGAGGATATGTAGTACGACAATCTGCCTAAGAAATTTCAAACGCATAGACTTATCCTCTTACCCCATTAGACACCACTTATGAAACTCTACTATTTGATACTGGTGCTGATAGGAGCTTTATATCCACTAAGTTCAGTCAGCAGATAAATTCCATTCTTACACCATTAAGTGCCACTTATGCTATTAAGGTTGATGATAGTAAGTCGCTTAAAACAAATAATATATGTCAAGGATGCTTCTTAGAATTAGTAGGCCAACTCTTTGAAACAAAATTGATGCCCGTCAAACTGGGAGGTGTTGACGTGGTCATAGGCATGGATTGCCTATCGAAAAATCGTGCGGAAATAATGTGCAACAAGAAGACGGTTCATATACTTTTAGCCAATAAGAAGGTCCTTACTATCCAAGGCAAAACAAGAAATACCACATTAAGCATCATCCCTAGCATTAGGACCCTGAAGTGTTGACAGAGAGGGAGCCAAAGGAAAAGCGGCTCGAAAATATTCTTATTATTTATGGTTTCCCCAAAGTTTCTCCAGAACACTTACCTGAACTCCCAACATCAAGGCAGGTCAAATTCAAAAATCGGTCTAGTATCTGGTGCAGTACCAGTGGCTCGAGCACCATGTCGATTAACCCCATCAATAGTGTAAGAATCGCCCAACCAACTGTAGGAGCTCGTAGATAAAAGGTTTATCAAACCGAATTCCTTGCCATGGAGGAGCTCCAGTTTTGTTCATAAAGAAGAAGGATGGAACCTTCAGATTTGCATCAATTACCAAGAGCTAAATAAACTAAAAGAATCGATACCCGGTCACAAGGATCAATGACTTGTTTGACCAAACTGCAAGAATTAAGCTTCTATTCGAGATCGACCTAAGGTCAGGCTATCATCAGGTTAGAGTTCGCAAGAATGATATTCCAAAAACAGCCTTCAGATTCTGTGACACCCTTGCCACATTTAACCACAATTACAATACACCCAGGATTAATCACCAACAAACAATCACATAATGATCTGATAACTTAATTAATTTGCGGAAGCATAAAATACAACATAAGATAATTCAAACTTGTCAAACACCCTATGGTGCTACATAAGTTACATTTGTAAGTCTACATACTCAAAGTATTACATCATCCCCAAATTTATTACAACGGTAATTCCATAAACCAAATACCAAGTTAAATAGTAGAAATCTTCAATCACTTCAACAAACGTCCTAGCTAGATGGTCCCGCAGCGGATTTCCCTTTTCCTGTAGAAAGTCAACAACTGAAGGGGTAAGCTAATGCTAAGTGAATACCATATGATTTTACACATTCTACAAATCTTTATGATGCCACCCAGAGTAACCGCGGTAACATATACCGTATACTCCACACGTACTCCAAGTACGCAAACCCGAGCCGCAGCTCCTTCGAGCTGACACTCGGCATAAGAAAAACCAACCATCTGAGGCAGACATTACATCGGGGATGACTTACTGTGTATCCTGACCATAGAGGTGTCAAACTCTTGGTCATATAGCACAGTAACATCAGAGTACAGATTCGACCACGCAGGTCCATCGAAAGGATGCACAACAAATGAACGGATATGCAACAAATATGAATGTGCATCAACAAACACGCATGTTAGTAGAGTGCCAAACGAATGTGAAACAACATGCCTCAGCAGGCAATGCAAACATAATGCAGATGCAGCAATGTTAAAATCAAAGGTACTCACAGTGGGTGCGTTATTAATCTTTAAGAAATATTATTTCTCCTTGGAATTTCAACTGGATCCACAAAGTACCCGACTGTGGGTTAAACAACACCACAAGGGACCCGTTTCATTTCCATAAGGAAAATATATTATCATTATATGTTCTTTAATAATTTGACATCATCTTGTATAAATAAAAGTGTTACAACATTCGGAACCGTCATCCGAAACTCATATTTAAATCTCACCATATGGTGTGTTATCCATCTCAAATAACCCTTCATTATATACCTTAATATGGTACCAAAAATATCCCAAAAGTGTGTTTATTTGACCATAAATTCGGATCCTTTTAAACCCATTGAAATGAAGAACTCGCCGAGTAGGACAGGAACTCGCCGAGTTCCTATCCGAATTTCGGACCTTAACTGAATTTCGGACCCATCCGGATTGGGTTGACCCATCCGAGTTCGGGTTGACCCATCCGAATTCAGACCCCTCCGAGTTCGGTCCTTAATTTGATTTCGGTCCTATCCAAATTTCGGGTCTCATCCGAATTCGGGTCCCAACCGAATTCGTATCCAACACTTATGAATTTTTGAAGATTTATTGAAAATGTTCTTGAGAACTCGCCGAGTTCCCCCTGAACTCGCCGAGTTCACATGCAGGTTTTGCCTTCGAAACTTACGGATTTTAAGTAAAAATTTCCAAAAACTTAAATCTAACAACATGCAATCCATACATTTGATTTATTACTGTATATTGAGTGTTTTTACATCATATTCCATAACATTAACATCTAATTTCGTCCAGATTGAACCATAAATGAGCAAAAACTCCAAAAACTCAAACTTAATAAAAACTCAGATTTCTAACCTTTTTGGATGATTCAAACAACGATTCTTGTTTCAGAACCTTCAATGATGTTCCAGAAATGATTTCCCACTGATTTAACATACATGCATCAAACAATTTTTCAGATTCAAATCCGAATTTCATTTCTTTATTGTTCAAAATAAAACCCCAAAACTTCAAAATTATGTTCTTACCTTAAATCCAATCGATTCTTGTTAGTATTCAGATGCAATCCACGAATTTTGTTCCACAATTTCGAATTCCAACAGAAATTTTTTTGAGAGATTTCTAGAGAGAGAGAGAGAGAGAGCTTCTTAGATTTGAAATGAAATGAGAATGAAAGACTCCAAGAGTCTTTTATTCCAAAGTTTCGGGTATTGACACTTTTAGCCCCTCAACTTATCTAATCCCACTAAACACTGATTTTATCTTAGTTTTATCCTTACTAGCAATTATAAAACCTTCCAAAGCTTCATAATTTCTCAAAATAGCAACCAACTTTATAATCAATCCAAATTTTGTATCAACTTACATTACAAATTTAAACTTAATAAACTTTAAATGTAATAATTTAAATCCGAGGATGTTACAGATTCTGTTACGCTCATCATAAGTTCCTATTAATGCCATTTGGATTAACAAGTGCCCCAACGGTATTCATGGACCTCATAAATCGGGTGTGCAAACCTTATTCGTGATTGTATTCAGGAATGACATCTTAATCTACTCGCGAAACAAGGAGGAGCACGAACAAACATTTAAGACTGATTCTAAAGTTGTTGAAGAAAGAACAACTATATGCCAAGATTTCTAAGTTTGACTTTTGGTTAAGAGAGGTGAAATCCCTCGGTCACGTGATCAATAGTAAAGGAAACCAAGTCGACCTCGCAAAGATCGAGGCTATCAGGTTTTGGTCAACTCCTAGAACCCTCATAGAGATATGTCAGTCCTTAAGGCTTGCCGCTTACTATAGGAAATTATCAAATTTCCCAAAGATCATCGGATCTCTATACAAAACTGACCCGAAAAGACATTAAGTATGATTGGGGCAAGGATAAGGAGATATCATTTCAGTTATTAAAGCACAAACTGTGCAGCGCACTTATTTTTTCCCTACCCGAGAGAAGCAATAAATTTGTAGATTACTGTGACGTTTCACACAATGGGTTGATATAGAAAATTTAGGTTATAGCTTATACTTCATGAAAACTTAAGTTTCACGAGGTGAATTACACAATGCATGATTTAGATCTAGGAGCAGTAGTCTTTATCCTTAAGACTTGGAGACATTAGTTGTACGGTAAGAAGTGTACTATACTCACAGACCATAAGAGCCTCCAACACATCTTGAACCAGAAAGAGTCGGATATGAGGTAGTGCCATTGGATGGAGCTAATAAGTGATTACAACTGTGAAATTCATTATCACCTGAGGAAAACTAATGTGGTTGCAGACGCTCAGAGCCGAATGAAACAAGTTAAGCCGTTAAGAGTACCAGCCCTAGTTATAACCATTCAACCAAACCTTCCTTTCTTAGTTCATGGTGCACAAATAGAAGTCGTTAAGGAGGAAAATATGAAAAATGAAGCCCTGCACGGAATGGATAAAAAGTTTGGGATAAGGACTAATAAAAATCGATATTTCATGTATAGAGTATGATTACCCTGTTTTGAGTGGAATAAGAAAGCTGGCTATGGATGAAGGACAGAAATCAAGATATGCCATTCATCCCGGATCCGATAAAATGTATCATGACCTCAAGGAGCTATACGGGTGGCCTAACATGAAGGATGACATTGCCACATACGTCAACAAATTCCTAGCATGCTCCAAAGTTAAGACAAACATAAGAAACCATTTGAGTAATAGTCAACCGCCTACCAAAATCCACGCATTCCTACCAATCAAGGAGAATAGCAGGATGAATAAGCTAGTCCAAACGTACCTCAAGGAAGTCGTCTCCAGACACGGAGTGCCTCTTATAATCATTTCAGATACGGATAGCAAATCTACATCTAGGAAAATATTACAGCAAGCTTTGGATACAAACTTGGACATGAGTACCACATATCACCCTCAGACCGAAGGTCAGAATAATAGAACGATCCAAACCTTAGAACATACATTAAGAGCCTATGTAATGGATACTCAATTTCCTTAGTGGAATTATCGTACTACAATAGCAATCACTTGAGTATTAAAGCTGCTCCGTTTGAGGCCCTCTACGGGCGATAGTGTCGATCACCGATTTATTGGGAAGAAGTAGGAGATGGCCAAATCACTGGCGCTAAGATCATTCATGAAACTACCGAAATTATAGTAGAGATACGGAACTGACTAAAAGTTGCCTGCGATTGTCAGAAAGTTATGCAGATGTAGGGAGAAAAATCCCTTGAGTTCTAATTAGGAGAACGAGTACTGATGAAAGTCTTGTCATGGAAGGGCGTGATACGATTTGGTGAAAAGAAGGATAAACTAAACCCTCGTTACATTGGACAATTCAAAGAGAATTGAACTAGTAGCTTATCGTATAGAGCTACCACCAGAGCTTAGTAGCGTGCACAATACCTTCCACGTATCAAATCTGAAGAAGTGTACGTTAGATGTAGCACTTGTTACCCCCTTGGAAGAGATCCAGCTAACTGATAAACTTCGCTTCATCAAAGAGCCGGTTGAAATCATGGACTGTAAGGTCAAAGGATTGAAGCACAGTTGTATACCCGTCCTCAAGGTCAGATAGAATCCTAGACATGGACCAAAAATTCACTTAGGCATGCAAAAGCCAGTTTAAGCAAAGATACTCTCATCTACTCTTAAGTAACAGTACCCCTGAGGAAACATGATAAAATTTCGGGACGAAATTCCCTTAACAGCGGGAGGCTGTAACATCCGACATTAAATCAGGTTAGCAACTACGACCTAATCAGTATTTAATAGCCAATTATAACCTAATCAGCGGTCATTAGCAATTAATCAAAGTGATTAACAATCTTCATAAGGAAATTCAACTCAATTAGAATCAAATTCATCGGCGCGATGAATCGGGAAATCAATTAATACGATCGATTTACGATATGATGGATTAATTCAACTAAGTACATAATTAAATTATGATTAGTGACACTAATCATACACTAATACACTTAACACTAATTATTCAAGACTAAAACAATTCATTAAAACAATGCATCCAAAAGTATTTATGAATTTACAAGAAAAGGTAAATACAAGAATACACTTCTAAATACATTTACACGAAAAAAAAATGAAAGTACATGGAAATACCATGATGATGGCCGGCCTATATGTGGTACACATATTGAGTTTGACTTCAATATTTTATTACAAAACCCATTTCCACTTTAAACATAATCATTTTGCTAAAAGGTGCACACAACCTCCATCTCTTTTTCATCATTTCATCAACTTTTTCATCTGTAAATAAGAGGCCAAATTCACTTCATTTCACACATTGCAAACATCAAAAACCCCTTCTTTACTCTCATCAAATCCGGCCAACCCTCTCAAAGAAACCAAAATTTCTTTTTTCCTTTGTTCTTCAAGTTTTTCAAGTGCTTTTGGGTGCATATCTTGCAAGAGTTTCAACTTCTTCTCAATTTATAAATGCATCAAAGTAAGTAAATACTAACGTATTTCATCTTATATTTATGTTTATATAAGTCTTGCATAATATATATAATCACCAACAACAAGAAGTTACATAAAAACTCAAGTTTATAAGTCACGAAAGAGTAAATATTATGAAACAAAAGTGATATATATATATATATATATATATATATATATATATATATATATATATATGTGTGTGTGTGTGTGTGTGTGTGTTTTATAACTTTTATACAAGTAGTCTTTGAATAAACAACAAGAATCACTAGGTATTTCAAGTTTATGAACTACGGATTTTCGGCAGAAAATTTGCATCGACTTTGAAAAATCATAACTAATTCATAACTTATCGAAATGAGTTGATTAATGTCTCAAAAGATAGATCTATGTCTTAACTAAAAATCTGGAAGTTTTCATAATTTATTATGGAGTTTAAGACCCCCAGAAATTATTTGGGAAATCAAAAGTTTGACAGCTCAAAAATAGCCAACATAGGGTTTTTAACGAGTTTTTTCCCCAACCTAAACACCTCGAAAAATGACCGTTCTTGACTTTAAAAATTCTTTGTATATAGTAGTTTAATGTCCAAGAAAACCAAAGCCTAAATCGTTTTGGAGCTTGGTCAAAAACTGCCTCAAAGTAGGCCGAAAAACCTTCGAAAAGCTGGAAAATTATATATATATATGTGTATATATATATATATATATATATATATATATATATATATATATATATATATATATATATATATATATATATATATATATATAAACTTGACGTTTTAAGTGTGTTTTATTTATAAACTTGTTATGTTCGGTTATTTAAGACATAAAAACCTACATATATACATATTATCATATATGAGAGTTATTAAGTCCCTACTGTCATTTAGGACTCGATTAAACACATCCGGTACATCACCCATCAATCTATGCTAATTTGCATTTTACCCCAATATTTGCCATCACAAGCTCGGTGAGTTCTCATAGTCCCTATTTTCACACTTTTATGCTTCGGGGTTGAAATACATGCTACGTTTTCATATCGACATGGAAACAACTTCATTTCTATTATGTATTACACATGCGGTTCCATCAGCTCTCAAATCATGAACCATTAATTGCATTTACTTGTAAGCACGAATATATTGTGGATAGATCTATCGGGAGTCATGTCCCCCATTCGGGTTAGTCTTAATCAGCTAATGACGGGATGCATATATATTCAACACACGGTATTACGTACGAGAATACTGCACAGGGCAAACTCATTAATTAAGCTTCGGTTGCATGATGGTTTATATGTAATACATAACATGGAATTTATGATTTTATAAATTCAAACTCAACTGTTGTTGGCCATAAAAGTCAGATTTACGTGTAAAGCTATGAGCTCACCAACATTTTTGTTGACGTATTTTAGCGTGTATTTTCAGGAAATTAAGGCAAGTGCACCGCACCGGTAGTATTTTCAAGATTCCGTACTTTTGGAGTCGCATGCATTTTCAAACCACCGGAGATTTGGTTGCATTATTTTGATTACTTTAATTATGTATTTAAATCTCTGTACTATGCGAACTACTCTTTATCATATCAGGCTATGTAAAACATTTCTATATTATAAAGTTTTATCGATGTATTTTTGAAAACGTCCATATAGTGGTCGTTCGTTATGATTATGGTTACACTTCCACGACGTCATGGTTCGTTGCCAACCGGGGTAACGGGGTGTGACAACATAATCATCTTATTTTCCTGTCTTGTACCCAATTAAACCTGCAAATAAAAAAAAAGAAAAGTAAATGAACTTTTAGCATCAAAACTTATATGTTTAAGCGCATAAAAAGAATGATATTGTTGAATAAATATATGAATAAATAAGACAATATCAAATACTTGCAGCTCTGGTTCTTCAATCAGCTTATCTGCTTAATGTTCTACTTCTTTTGGCAGGCTGTGGTCTACTCCTTTGATTTCCACGGCTACATCACCTTGTTCAATCATTATCATGAGTTTCTCCAGCTCTGTATCCTTTCTTTTTCTCTTGGCCTTTATTTTGGGGGTAGCCACTGAGACACCCTTGATCTATTCTTCTGGGATCAGGCCAAGATCTCTCACTCTTTCCATCAACTTTTTGACGTATGCCCTGATAGTCTTAGCTATTTCAGACTTAGATCGGCTCAGGGCAACTGCCAACTCCACCCACTCTCTGTATCCCCTTTGTGCAACGTCAGTGTACTCATATACTTCCAGTTCTAGGCCTGTAGCACCCATTCTGGTTATCAGTAACTTCCACTGTTTGCCTTTTCTTGAGATGGGAACATCTTTGGCAATTGATTCCTTGGCAAGTCTTTCTGTCAGCAGCATCAAAGAACTTTTTCCTTGCCAGGTTGTCAAAATGAATCTGGGCTCTTGTAGAGGATGCTTGCTCGGACTTGGTCACTGAGACCTGAGCACCCTGTTCCTTATCACCTTCCTTTTCAACCGCTGACTCCTTAGTAGCTTCTAGCAATTTTCTTTGAACATCCAAAGATGGCATTTTAATTTTGCTTGCTACTTTGAATGCAAAAGATCTAGCAGCTTTGGAAGAGGCTTCTTCCTTCCTTAGTCTTTCAAGGGCTTGGAGCTGTTGTCTCTGTATTCATAGTATTGCTCCATAGAAACACCCATTTCCTTAGCTCTTGCCTTGTCAATATTTAGCTGTGCAGCTCTTAGGTGGTCAGGGTCTACAGCTGCTTTCTTCTTTCCTTTAGCTGTTATAGTTGGAACAGCTTCAGGAGCCTCTTCCTCTTCTTCTTTTTCTTCTTGCAGAATCAGATGCCTCCTTCTGCTTGGCTTATCCCCATGAATGGATTCCTCCCCCATAGTTAGTGCAGGGTTTGGAGATCCAGCCTGAGTAGGCTGAGCAGCTTTAGTGTGATGGGAGACATCTTCAGTTGGACCTGTTTGTGATGCACCTGCTGATTGACCAACAGATGCTGATTTCTCCTTAGAAGGAGAAGAGGTTTTCTCCCCCTTAGACTTAGTCTTTGAGGCAAGATAACTTCTCCCCCTTTGAAGGAGATGGCTCAGAAGCTTCAACAATTGGTCTGCCTGGAGAAACAAATTCAGCAGGCTTAGCAGCAGTTTTGGCAGCAGGCTTGGGGCTAACCAGGCTATGCACTAAGAAAGCCAGATTATCCTTAACCTCTGCAAGCTGGGTAAGGCAGGTCTAAAGAGAGGTAGATTGAGAATCAGCAATGGAGGACTGTTTTGATAGGTTTTCTCTGTCGAAAGCTGTGAACAAAAAACTTTGAACCTGTGCAACATGTAAGTCAAGGGATTCTTGCACATCATCAAGGTTTGCTGACACAGAATTGGACAGAGAGACAATGAGAATGTTTAAGCTGGCCAATGTAGTGGGAAAGGTAGTAGTGCAAGAGGTGAGGAGAGTGGACAGCTGTTGAGAGATAGCTGTCATGGAGGACACAGAGTCCTGTTGACTGGAAAGAATAGAGGAGAGAGTAGTGGAGATATTTTGCAGTAGTGCAGTGAGTGCACGCAGCTGGGAGGATTGATCATCTTGGGGAGGGAATGGAAAGGAATTCTTGAACAAATCAAAGAATCGTTTGAGCTGTGCAAACACAGAGTCTTAGATTATTTATGGTAGTGGGGTCATGGAATTTTCCAGAATTCCAACTTTGTTGGTCAGCAGAGAAAGCTGATCATTCAAGGGAAGATCTTTGGGGGATGGAGGAGTATGGGTGGACTGTTTGGGTTGAGTAGATGGTGATGAATGAGATTGGGATGAGGATGAGGTAGGTGTTTGAGGATGTGAGGGAGAAGGTATGGTGACTTTTGAAAGAAGTTTCATAGCTTAGGCATAAGTAAGATGGCCCAGCTTGGAAGGGTCAATGGATCCTTCAGCAGTGGCTGTAGCTGCTTCATCAGGAGAAGGGGTAGAAGATGGTGGCCTTTTAGATGCTCCTTGTTTTGCAGCACCCTCATCAAAGCCTAGGGAGGTTCCCTCAGCAGCACCTTGGTTTAGAGGTGCCTCATCATGGGGAGATGGGATGTGTATTTCAACATCAGCAGTGGTGAAACCTGCTAATGGAATGTGCATTTGAGGTGCAGCCTCACCAGAGGGATGGTCTGTTCCCTGTGATTCATCAGCTTGGGAGGTTGGTCCTTCAGCAGCTATTGGGTGTACAACAATTGTATCACTAGGATCAGAAGTTGGAGGCTGATCAACTGGATGGTCTAGTCCAGTAGGTTTGGCACCTTATGCAGACTCAGGTTGTGTAGGAGACGTATGGAGTGGAGACTGTGTGGACTCAGTGTGGAGTGGAGTGAACTCCTGTCTTTCAATATCCTCAGCCTGTTGGGAGGCTGGAACAGTTGATGTGGTTGTCTTCATATGTACAACTGGCTCCTGTTGGGAGGAACCAGAGGGCCTAGGCTGACTCAGGGTGGACTCTTGTTGGAGTGAAGCCTGCTTCAATGATGCTGGACCTTCCCCCAATATAGGAGAGGCAGCATGTGTTGCTTCTTTGTCAACTGACTCTTGTTGAGAAGAGTCAGAGGGGCTGGTTTGGGTAAGTTGTTTCTTCCTAGCTAGTGATTTTCTCCTGGAATATAGTGACAGTGTGGGGGATTGATGAGAAGTAGAAGGGAGTGGTGTTTGGACTGGTGGTGAGACTGGGTCTGAAACAGCGGGGTTAACCTGTTCCATCGTCTCAGGTGCCACAGAGGCACCAGCCACAAAGGCTGCAGGTTCAACAGATGAACCAGGGTGAGAAGCCTGCTCCCCCTCAGCCACAGAGGCTGATGGGGCAGACTTAGACTTAGCTGTTTTTTCCTTCTTGCGGACAGGCTCAGCTTGAGTCGATTCCAGGACCATTTTTACATCTTTGGGCCTGGATTTGGATTTTTGCTTGGGAGCAGTCACTGGATCCACCCTCACAGTAGAGGGTCCTTCCACTAGACCAAGCAACCTCCTCAATGGTGTAGCCAGAGGAGGCTCATTAGGGAGTACAGGGGTGTAGAAAACTCTATTCCCAATCACTGGTAATGCAACAGTAAGTAACATAGGCTGAGAGTTATAGAGATTCTCACCACAGACATGCTTGAAAATGAGGCTCAGATTCTGTGGGTATCTTACAGCAGCTGGACGTGTTTCTTGCTGCACCAGGTTCCTCGAGTTCATGAAAATCCACCGAGCCATGTTCAGAGTAGTCCCATCTACAAGCTGTAGGACTATAGGGATTTCATCACGGCTGAGCTGGTCATAGGAACCAAATTTGCTACTGAAGCACATGACCACAGAGGTAAACAAGAAGCTGTAAGTATGTGAGAGATCCTTCATGAACAGTGTGGCTCCAATTTTGGATTCTGCTACACCACAGAAGCATAGCAGGTTTCCCATTTTGTGATTTTCAGGCTGTGGCTGGTCATAAGTTTCAGCCACAGGGAGATGATGTACTTCCCTGATAAGACCAGTAGTGATCTTAATGGTCTGAGGCACATTGAGAATGGTTGCGCTGATGATTTTCGTTGCTGGGTCATAGGCACAGGTGTACCAAAATTCATACACCATCTCCTGGTACAGGACACCAGGAGATGCAGTCGTCGCGTAGTGTAGAGGGTGAACCTTCAGAAACTCCACCATATTTTCATACCCTTTCGCCATGTAGTTTTTGGGAATGGTTAGGTTTGCTATGTAGTTTGTGGGTTTCAGTGTTAGCATCGTGGTTACAGAAGGATGTTTCTGAACGTCCTTACCAACGAATACAGGGAGCAAAGGGTTGTTTTGATGAGCCATTTTGTAGTAGTGGAAAGAAGAGTTCTGGACACTTAGTCGAGTTTTAGGGTTCTTTGGAAGTTATGGTAGCAGTAGAGAAGGAAGAAGATGAAACAGTAAAGGAGGTATTTATTGGATTCGTATATGAGTGGGTAGGAGAGAGAGAAAGGATTGGGCGGTTGATTTGAAATGTGAAGAGATTACGACTAATTCACCGAATAGAGTTCCTAGTCAGAGGGTGTTTGGTTTTGCGTTATGAACCAGATTATCAGCTTATTACGTTACAATAACGCAAATAATTAGTTTAAAGTGTTTGGATTGCATACGTTAATAAGTGATTATTTGCGTTTAGCGTTAATCTTACCACACTTTTTCATAAGTTTAAAATTGTAGCTTATTTGCTTCAAAAGTGATTATTTGGTCATTTTACAAGCAAAAACGCAAATCCAAACACTTTAAAAACTGATTATATGATAATTATGATAGCAAACAGCAGAAGCTAAACCAAACACTACATTTCCTGCAACACTTTTTGTTACAGCTATTATCTGATTATTAGTTTCCAAAACGCTACAACATTTTTTCAAACGCAAATCCAAACACCCTCTCAATCAAGGTCTGGACCACAACCCGTTATTAGGAATATTACCCCTAAGAGGAGTTATACTACAGTTAGGTATCATACTCCTAACAGACATCAGACACCAGGTAGAGCCCAGGGTTATAAGAATTAAATGCACTATAACAAAAATTACTCTAGGGCTCCACCGCAAATGACAACCTAAAGGCCAAGATTGAACATTAATCACTCAGCTCCACAACATGTTCTTAATCAAAAGCCCAAGTCACCTGAAAGGAGAGATGGGTATTTGAAAGAGTTCAAGTATGAGGACGAGAATGGTATTACCAAGTTAGTCATGACTTAGGTTCCTCGTAATAACTAATTTGTTTTCTTTCATGTGCAGAAGTTAACTACAGGTCTTAACAACAAATGGTTCGTAGATAGTGGTTGCTCTCGTCAAATGACTGGGGATAGAAGTCTACTGACGAACTTCAAGAGTGGGAACAAGGGGTTTGTATCATTTGTTGGGAATAAAGGAGGCAATATCACTGGAACAGGAGTAGTCACTAATGGGATGATTACTCTTGATCAAGTCTACTATGTAGATAAGCTTGATCACAATCTCATTAGAGTCTCTCAGGTCTGTGATAAACAGAATTCAGACCTCTTTATTGATAAGGAAGCGTTAGTGCTAAAGCCGAGATTCAAGATACCTGAAGAGTGGATTATGATGAGAGCTCCAAGGGTGAATGATCTATACATGATGGACATATCGGTAGCAGATTCATCGATGGGTTCTATTTGTCTACTATCAAAAGCTTCAGAGTCCGAATCTTTGCTGTGGCACAGACGTATGGCACACTTGCACTTAGGAAGATAAATTTCATCACGAAAAATGGCCTTGTGCAAGGTGTTCCATTGAAGAGTTTATAGTTTGAAGATAAGTGTGCCATGCAAAAATGGAAAACAACATAAGAAGTCACACAAATCGAAGACTCGGAACTCAATCGCTTCCACCTTCGATTTGCTACATATGAATCTCTTCGATCCAATCAACAAAAGGAGTATAGGTGGGATTTGGTACTGTTTAGTTATTACTGATGATTACTCATGATTTTCTTGGGTTTTCTTTTTAGGTACAAAGGACAAGACAGCAGGCACGCTGATTGGGTTCTCAGACCAAGTTAAGAACTCATACGATAAAAGGGTAAAACGTATCAGAAGTGATAACAGAACAAAATTTAAAAATGCAGTAATTGGTGTATATTTCCTAACTAAAGGCATAGTGCATCAATTTAGTGCACCTTATGAGCCACAACAAAATGGGGTCGCAGAACGTAAAAACAGGACTTTGATTGAAGCAGCAAGGACTATGCTCTCGGATTCAAAGCTTCCCACTATGTTTTGGGGGGAGGCAGTGAATACAACATCGACAGAAGACGGTCCCCAACATACAATGAACCTAAGTTGCCTACGGATGAGAATCAGATAAATAATTCAGCCTCAGAAGACAGTGATCACGAGGAGGATGTTGTATAATCTGAAGTCACACCCCCATTAGGCGTAATAGGATCAATTTGGGAAATAATCTTCAGTTCCATGAAATTGAAACATCGAGGGTAAATAAGGATCATCTGATTGAAGATATCATAGGGAATCCAAATGCCGGTGTGAGAACTAGGAGTAGTGTTAATAGTAACACAGTGCTATTATTGATGATCAACGACTCTGAGGCATTTCACACTTGTTTATACTTATGTTTCGAATCTCAAGTCGAGACAAAGAATGTACAAATGGCTTTGAAAGATAATTCTTGGGTTGAAGCTATGCAAGCAGAACTTTCACAGTTTAGAAAGCTAGATGTCTGGGAGTTAGTGCCTTTGCCTCGAGGAGAAGTTGCTATACAGACCAAATGGGTCTTTAAGTGCAAACGGGATGATCGGGGCATAGTTATTTGTAACAAGGCAAGACTCATGGTCAAAGGGTTCAACCAAGAAGAAGGATTGATTGTAATGAAATGTTTGCACCAGTAGTGAGACTGGAGAGTATTTGAATGTTTCTAGCGTTCGCGTCTTTCAAAGGCTTCAAAGTATATCAGCTAGACGTCAATAGTGCCTTCTTTTACGGAAAAGTGAAGGAGTTGGTGTATGTCGAGCAACCGCCAGAGTTTGCTAATAAAAAGTATCCTGAAAGAGTATATAGATTGGATAAGGCTCTATATGGATTACATCAGGCACCTAGGGCATGGTATGAGACACTGTCTACACATCTCTTAGACAATGGGTTTGAGAGAGGGAGAATAGATAGTACACTGTTCGTTAAGAGGAAAGGTGACGATTTCATACTGGTACAAGTGTATGTGGACGACATCATCTTTGGGTCGTCAAACGAGCAAATGTGCAAAGATTTTGAGAGGGTTATGTGTCACACCCTGCTACCCCGGTTGGCAGCGAGGCGTGACGAGTGCGGTAGCGTAACCATAATCAAGTGAATGACCACTACATGGACGTTTTCAGAAAAAATATATTGATAAAACTTTAAAATATTTAATTGTTTTACATAGCCCGAATCAAATGAAGAGTTGTTCGCAAGTTACAGATATTTAAATACATAACTGGATTATCAAAAATGATGCAAATATATCTCCGAGTTTGAAAATGATGCGACCCCAAAATCAACGGAAGCCTTGGAATGCTTCCGATTAATGCGCATGTCTTAATTACCTGAAAATACATGCTAAAATACGTCATCAATTTGTTAGTGAGCTCATAGGTTTACGCGAAAAGACCAATTGTATGGATATTAATAGGTGAGTTGAATTTATAAAACATAAATTCCATGGATGTATTACATAAACCATCATGCAACCGAAGCTTAATTAAATGAGTTTGCTCTGTGCAGTATCCCCGACTGTGATATCGTGTGTTAAATTTATATGCATTCTACTGTTAGCCGGTTAAGACTAACCCGAATTGGGGACATGACTCCCAATTGATCTATCCACAATATATTCGCGCTTACAAATAAATGTAATTAACGGTTCATGATATGAGGGATGATGGATCCACAAAATCACATGTGTAATACATATAAGAAATAAACAGTTTTGTTGTCCATATAAAAACAGTGCATGTATTTCAAGCCCAATAGATAGTGAAATAGGGGCTATGAAGACTCACCGTAAGTAGATGGTAAAATCGACCATAAAAATGACGGTTTGCGTTGTTGATGAGTGTTGACACTGGACGCGTTTAACCGAGTACTAAATGATATGAGGTACATAATAACTCCCATATAAATATGTCTGATATTATGTATGTATAAAGGTTTCTATGTTTTAAATCACCCAACTTTACAAGTTTATAAATAAAACCCACTTAAAACGTTAAGTTTATATACATACATATATATATATATATATATATATATATATATATATATATATATATATATATATATATATATATATATATATATATATATATATATATATATATAATTTTTCAGCTTTTTAAAGGTTTTTCGGCCTACTTTGGGGATGTTTTTGACCAAGCTCCAAAATGATTTGGGCCTTGGTTTTCATAGTAATAAAACTACTATATACAAAGAAGTTTTAAAGTTAAGAACGACCATTTTTCGAGGTGTTTAGGTTGGGGAAAAAGCTCGTTAAAAACCCTATGTTGGCCATTTTTGAGCAGTCAAACTTCCGGGTTCCCAAATAATATTTGGGGGTTCAAAACTCCATATTAAATTATGAAAACCTCCAGATATTTAGTTAAGACATAGCTCTAAATTTTGAGACATGAATCAAATTATTTTGTTAAGTTACGAATTAGTTATGATTTTTCAAAGTCGACGTAATATTTCTTCCGAAAATCCGGATTTCATAAACTTGAAACAACTTGTGATTCTTATTGTTTATTCAAAAACTACATTTATAAAATGTTACAAAACACATTATATAACTTGTTTTCATATTACTTATACTTACTTTATGTGTTTATATATTTATAAACACATTTGAAGAAAACAAACTTAAAAACAAAACTTGTGATTTATAAACTTGAGTTTTTATGAAACTTGTTGTTGTTGGTGATTATATATATTATGCAAGACTTATATAAACATAATATAAGATGTAATAAGTTAGTATTTACTTACTTTGGTGTATTTAGAGTATGAAATTGGGAATAAGTTTAAATCCTTTGAAGATTGCACCAAGAATACTTGCAAAAATGAAGAATACTTGCAAAAATGAATAACACTTGAAAGGAGATGTTGTGTGCAATGTTTGTGTGTGTGTGTGTGTGTGGCCGTATCAAGAGAGGAGAGAAAGGGAGTGACTTTTATCTTGCAAATGTGTGAATAATGAAGGAGGATTGATCCTCTATTTATAGGAGAAGAAAGCAAGATGAAATGATGAAGGAAATGGGAGATTGAGTGAGAATCTAGCTAAGTGACGTGCAAAAGAATGGACCTTGTGATGTTGATTGAGCATGGAACTTCCTATTAAATTATTGAAGTCAATTTAGGTGTTGTACTAGCCTAGTGTCCGGCCCTTGATGGGTTTTATAAAAATTTTATTTTTTTCCGTATAAAAGTATTTAAAATGTATTCTTGTATTTCTCTTTTTATGTAAATTCATAAATACTTTTGAATGCATTTGTTTAATGAATTATTTTAGTCTTGCATTATTATTGTTAAGTAAGTGTATTAAGGAACGATTAGTGTTACTAATCTGAAATTAATTATGTACTTAGTTGAACTAATCCATCATATCGCAAATCGGTCGGATTAATTAATTTTTCGATTCATCGCACCGATAAAATTGTTTCTAATTGACTTGAATTTCCTTATGAACTTTGTTAATCACCTAGATTAATTGCTAGTGACCAATGAATAGGTTATAATTTGTTAATAAACACTGATTAGGTCATAGTTGCTAACCTGTTTTTGTGCCGGATGTTACAGTCTTCCCCTGTTAAGGGAATTTCGTCCCGAAATTTTATCTTATTTCCTTAGAGGTCTTGATACTTAAGATTAGGAGAGGGTATCTTTGGTTAAAATGGCCTTTGCATGCCTAAGTGAATGTTGTCCATGTCTAGAATTCCATTTGACCTTAACGATGGGTATGCAACTGTGCTTCAATCCTTTGACATTACGGTCCATGGTTTCTACCGGCTCTTCGATGATGCGAAGTTTGTCATTTAGGTGGATCTCTTCCGGGGGGGGGGGGGGGGGTAACAAGTGTTTCATCTAGCAAACACTTCTTCAGATTCGATACGTGGAAGGTCTTGTGCACGTTGCTAAGCTCTGGTGGTAGCTCTTGATGATAAGCTACTAGTCCAATTCTTTTTAAGACTTTGAATTGTCCAATGTAACGAGGATTTAGTTTCCCTCGTTTCTCAAATTGTATCACGCCCTTCCACGGCGAGACTTTTATCAGTACTCTTTCTCCTAGTTGGAATCAAGGGATTTTCTCCTTACGACTGCATAACTTTTTCTAACGATCGCGGATAACTTTTAGTTGGTTCCATATATGTACTATCTTTTTTCAGTAGTTTCGTGAGTGATCTTAGGGCCGGTGATTTGGCTATGATGCAGCGTAGCAAATGGAAATATAGACTATTCTGTTGATTCAAAGAATTCCAGAACAATCTCTATCAAAAGTTTGTTGATTCCGTGGAATGCCAAACGATTAGGATTCAAACAACCGATTTTGAACTCGTAAATTTGGAAAAAAGAGAAAATTTCTTAATTTATAAAATGTCGTCATACATAAGTTCAACACACCTTAAAAAAAAAACCGGAAACTTAAAACGGGTCAAATAACCTGGCGGGTCGACCCAGGAAACAAAAATAAAAACCCAAATAACCGATAAAATTCATAAAAAACCCATAACTCTCATTCTGGGTCGAACTTTGGCCGAACGGTTGGGCACACCGCCTTCAGCTGTTTGTCACTGCGTGGAGCTCGAACTAACGGTCGTCTGGACACCTGATTCGCCCCAAACGGAGACCCGAGTCAAAAGTTAGGGTCGTTTCCGTTTAGCCCTTTTTATTACGGGCCCTATCTTGGGCCTCCAGAAAGAGAATGGCCCGATCCTCTATACTTGGGCCTGCATCATTCCCCCCTGGGTAGACAAAATTCATCCTCGAATCTGCAGTATGCTCGTCATCAGAAGAATCCCCATGGAAAGGCACCAAATGCTTAACATTGAACACATCAGCACATCGGATATGATTTGGCAATTTCTGACGATAAACATTAGAATTTATCTTCTCCACAATCTCCACCTGTCCAATCTTCTTTGCAGATAACTTATTGTACTCACCCACCAAGAAACGATCCTTAGTCAGAATAGCCCAAACGAAATCACCAACCTCAAAATCAACGTGTCTGCGTTTCTGATTGTATTTTGCATTAGCACGAACCAAGTTTTCTTGTACCGCCTTATGGACCTCATGAAGCCCAACAACAAAATCTTGCACTTTCTTTGGAACGGAGCTTGAGATAGGAAGGCCCATCAGATCTAGTGGGTCCCTGGGCTGAACAGAATAGACCACTTCAAATGGACTGAAACTAGTACTTCTGTTCACCGCACGATTATGGGCAAACTCTGCTTGACACAACTTCTGATCCCAGGCCCGCACATGTTCACCCACCAAACACCTCAGAAGATTACCAAGGGATCTGTTAACAACTTCAGTCTTCCCATCCGTCTGAGGGTGATAAGCACTTCTGAAGTTAAGCTCTGTGTTCACCATCTTCCATAGGCTGCGCCAGAAATGGCTCAAGAAACGAGTGTCCCGATCAGAAACAATAGTAGAAGGTAACCCATGCAAACGGTAGATCTACCGAAAGAACAACGGAGCCACATGAATCGCATCGGCTGTTTTTTTGCATGGAATAAAGTGTACCATCTTTGAAAAACGGTCAACCACAACAAAGATCGAATCATTACCCTGTTGCGTTTGGGGCAAACCCAACACAAAGTACATACTGATATCAACCCAAGGTTGTGAAAGAACAGGCAGAGGCATGTAAAGTCCAGCATTAGTGGCTGAACCTTTGGAAGCTTGACAGATCCTGCACCGCTTAACAAACCGCTCTACTTCCTTCCGCATTGTAGGCCAAAAGTAAGATGATTGCACCAAGTGTAAAGTGCGATCTCTGCCTACATGTCCTTCACCATGAAGCTCCTTGATGATGTGCAGACGGAGACTTGAATCAGGAATGCATAATTGATTCCCCTTGAAAAGGAACCCATCATGCAACAAAAAATCTGCCCTCTTTCCAGACTGAACTTCCTGTAAAACAATAGAAAAGTAAGGATCGTCTTCAAACTGCTCAATGACACTGTCAAAGCCCGACACTTCAACTCGCATGGATACAAGCAGACTGCTCCTCCTGCTCAAAGCATCTGCCACCCGATTAGAAGTTCCAGATTTATGTTTCACAACAAAAGTAAATTTCTCCAGAAAAGCAAGCCATTTCCCATGCTTATGAGATACTTTGTCCTGACTGCGAATGTGCCTTAAGGAGTCATGATCCGTGAACAGCACAAACTCCTTATGGAACAAATAATGCGGCCAATGCTTCACTGCTTGGACCACTGCATAGAATTCAAGATCGTAGGTATTGTATCGCAGTTTTGCCCCTGTCAACTATTCACTGAAATAAGCAATAGGTCGTCTTCCCTGACTTAGAACACCCCCAATCCCAACCTTTGAAGCATCCGAGTGCAACTCAAAAACTTGGTTGAAATCTGGCAATATTAGAATTGGTGTTGTCGTTAGTTTTTCCTTAATCAACTGAAAACCTGACTCTGCCTATTCGGTCCAAGTAAAAGTCTTTCGTTTCCCCTTTATACAGTCTGTCACTGGTGCCATGATAGAACTGAAATTTGGTATGAACCTCCTGTAAATTGAGGCCAACCCATGGAAACTACGGACGTCGGTGAGGGTTTTTGGAGATGGCCATTCTTTCACAGCAGTAAACCTTGGACTCATCCACTTGTATGCCTTCACCAGAAACCACGTATCCCAAAAACAGAACCTTCGTGGTCATGAACACACATTTCTTTAAAGCTGCATATAAATTATCCCTGCGAAGTAAACTGAGAACCTGCCGCACATGCTCTACATGCTCATCAAAGTTAGCACTGTAAATAAGTATATCGTCAAAGTACACTACCACAAATTTTCCAATAAAAGGCCGAAATAACTGGTTCATTACTCGCATAAATGTGCTAGGGGCATTCGATAACCCGAAGGGCATCACTAACCACTCATACAGCCCCTCACGTGTTTTGAAGGCAGTCTTCCACTCATCACCCGGTCTAAGCCGAATCTGATAGTACCCACTTTTTAAATCTAGCTTTGTGAAAATGGTCGCATCACTAAGCTGATCTAATAAGTCATCAAGACGAGGAATTGGAAATCGATACCTTACTGTGATTTTGTTGATGGCACGACTGTCAACACACATTCGCCACGTACCATCCTTCTTGGGAACCAGCAAAGCAGGAACAGCACAAGGACGCATACTCTCCCGAACCTGTCCTTTGGCAACTAATTCCTCAACCTGTCTACGCAACTCCTCTGGATTCAGACTAGTCCCATCAAACTCTGGGATCTCCGTGTTAAATCCGGTCTCCCAGCGCCTATTATCATCCATGCGATTCTGCCTTGGCCGTTCTTCAATTTCCGACCCGAAAGACGAACGGTCATAGATGAACGGGTTTTCAAAATCTTCAGCCCCATGGTCTCTGTTCAACAGATCTGTGAATCGATCGGTCAACTGATTAACCACCTGATCCAAACTTTCATCCATCCTCGCGAAAATCCGTTGCTCAAACTCGCGTTCATACACTTCCGCAAGTGGTTTCTGTCTCCTCGGAGGCATCCTGAACTCGAGAATTTCGGCTCTGATACCAACTGATGCAGCGTAGCAAATGGAAATATAGACTATTCTGTTGATTCAAAGAATTCCAGAACAATCTCTACCAAAAGTTTGTTGATTCCGTGGAATGCCAAACGATTAGGCTTCACACAACCGATTTTGAACTCGGAAATTTGGAAAAAAGAGAAAATTTCTTAATTCATAAACTATCTTCATATATAAGTTCAACACACCTTAAAAAGAAACTGGAAACTTTAAACGGGTCAAATAACCCAGCGGGTCGACCCAGGAAACAAAAAGAAAAACACAAATAACCGATAAATATCATAAAAAACCCATAACTCTCATTCTGGGTAGAATTTGGGCCGAACGGTTGGGCAAACCGCCTTTGGCTATTTATCACTGCGTGGAGCTCGAACTAACGGTCGTCTGGACACCTGATTCGCCCCAAACGGAGACCCGAGTCAAAAGTTAGGGCCGTTTCCGTTTAGCCCTTTTTATTACGCGCCCTATCTTGGGCCTCCGGAAAGAGAATGGCCCGATCCTCTATACTTGGGCCTGCATCAGGCTATCCCCTACTTCTACCCAAGAAATCGGCGATCGACACTTTCGCCCGTAGAGTGCCTCAAACGGAGCAGCTTTAATGCTCGAGTCATAGCTATTGTTGTACGATAATTCCACTTAGGCAAATGAGTATCCCAACACTTCCCAAAATCCATCACACATGCTCTTAGCATATGTTCTAGGGTTTGGATCATTCTTTCACTCTGACCATTGGTCTGATGTACTCATGTCCAAGTTTGTACCCAACGCTTGCTGTAACGATTGCCAAAATCTATATGCAAATGTGCTATCCCTATCCGAAATGATTGAGATAGGCACTCCATGTTCGGGGACGAATTCCTTGAGGTATATTTGGGCTAGATTATTCATCCTGTTGGTCTCCTCGTGTAACATCTGGCCTAAAAATATAAGGTATGAAACTCGAAAATTAAACTAATATAAAACTCGAATAATGAAGTAATAAACTCGAATGAAGTTTTTATGAATCTCGAATTATATAGCAATAAAACTCGAATGATATTACATGAAACTCGAATCATGTAAGCAGAAACTCGAATAGTGATGTGATGAAACTCGATTTGTAAAGGCATAAACTCGGATAGCACTTTGATGAAATTCGAATAAAGAAAGGATTAAACTCGGATGATGTTGCATAAAACTCGAACAGATAAACAAAGAAACTCGACTAAAGCTATGTAAAACTCGAATAACAAAGGCCTAAAACTCGAATAACAAAGGCCTAAAACTCGAGTAACAAAGGCCTAAAACTCGGGTATAGTTATATAAAACTCGATTGACACTGTAACAAACTCGATTCACACTTGAATCGAGTTTAACAATCCAGAGAATTTTTCTAAGTACGTATATACATATGCAGTAATAATAAATGCTGCCACCTTTGTCATGCACGCTTTTTGTACTTTATTAATAAAATACATGAAAAGCCATACTACTTATCACTCTAAAAAGTAAGTTGTCCTTTAAAGGACAACTAGCTTGTACTTTGGTATTATTTTAATATTAAACACCATGCAACATACCATCATAACAATCGGCCACACCTTTTTGACAAACACTCAACCGATTTACTTTATACTTTCATCATTTCTTTGAAATTTCAATTACTTTATCTTTATTTTAATAACCGATTTTCTTCTATAAATAGAAGTCAAAACCCACTTCACCAAAAACACACCAACACTCAAACCCTCTCAAAGCAAAACCGGCCAGCTATAAAGATTTCAAGTATTCTTCAAATTTTGTAAGCCTTCTTATTTACTTTATTTATAAAACATGAGAAATTAAATACATTTACTAAAATATGATACTTTTCATAATACTCGTAAAATCATTATGCCAAAAATTTCATATATACATTTTATTTTCATGCACATGCTCACATATATACGTATGCATTTTCGTGAATATATATATATATGTATATATATATATATATATAATACGCATTTATACATATATACGTAAATATGCATGCATGCAAACCATTTTAGAAATAAATATCCATAAATCGAAAATGCACATATAAAATCCCACAAAAATTATTCGTACATCACAAGTACATGAAAATATTTACGAAGTACTCAAACACGTATTATAATGATATTGACCCGAACTCGTAAAAATATTAGGACGAGTCTCGACCATCCGAACAAGTGCTAAACTCAGATCCAAAAACATCATCAAAAACCAACAAGGTGAGTCTTCATAGTCCCATTTTTCACATTGTTATACTTTGGGATGAAATACATGTTTCGTTTTTATATGGACACGAAAACTTCTCGATTCTATTATGTATTACGTATGAGAATCTCCGCCCTTATATCATGAAATCGTTAGTTGCATTTGTTTGCAAGCGCGAATATATTGTGAATAGATCTATTGGGAGTCATGCCCCCCACTCGGGTTAGTGGTTTAGCTAACAGCGGGTGCATATATATTCAACTTACGGTATTACGTATGGGAATACTGCTCGGGGCAAAACTTATTCTAATTAAGCTTCGGTGACATGATGGTTTACGTAATACATCTCATGGAACTTATGATTTTATAAATTCAATCTCTATTATTGTTGTCCATACAAGTCGGATTTTCGTGTAAACCTATGAACTCACCAACAATTTTTGTTGACGTATTTTAGCATGTATTTTCAGGTAATTAAGGCAAGTGCGCCTTCGAAAACACCAACTTCAAGCTTCCGCATTTCATGGAGTCGCATGCATATTTCGAAACTAACGGAGATTTGACTGCATTATTTTTGGACGCATTAATTATGTATTAAAATCTCTGTATTACGCGAACCTCATTTCTTTCATTTTGTAAAACATTATTACAGTTTAAATTTATTTGATGTAATATTTCGAAAACGTCCATATAGTGGTCGTTCGTTATAATTATGGTTACGCTTCCGCACTCGTCATGCCTCGCTGCCAACCGGGGTAGCAGGGTGTGACAGATTGGTATCAGAGCCATAGTTATAGTGAACTAGGTTGCATTAGTATCCTAGACTATAACTGCACGTAAAAATTTCTGATTTTAAGAATATTTTTGTAACTAACTAAAAGATTACAAATGAACCTTGTTAGCAGAAACCATGAACCATCCAGAAATTATCATCCTGTCGGATTCTGAGGAGGAATACACTCCCGCAAGTCCCACGGCCACGGAAGTCTTCCCAGAAGAAGAAACCTCGGAGGAGGAGGACCCGTCGGAAGATCCGATGGAAGAGTCCGAAGAAGAATCGATGGAGGAAGAGGATCCTTCACCACCGGCGGCCCCTGCTCGCGTCCCGTATCACCCGGCCGAACCATCCTATAAGCCGTATAGGCCTTATCCTAACGGCCCAAAGATGTTGTACACACCCCGGAAACGGGTAATCATACCGAGAAGGGAGTCTATTCCTGTTCCGACTCCCCAACCCAATCCCCCGACACCACACCGACGGGTAGACGCCCGAAGATGGACTTGGATACCGGAGACCCTCCGCGAATGGAGGCAAATGGAGGGAGTTCCTCCAAACTTCGAGATCGGAGGACCATCTTCCGCACCTGTCCCATCGATCACTCAAGAGCCTGCCGATCAGACCATACCACTTTTGATCGCAAGATCTACCAGGCATGACCACCAGATCCGGTCACTTAACCTGGATATCGGGGAGATGACCGCTCGTTTAGAGCGAGAGGAGTTGCAAAACTCCAACATATATTGGGCCAATCAGCACGCCCTTGCTATACAGCAGGACGGACTGAATGAGCTCCGGCAGCAACTAGCCGAGAGCCAAGCCCGGATCAAGGAGTTGACGCAGCGCCTCAGTACGATGGAAAAGGGAGAGACCCCTGATCACTCCCACACCTAGTACTTTTCCATTTCCTTTGTGTTAGTAGGAAAATATTATGTAATAGCATAGGATAAAATTTTCGGGTAATAACCCGCCCCGCATGTAAGAAAAATTTCGAATGATTAATAAAAATTCCCAGATATTTATGTGATTGTGCTTGATGATTATAGTATTGTGCCACATCTTTAAGATTCAACTTCTTACACTATGATTTTCTTTAAACTTCAAGATAATGCCGCCAAAACGAGCCATGAATACAGCTGACATTGAAGAGCTTGTTGCCCAAAGGGTGGCTGCCGCCATAGCTACCTACGAGGCAAACCGAAATAGCACAACCAATGGGGATGGTGGTGCCAGCCGCACCACAGGAGGAACTGAAACTCACGCGAAAGGTTGTGGGATCAAAGGGTTTTTAAGTTGCAAACCCCGGTATTTTAATGGAACCGAAGGAGCAGTCGGTTTGATCCGTTGGTTTGAAAAGCTAGAATCCGTATATCGTGTCAGCGGATGCACGGAAGGAGACAAGGTGAAATTTGCTACTCACACCTTGCAAGATAGCGCGCTCACATGGTGGAATTCCTACGTCCAGTCTGTAGGCATTGACGAAGCCTACCAGCTTACGTGGTCCACACTAAAACAGATGATGACGGATGAATACTGCCCAAGAAACGAACTCCAGAAAATGGAATCAGAATTCTGGAATCTATCAATGAAAGGGACGGACGTTGCAGGATATACCAACCGATTCCATGAACTAAGTATCCTATGTCCGCAGATGGTAACTCCGGAATACAAGAAGGTTGAACGCTATATTTGGGGACTCGCTCCTCAAATACAAGGGAACGTTACCGCCTCCAACCCATCCACCATACAGGACGCCATCAGAATGGCCAACAATCTTATGGACCAAGTATCCCGGAGGAACGAAGCCAGAGCCGGGGAACACAAGAGAAAGTGGGAAGAAAAGACCGGGAAGAACACGGGTTCACAGTTCAAGAAACCCGAGACCATTAAAGCCTATGTAGCAGGAGTTGAGTCAAGGAGAAGCTATACCGGTACTAAGCCTTTTTGCACCAAATGCACCTTCCACCACAACCCTGGCCCCTGTCCAACCCAATGCGGAAACTGCAAACGTTTGGGCCATATGGCCAAAGACTGTAGATCCGGAGCCCCGGGTGCCAGTGGTAGCAACCCGAGGGGCTGTTTCGAGTGTGGTGCAACGGGACACCTCAGGAATGAGTGTCCAAAATTGAGGAACGAAGGGAGAGCTCAGGGGAGAGCATTTGTGTTGGGAGCAGGAGACGCTCGTCAGGACCCTCACGTGGTATCTGGTACGTATCTCCTAAACGATATTTACGCTTACGTACTCTTTGATACTGGGGCTGATAGGAGCTTTATATCTGATAAGTTTAGCCAGCAGTTGAATGTTTCTACTTTTCCCTTAGACAACTCCTATACAATAGAACTTGCAGATGGCAAAATAATAAAGGCAAGTAGTATCATTAAGGAATGCACATTAAAGCTAGCAGATCACTCCTTTAAGATAGACTTAATGCCTATAGAACTCGGAAGTTTCGATGTGGTGACTGGTATGGACTGGTTGTCGCATAACCAGGCTGAGATTTTGTGTGGAAAGAAAGTGGTGCGAATACCACTCAGTAAGAAGAAAGTCCTCACGGTCCAAGGGGAAAAGAAGAACCGACAATTGAATGTCATATCCGGCCTAAGAACATTAGAATGTCTTAGGAAGGGTTGCCATGCAGTGTTGGTCCAGATCATAGAAAAAGAGTCAAAGGAAAAACGACTTGAGGATATTCCAGTAGTACGGGACTACCCGAAGGTATTTCCGGAAGACTTGCCTGGGCTTCCCCCGACTAGGCAAGTAGAATTTCAAATCGACTTAGTGCCAGGAGCTGCACCGATCGCAAGAGCCCCATATAGACTCGCACCTTCTGAAATGCAAGAATTATCCAGTCAATTACAGGAATTGATGGATAAAGGATTCATTCGACCAAGTTCCTCACCTTGGGGAGCTCCTGTTTTGTTCGTTAAAAAGAAAGACGGATCCTTCCGAATGTGCATAGACTACCGAGAACTAAACAAGTTAACGGTAAAGAACCGCTACCCCCTCCCTAGGATTGATGACCTGTTCGACCAGCTTCAGGGATCTAGCTTCTACTCAAAGATTGATCTGCGCTCCGGTTATCATCAAGTAAAAGTTCGGGAAGAAGATATCCCCAAGACGGCATTTAGAACTCGTTATGGACATTACGAATTCCAGGTGATGCCATTCGGTTTAACCAACGCACCAGCCGTATTTATGGACCTCATGAATCGGGTGTGTAAACCATATCTGGATAAATTTGTAATAGTGTTCATAGACGATATCCTCATCTATTCCCGAAGTAAAGAAGAGCATGAACAACATCTCAAGTTGATCTTGGAGTTGTTAGAGAAAGAGCAGCTATACGCCAAATTTTCAAAATGTGAATTTTGGTTGCGAGAAGTAAAATTCCTTGGACATGTGATCAACAGTCAGGGAATTCAGGTCGACCCATCAAAGATCGAGACCATAAAGAACTGGGCAATCCCTAGAACCCCCACAGAAGTCCGCCAATTCCTAGGACTTGCCGGTTATTATAGGCGATTCATTGAGAACTTCTCGAAGATAGCAGGTTCCTTAACGGAGTTGACCCGTAAGGATGTGAAATACGTCTGGGGTGAAGAACAGGAAAAGGCGTTTCAGCTGCTTAAGCAGAGGTTGTGTAGTGCACCAATTCTGTCCCTACCCGAAGGGACTGAAAATTTTGTAGTCTACTGTGATGCCTCGCACAACGGATTAGGTTGTGTGCTCATGCAAAGGGACAAGGTCATCGCTTATGCATCCCGACAGCTCAAGATTCACGAGGTAAACTATACGACTCATGACTTGGAACTGGGAGCAGTGGTGTTTGCTCTCAAAATATGGAGGCACTATTTGTATGGAACCAAGTGCACGGTGTTCACGGACCATAAAAGCCTCCAGCATATTCTGAATCAGAAAGAATTAAATATGAGGCAACGACGTTGGGTGGAACTTCTTAGCGATTATGACTGCGAGATTCGCTACCATCCAGGAAAAGCAAATGTCGTAGCTGACGCCCTAAGCCGAAAGGAGCGGGTTAAGCCATTGAGAGTCCGAGCATTGGTAATGACCATACAGTCAAACCTAAACTCTCAAGTCCGAGAGGCACAAGAAGAGGCAGTCAAGGAGGATAATCTGCTGAATGAAGCATTGAGAGGCATGGATAAGCAGTTTGAAATTAAGTCAGACGGATGCCGATACTTCATGGGCAGGATTTGGTTACCAAAGTTTGGAGGCATAAGGAAACTGGTCATGGATGAAGGGCACAAAACAAGATATGCTGTTCATCCAGGGTCGGACAAGATGTATCACGATTTGAAGGGTTCATACTGGTGGCCAAACATGAAGGCGGACATTGCTACTTACGTCAGCAAGTGCTTAACATGTTTAAAAGTTAAGGCTGAGCATCAAAGGCCATCAGGATTGCTAGTCCAGCCAGAGATACCCCAATGGAAGTGGGAAAATATCACCATGGATTTTATCACTAAGTTGCCAAAGACTTCTGGAGGTTATGACACCATCTGGGTGATCGTGGATCGGCTGACCAAGACCGCGCACTTCCTGCCAATCAAGGAGACTGACAAAATGGATAAGCTAACACTAATCTATCTTAAGGAGGTCGTCTCAAGGCATGGGGTGCCAGTATCCATTATATCAGACAGAGACAGCAGATTTACGTCACGGTTTTGGCAATCATTGCAAGAAGCTCTAGGAACGCGTCTGGATATGAGTACAGCCTATCACCCGCAATCGGACGGTCAGAGTGAAAGAACGATTCAGACATTGGAAGATATGCTAAGGGCATGTGTCATCGACTTTGGAAAAAGTTGGGACAGACACCTGCCATTAGTTGAGTTTTCTTATAACAACAGTTATCACTCGAGCATTAAGACCGCCCCATTCGAAGCACTCTATGGACGAAAGTGTCGATCACCTCTTTGTTGGGCTGAAGCAGGGGATAGTCAGATTACTGGACCTGAAATCATCCAGGAAACTACAGAGAAGATAGCCCAGATTCGGAACCGATTGAAGATTGCGCGGGATCGACAAAAGAGTTATGCAGACATCCGACGGAAGGATTTGGAATTCCAAGAGGGAGATCAAGTAATGCTGAAAGTCTCGCCCTGGAAAGGCGTAATCCGTTTTGGAAAACGAGGAAAACTGAATCCTCGTTATATCGGACCATTCAAAATCACCAAAAGAATTGGCCCGGTAGCTTACCGACTCGATCTACCCCCAGAGCTTAGTAACGTTCATAATACCTTCCACGTCTCCAACCTTAAGAAATGTCTGGCTGATGAATCACTCGTGATACCCATGGACGAGCTGGAGATAGACGATAAATTGAATTTCATTGAGCAACCGGTGGAAATAATGGACCGAGAAGTCAAGAAGCTCAAGCACAGTCGAATTCCAATAATAAAGGTCCGGTGGAATTCTAAACGAGGTCCTGAGTTTACTTGGGAACGCGAAGATCAATTCCGAGAGAAGTACCCCAAGCTGTTCTCAAAAGTCCAAGCAGAAGGGAACACGAGCTAATTTCGGGACGAAATTCCTTCAACGGGGGGAGACTGTAACATCTGGCCTAAAAATATAAGGTATGAAACTCGAAAATTAAACTAATATAAAACTCGAATAATGAAGTAATAAACTCGAATGAAGTTTTTATGAATCTCGAATTATATAGCAATAAAACTCGAATGATATTACATGAAACTCGAATCATGTAAGCAGAAACTCGAATAGTGATGTGATGAAACTCGATTTGTAAAGGCATAAACTCGGATAGCACTTTGATGAAATTCGAATAAAGAAAGGATTAAACTCGGATGATGCTGCATAAAACTCGAACAGATAAACAAAGAAACTCGACTAAAGCTATGTAAAACTCGAATAACAAAGGCCTAAAACTCGAATAACAAAGGCCTAAAACTCGAGTAACAAAGGCCTAAAACTCGGGTATAGTTATATAAAACTCGATTGACACTGTAACAAACTCGATTCACACTTGAATCGAGTTTAACAATCCAGAGAATTTTTCTAAGTACGTATATACATATGCAGTAATAATAAATGCTGCCACCTTTGTCATGCACGCTTTTTGTACTTTATTAATAAAATACATGAAAAGCCATACTACTTATCACTCTAAAAAGTAAGTTGTCCTTTAAAGGACAACTAGCTTGTACTTTGGTATTATTTTAATATTAAACACCATGCAACATACCATCATAACAATCGGCCACACCTTTTTGACAAACACTCAACCGATTTACTTTATACTTTCATCATTTCTTTGAAATTTCAATTACTTTATCTTTATTTTAATAACCGATTTTCTTCTATAAATAGAAGTCAAAACCCACTTCACCAAAAACACACCAACACTCAAACCCTCTCAAAGCAAAACCGGCCAGCTATAAAGATTTCAAGTATTCTTCAAATTTTGTAAGCCTTCTTATTTACTTTTTTTATAAAACATGAGAAATTAAATACATTTACTAAAATATGATACTTTTCATAATACTCGTAAAATCATTATGCCAAAAATTTCATATATACATTTTATTTTCATGCACATGCTCACATATATACGTATGCATTTACGTGAATATATATATATATATATATATATATATATATGTATATATATATATATATATATATGTATATATATATATATATAATACGCATTTATACATATATACGTAAATATGCATGCATGCAAACCATTTTAGAAATAAATATCCATAAATCGAAAATGCACATATAAAATCCCACAAAAATTATTCGTACATCACAAGTACATGAAAATATTTACGAAGTACTCAAACACGTATTATAATGATATTGACCCGAACTCGTAAAAATATTAGGACGAGTCTCGACCATCCGAACAAGTGCTAAACTCAGATCCAAAAACATCATCAAAAACCAACAAGGTGAGTCTTCATAGTCCCATTTTTCACATTGTTATACTTTGGGATGAAATACATGTTTCGTTTTTATATGGACACGAAAACTTCTCGATTCTATTATGTATTACGTATGAGAATCTCCGCCCTTATATCATGAAATCGTTAGTTGCATTTGTTTGCAAGCGCGAATATATTGTGAATAGATCTATTGGGAGTCATGCCCCCCACTCGGGTTAGTGGTTTAGCTAACAGCGGGTGCATATATATTCAACTTACGGTATTACGTATGGGAATACTGCTCGGGGCAAAACTTATTCTAATTAAGCTTCGGTGACATGATGGTTTACGTAATACATCTCATGGAACTTATGATTTTATAAATTCAATCTCTATTATTGTTGTCCATACAAGTCGGATTTTCGTGTAAACCTATGAACTCACCAACAATTTTTGTTGACGTATTTTAGCATGTATTTTCAGGTAATTAAGGCAAGTGCGCCTTCGAAAACACCAACTTCAAGCTTCCGCATTTCATGGAGTCGCATGCATATTTCGAAACTAACGGAGATTTGACTGCATTATTTTTGGACGCATTAATTATGTATTAAAATCTCTGTATTACGCGAACCTCATTTCTTTCATTTTGTAAAACATTATTACAGTTTAAATTTATTTGATGTAATATTTCGAAAACGTCCATATAGTGGTCGTTCGTTATAATTATGGTTACGCTTCCGCACTCGTCACGCCTCGCTGCCAACCGGGGTAGCAGGGTGTGACACCTCGATTGGTAGAAATGCGCGAAATTTGTTAGTCGGTCGATTATTACCAAAATGGTATCGTACCCACTGGATGTCCTCGGGAGTTTTGTTATGAAGTCTGTGGTTATCCGTTCCCACTTCCATTGAGGCATCAATGGTTGTTGTAATAACCCAGATGGTTTCTGATGTTTTGTCTTAACTTTGGAGCATGTAAAGAATTTGCTGCCATATGTGGCAATATCAGCCTTCATGTTAGGCCACTAGTATAGCTCCTTGAGGTCATGATACATTTTACCGGATCCGGGGTGAATGGCATATCTTGATTTGTGTCCATCATCCATAACCCGCTTTCTTACTCCACCAAAACAGGGTAACCAGACTCTATTAATGAAATACTGATTTTCATTAGCCCTTATCCCAAACTATTTATCCATTCCGTGTAGGGCTTCATTTTTCATATTTTCCTCCTTAACAACTTCTACTTGTGCATCATTAACTAAGGAAGGAAGGTTTGGTTGAATGGTTATAACTAGGGCTCGTACTCCTAACGGCTTATCTCGTTCCTTTCGGCTCTGAGCGTCTGCAACCACATTAGCTTTCTCCGGGTGATTACGAATTTCACAGTTGTAATCACTTAATAGCTCCATCCAACGATGCTACCTCATATATTCAACTCTTTCTGGTTCAAGATGTGTTGGAGGCTCTTATGGTCCGTGAATACAGTACACTTCGTACCGTAAAACTAATGTCTCCAAGTCTCAAGGACAAAGACTATTGCTCCTATCTCTAAATCATGTGTTATGTAATTCACTTCGTGAACCTTAAGTTGTCGTGAATCATAAGCTATGACCTTATCTTCCTACATCAGCACACATCCCAACCCATTGTGTGAGGCGTTACCGTAAGCTACAAATTTATCGCTTCCCTCCGGTAAGTCCAAAATAGGCGCGCTGCACAGTTTGTGCTTTAATAACTTAAATGATGTCTCCTGATCCTTGACCCAATCATACTTAATGTCTTTTCAGGTTAGTTTTGTTAGAGATCCGGTGATCTTTGAGAAATTTTTGATAATTGCCTATAATAAGCAGCAAGTCTTAATGACTGATGTTTCTCTATGGGTGTTCTAGGAGTTGACCAATTCCAGATAGCCTCGATATTTGCAGGGTCGACTTGGATCCCTTTACTGTTGATCACGTGACCGAGAGTTTTCACCTCTCTTAGCCAAAATTCAAACTTAGAAAGCTTGGCATACAGTTGTTCTTTCTCCAACAACTCCTGAATCAGTATTAAATATTGCTCGTGCTCCTCCTTGTTTCATGAGTAGATTAAGATGTCATTCATGAGGACAATCACGAATTTGTCTAAATAATGTCTGCACACCCGATTCATGAGGCCCATGAATACTTTTGGGGCATTGGTTAATCCAAATGGCAATACTAGGAATTTATGAGGACTGTAACGGGATCTGAAGGCTGTCTTAAGAATATCTTCCTTACGGACACTAATAAGACCTCAGGTCGATCTTTGAACAGAAGCTTGATCATTGGAGTTGGTTAAATAAGTCACCGATCCATGGGAGTGGATACCGGTTCTTTATGATTAGCCAATTTAGCTCCTGGTAATCAATGCACATTCTGAAGGTTCCATCCTTCTTCTATAAGAACAAAACATGTTAAGAACGACCATTTTTCGAGGTGTTTAGTTATGAATTAGCTATGATTTCTCAAAGTCGACATCATATTATTTATACATACTTTATGTGTTTATATATTTATATACACATTTGATGAAAACAAACTTAAAAACAAAACTAGTGATTTATAAACTTGAGTTTTTAAGAAACTTGTTGTTGTTGGTGATTATATATATTATGCAAGACTTATATAAACATATATATAAGATGTAGTAAGTTACTATTTACTTACTTTGATGTATTTAGAGTTTGAAATTGAGAGGAAGTTGAAATCCTTTGAAGATTGCACCAAGAATACTTGCAAAAATGAAAAACACTTGAAAGGAGTTGTGTGCAATGTGTGTGTGTGTGTGGCCGGATCAAGAGAGGAGAGAAAGGGAGTGATATTTATATTGAAAATGTGTGAATAATGAAGGAGGATTGATCCTCTATTTATAGGAGAAAAAAGCAAGATGAAATGATGAAGGAAATGGGAGATTGAGTGAAAATCTAGCTAAGTGAGGTGCAGAAGAATAGAGCATGTGACGTTGATTGAGCATGAAACTTCCTATTAGATTATTGAAGTTAATTTGGGTGTTGTACTAGTCTAGTGGCCGGCCCTTGATGGGTTTTTATAAAAATTTTACTTTTTTTGTATAAAAGTATTTAAAATGTATTCTTGTATTTCTCTTTTTATGTAAATTTATAAAAATTTTTATAAAAAGTTTATAAAAAATTTTCTTTTGAATGCATTTGTTTAATGAATTGTTTTAGTCTTGCATAATTAATATTAAGTAAGTGTATTAATGAGTGATTAGTGTTACTAATCTTAATTTAATTATGTACTTAGTTGAATTAATCCTCATATCTCAAATCGATCGGATTAATTAATTTGCCAATTCATCGCACCGATAAAATTGTTTCTAATTGACTTGAATTTCCTTATAAAGTTTGTTAATCACCTTGATTAATTGCTAGTGACCATTGAATAGGTTAAATTTTTTAATAAACACTGATTAGGTCATAGTTGCTAACATATTTTAGTGTCGGATGTTAAATTATGAAGTCAAAGTTTGAGATGAGTGCGATGAGAGAGCTAAACTTCTTTCTGGGTTTACAAGTTGAACAACGAAAGAAGGGAATGTTTATTCATCTTCCGAAGTATGTCTATGATATTTTAGAGCGCTTCAGGATGGAAGATACAAAGATTACGACACACTTCAGTACTCCTATACAAGTTAATCATAATCTCGGACCGGGTACAGATAGTGATACTGACGTGGATCCGACTTTGTATCGGGCCATGATCGATTCACTCTTTTATTTAACTGCTTCTCGACCTGATATAATGTTTGCTGTTTGTATTTGTTCCAGGTTTCAAGCTAACCCCAAAGAGATGCACATGAAAGCTGTGAAGCGGATTCTGAGATACCTGAAGTCGAAACCTAAGTTAGGACTTTGGTATCATGTTGATGGAGATCTGGTATTGGAAGCTTACACGGATTCAGACTATGGAAGGTGTAGCTTGAACATAAAATCAACAATGGGTGGTTGTCAGTTACTTGGAGGGAGACTGGTGTCCTGGAAATGCAAGAAACAAACTTCGGTAGTCGTATCAACATGCAAGGCCGAGTATGTAGCTTCTGGTAGTTGCTGTTCACAGGTTCTATGGATTCAACATCAATTGCGAGATCACGGTTAGACTTATACTCGTACTCCCATTAGGACTCACAATCAATCCACCATTGTCATAACCAATAATCTGGTAAAGCACAGTAAGACTAAGCACATAGATATAAGACAACATTTTATTCGTGACTGTGCTAAGAAAAACTTGATAAAATTGGTTTAAGTTCCAACAGAAGACAACTTTGCGGATCTGTTCGCAAAAGCATTTGATAGATCACACTTTAAGTTGTTAGTCCAACTAAATGAAACGCGCAATTCAGAGTAACCTGACCTCAGTAGATTTTCTTTCTTTTTAAATATTTTTTAAGTTATTAGTTTATCTTACTAGTTACCGTACTTAACAGGGAAAAACAAAAGAAAAAAGAGAGAAAACCATAAAAAAATTTTTTTTTTTTAAAAAAGAGAATATTGAAAACTGAGAGAAGTCTTACAGTTTAAGGTTCAAAGTGACGAAATTTAGCACAGTCTAACAAACCCTAAGTACTAAACTTTCACACATAATGCACTAAAAATTCAAAGAGATATACATGTTCTTGTCTGATATGTTGGTAGGCATAAAACATGAAGGGTTTCCTAAAAGCTAATAAAATAATCAAGGAAATGTCATATGTGTAATTAACTTTGATGTATGACAAAAAGGTCTTAATTTCTATGTTAGAGGCCCACAAACTATTATTATGAATGAGGTATGCAAATTAATCTGGGGTATGTACGGCTTCATCAAAATACATCTTAAATAAATTGCAAGTTTTGAAATGTAAAGAAAGTTAAAACATGTCGCTTTGTTGTACGTAAGTACAGACCTGTCACCGCTGTCTTGACTTAAACTAGCAAGATATGTCACTTTTTTGTACGTAAGTACGGACCTGTCACCGTTCTCTTGCTAAAATAAAGAAGCATGTTCTACCCTAAGACAAACTAAGACACTCTGTTGTATATAAATACAGAACTGTGTCCGATGTTTTCCTTTTAAAGATGATTTGCAAATACCGAAAACTCATAATCATTGTATGTCTGTTTTGATCGTAGTAGTATGTCTAAGTGTGGGACACGTAAGGTATTTTCTTGATAAATAAAAAGGCCAAAGGAATATCCTAAGTGTTGAGTGTTTAAGTGGACAAACATACCGACAATCGACTTGGTGTGTATGTTACGACAAACAACCAAAGGAATAAAAATTCCAAAGTGTTAAAGTGCAACACTGAAAGTGCGTTGACAAAGCTATTTGATTGAACCTTTTATGACAATCTCGCAAAAAGATTTAGTTAGTGTGTTTTTATCTTTAAATTTCTGCAATTTAATTTTACTTTATTTTATTTTATTTTAGTTTATTTTAATTTGGATCATTTTATTTTTAAATAAATAGGATCGAGGTCATTTACTAGGATGCATTTTAGTTGGAGAAACAAAATTACGTGATAATCTGTTTGCTGAGTGTGAAGGGGGTCGTAAAGTTGAAAAACCTTCGTAAAGTTGAAAAAGTTTCGAAAAGTTGAAAAAGTTGAAATTTTTTTAAATATTTTCAAAATCTTCACTTAAGTTCGGACTAGACCAAAATTTGAAATTCGGTTTAGAACGAACTTGGGATAAGTTCGAACTAATTCAAGTAGTTAGAGACACAGTTGAGGGTATAAATTGGTCATTAGCATTAAAATAATCACCTACTTTCGAATTTATACCTTAGGAACTTAACTCGGCGATCTCGAACTTGTTGTGCCGACTACGAACTTGTCGTCTTCTCGCCTTTGCTTACTGTTCCACGAAGATCCACACACTCCATCTCGAACATACACTAGGCTTTTGTTGTTTGTATCACAAATCACTAAGTAAGTGATGTTTTGGACCGTTTTAATGGTTTAAAATCGGATATTCTGAGTTTAAAATAACCGAAACCTAAGTATTCAATATACAAAGTTTAGGGTTATAAAACTTGAATTAAATCATCAATAACCTTGATTAGAACCTATTAGGACTAGATTCATTAGAAATTTAAGTCTAAAAAGGTTTAAATAATGATATTGAACTTAAAATGTCGACTTCGAACTTGTTCTACAGGTCACGAACTTGACGGGTCTACGAACTTAGATCAAAATATCTACAACTTCGTAGACTGACAAGTTCGAAGGTCCGAACTTAAACAAGTTTGTAGGGCACTTGCTTCATACGAAGTTACAGCTAAGTTCGAAGGTGATTAAGTTCGTTCAACTTAATGAAGTTCGAACGACTTCAAAAAATTTCAAATTTTGAATTTTTCATAATTTAACTGTTTGCTGTGTGTGCAGTAATGGAAGATCGTGATTTCTTCAATAAGAACAATATGATCATTAGCAAAGACCTCCAAGCGGCCGAGGCCCAACAATATAGAGAAATTTTAGAGTTTTTAAGCTGGTCAAGGATTGTGTATGCGTTGACTCACAATCCAACGCTTATAATACAATACATCCGACAGTTTTGGAGAACTTTGCGCGTAGACAGTTCCGTAGTACCTTCGGTTTTGAGGGTTGCCGTCAATGGACAAGGGATTTCATTTTCAGCTGAAAATCTGAGGGAGATTCTTTAGTTGGGGTCAGCAGACCAAGAAGGTGGTCCGATTGATTTTCCAGCAGGAATAAGGCAATCGGTCTTTTAGCGAAAGGGATATGCTCAAGACCCGGCAAAAGCCTCTTAAGTGAAGAGTGGTCTGATAGGCCAGTGGTGATACCTGATGCATGTCATGCTTGTTTGTTTTGAGCCAAAGAAGGCAGGTTTCGACACAATGACATCCAAGTTACAATCAGAGATGATATCATTGGTGTATAACAAGCCCATTAGTTTCTCGGGCTTCTTTTTTGGAGAGATCATTCATCAGATAACTGCACCGACCAGGGAACGATTTTTGTTATATCCTAGGTTCGTGATGATCATCAGACATTTTTGCCGAATCTGTCACCTTTGCAAAATGTCGTCATTGTGGCAGCAATCGAAAAGCGCATTTTTGCTAACTGTTAGACACATAATTCAAGAAGGGCAGAGCAAGTTAGGCCCCAGATGACTTCTTTGTTCGGATTAATTATAGATCCAGAGTTCGTGGCACCAAATGCCAAGGATTGGGTAGATATTGAGCCCCAACAGCAAGCACCGACACAAGCACCGGTTGCTCTAATTCAACCTCCTCCTCAAACAGCAGCGACAGCTTTTGCTACCACATCGGTAGCGCAGGCTGACCCAATTCAGGAATCTTTGGAAGAAAGTTTTGCTCAAGGGGCAGCAGCACAAGAGTCCGTCACTGAGGAATTGATTCAGGATATCCTTCAACCGCCTGAGGCCATGTGTAACATCCGGCACTAAACCAGGTTAGCAACGATGACCTAATCTGTATTTAATAGCCAGTTTTAAATTAATCAATGGTCATTAGAAATTAATCAAAGTGATTAACAATGTTCATTAGAAAAATCCAACTCAATTAGAATCAAATTCATCGGTGCAATGAATCGGGAAATCAATTAATCCGATCGACTTACGATATGAGGGATTAATTCAACTAAGTACATAATTAAATTATGATTAGTGACACTAATCATACACTAACACAATTACTTATCTTTAATTATGCAAGACTAAAACAATTCATTAAAACAATGCATCCAAAAGATTTTATGAATTTACAAGAAAATGGAAATACAAGAATACATTTCTAAATACTTTTATACAAAAAAAAATACATCAAAAATACACTACATAGGCCGGACCTATGTAGTACACAAGGACAATTGAAAACTAATTTTTTTTTACACAACCTCCATAACCTTTCACAATCAAATCCTTCAACACCACTCTCCTTTCAAGTGTTATTGGTCCAAATCCTGCAAGAGTTCCAACTTCTTTTCAATTTCATACTCCAAATACATCAAAGTAAGTAAATACTAGCTTATTTCATCTTATATTTATGTTTATATAAGTCCTGCATAATATATATAATCACCAACAACAACAAGTTTCATAAAAACTCAAGTTTATAAATTTTTAGTTTTTGTTTTTAAGTTGTTTCTTTAAATGTGTTTATGAATATATAAACACATCATAAAAGTGTTAATATTATGAAAACAAGTGATATATAGGTGTTTTATAACTTTTATACAAGTAGTCCTTGAATAAACAACAAAAATCATAAGTTATTTCAAGTTTATAAAGTGCGGATTTTCAGCAGAATATTTATATCGACTTTGAAAAATCATAACTAATAACTTAATGAAATGAGTTGATTTTTGTCTCAAAAGTTAGATTTATGTCTTAACTATAGATCTGGAAATTTTCATAATTTATTTTGGAGTTTAAGACGTCCAGAAATTATTTGGGAAACCGAAAGTTTGACAGCTCAAAAAATGGCCAACATAGGGTTTTCAACAAGCTTTTTCCCTGACCTAAACATCTCGAAAAATGGCCGTTCTTGATCCTAAAAATCATTTGTATATAGTAGTTTAATGTCCTAGAAAAACAAAGCCTAAAACGTTTTGGAGCTTGGTCAAAAACAGCCTCAAAGTAGACCGAAAAACCTCCGAAAAAGCTTGAAAATTATATATATATATATATATATATATATATATATATAAACGACATTTTAAGCGAGTTTTATTTATAAACTTGTAATGTTGGGTGATTTAAGACATAAAAATCTATAAATATATATATTATCATATATTAGAGATATTGAGTCCCTAATATCATTTAGGACTCTATTAAACTCACCCGGTGCATCATCCATCAACTTACGGTAAATAGCATTTTACGCTCGTTTTTTCCATCACACTCACGGTGAGTCTTCATAGCCCCTATTTTCACACTGTTATATTTTGGGGTTGAAATACATGCTACGTTTTCTAATGGACACGAAAACAACTTCATTTCTATTATGTATTACACATGAGGTCACATCAGCCTTTATATCATGAACCGTTAATTGCATTTATTTGTAAGCGTGAATATATTGTGGATAGATCTATCGGGAGTCATGTCCCCCATTCGGGTTACTTCGGGTCGGCTAACAGTGAGTGCATTTACATTTAACTCACGGTATTACGTATGGGAATACTGCAAAGGGCAAACTCATTTTAATTAAGCTTCGGTTGCATGATGGTTTATATGTAATACATAATTGAAATTTATGATTTTATAAATTCAAACTCAACTGTTGTTGTCCATACAAGTCAGATTTACGTGTAAACCTATGAGCTCACCAACAAATTTGTCGACATATTTTAGCGTGTATTTTCAGGAAATTAAGGAAAGTGTGCCTTCAGACGTATTTACTTTCAAGCTTCCGCATCCATGGAGTCGCATGCATTTTCAAAACTACTAGAGATTTAGCTGCATTACTTTGAATACTTTAATTATGTAATTAAATCTCTGTATTGTGCGAACTTCTTTTCTTCATATCAGACTATGTAAAACATTACTATATTTTGAAGTTTTAACGATGTATTTTAAAAACGTCCATATAGTGGTCGTTCGTTATAATTGTGGTTATGCTTCCGCGACGTCGCATTTCGTTGCCAACCGAGGTAACGGGGTGTGACAGATTGGTATCAAAGCCATAGTTATAGTGAACTAGGTTGCATTAGTACCCTAGACTATAACTGCACTTAAGTTTTACTGATTTTTAAAATATTTTGTAACTAACTAAAAGACTATGAATGGACCTTGATAGCAAAAACATGTCAAACAACACCATGATCATCTTGTCCGATTCAGAGGATGAGTACACCCCCATGAGCCCCGAAGTCACTGAGGTTTTCACCGAAGGAGAACCGTTTGAAGAAGAAGACCCCTCCGAAGAACCAATGGAGGAGTCAGAAGAGGAACCTATGGAAGTAGATGACGACGGAGAGGATCCACTCCCCCAGTAATCCCCGCCTGCACCCCATTTCCATCGTTCAAACCGTACCGTCCCTACCTTAACGGCCCGAAAATGATGTATACACCCCGAAAGATGGTGATCACACCAAGGCGGGAGTCTATTCCCATCCCGACTCCTCAACCAAATCCCCCACCACAGCAACGACGGGCAAACGCCCGAAGATGGGGCTGGATGCCCGAGACCCTCCAAGAATGGAGGCGGGAGGAGGTAATCCCCTCCCACTTTGAGATCAGAGGACCATCCTCTGCACCTACCCCATCACTCACCCAAGAACCCACCGAACAGACCATACCACTCTTGGTAGCACGGTCTACAAGGCACGACCTCCAAATCCGGTTAGTTAACCAGGATATTGGAGAATTAACTGCCCGTTTGGAGCGGGAGGAGATTCAGAACTCCAACTTGTACTGGGTTAACCAGCACGCCCTCACCATCCAAGAGGATGGCCTGGATGAGCTTCGGCAGCGACTAGCCGAAAGCGAGGCTCGGAACGAGGAGCTGACTCAGCGACTCAACGCGTTGGAGAAGGGAGAGACCCCTGATCACTTTCACACTTAGTACCCTTTATCTATCTTTGAAATATTATGGAAAATATTATGTAATAGTGTAGGACAAAAATTTTCAGATAATAACCCGCCCCATTGTAAGAAAGTTATGAATCATTAATGAATATTGCAAGTTATTTATGAAATTGTGTTTGATGATTATAGTGTTGTGCCTTAAGAAAAATTTAAATCTTTAAGATTCAACTTCTTACACTATGCTCTTTTCTTTAAACTTTAAGATAATGCCGCCAAGAAGTGCCATGAACGCTGCAGAAATCGAGGAATTAGTCGCACAAAGAGTGGCCGCCACTATAGCCACTTGTGAGACCAACCGAAATAGTTCTGCCAATGGAGATGGTGGTGCTAGCCGCATTACAGGAGGTACTGAAACCCACCCAAAAGGTTGTGGAATTAAGGGGTTTTTGAATTGCATGCCCCGATACTTTAACGGAACTGAAGGAGCCGTCAGATTAGTACGATGGTTCGAAAAATTGGAGTCTGTCTTCCGTCTTAGCGGATGTGTTGAAGGAGACAAGGTGAAATTCACCACCCACACTCTGCAAGATAGCGCCTTGACATGGTGGAACTCGTATACCCAGTCTATGGGGATTGATGCAGCTTACCAACTCGCCTGGACCGAGTTAAAACAAATGATGACCGACGAGTAGTGCCTGAGAAATGAACTACAGAAGATGGAGTCAGAGTTTTGGAATCTGGCTATGAAAGGAACGGATGTAGCTGGGTACACCAACCGATTCCACGAACTAAGCATTCTGTGCCCACAGATGGTGACCCCTGAATATAAGAAAATTGAGCGTTACATTTGGGGACTCGCTCCTCAAATTCAAGGCAATGTCACTGCCTCCAACCCAACCACCATTCAGGACGCCATCAGAATGGCCAACAATCTTATGGATCAAGTGTCCCGGAGAATCGAAGCCAAGGCCGGGGAAAACAATAGGAAATGGGAGGACAAGTCTGGAAAGAATACGAGCTGATAATCCAAGAAGCCCGAAACCATTAAGGCTTATGTAGCAGGAGTCGAGACAAGGAAAGGCTACACAGGTACAAAGCCTTTCTGCACCCAATGCACCTACCATCACAACAAGGGTCCCTGCCCAACCCCTTGTGGAAAATGCAAACGTCTTGGTCATTTGGCCAAGGACTGTAAATTTGGTACCCCGGGTAACAATGGCGGCAATCAGAGAGGCTGCTATGAATGTGGAGCTGCCGGGCACTTCAGGAGTGACTGCCTGAAGTTGAAAAATGGTGGAGGAGCACAGGGGAGAGCTTTTGTAGTAGGAGCAGGTGACGCTCGTCAGGATCTCCATGTGGTATCAGGTACGTTTCTTTTAAATGACATTTACGCTTACGTACTCTTTGATACTGGGGCTAATAGGATCTTTATATCTGATAAGTTTAGTAAGCAATTGAATGCCACTCCTTTTCCCTTAGACGACTCTTATACTATAGAGCTGGCTGACGGCAAAATAATAGAGGCAAGTAGTATTATTAAGGAATGCACACTGATGCTGGCAGATCATCCCTTTAAGATAGACTTGATGCCAATAGAACTCGGAAGTTTTGATGTGGTAGTTGGTATGGATTGGTTGTCACACAATCATGCCGAGATTTTGTGCGGTAAGAAAGTGATACGGATACCACTTCACAAGAAGAAGGTCCTAATAGTCCAAGGGGAATGAAAGGATCGTCAGCTGAATGTCATATCTGGCCTAAGGACATTAAAATGCCTTAGGAAAGGTTGCCATGCAGTATTAGTACAGATTGTAGAAAAAGAGTGGGAGGAGAAATGACTCGAGGATATTCAGTGGTTTGTGACTATCCGAAGGTCTTCCCGGAAGATTTGCATGGGCTTCCGCCAGCTAGGCAAATGGAGTTCCAAATCGACTTGGTGCAGGGAGCTGCACCGGTCGCTAGAGCCCCATACAGACTCGCTGCTTCGAAAATGCAAGAGCTATCCAATCAACTACAAGAGTTGATGGACAAAGGCTTCATTCGACCAAGTTCCTCACCTTGGGGAGCTCTGGTCTTATTTGTGAAAAAGAAAGATGGATCCTTCAGAATGTGCATAGACTACCGAGAGCTAAATAAGTTAACGGTAAAGAACCGCTACCCCCTTCTAAGAATTGACGACTTGTTTGACCAACTACAGGGATCTAGCTTCTACTCTAAGATTTATCTGCGATCCGATTATCATCAAGTAAAGGTTCGGGAAGAAGACATTCCCAATACAGCGTTCAGAACTCGTTATGGATATTACGAATCTCAGGTGATGATATTCGGTTTGACCAACGCACCAGCCGTATTCATGGACCTCATGAATAGAGTGTGTAAACCGTATCTGGACAAATTTGTATTAGTGTTCATAGACGATATCCTCATCTATTCCAGAAATAAGGAGGAGCACGAGCAACATCTCAAGCTGATCTTGGAGTTGTTAGAGAAGGAACAGTTATACGCCAAATTTTCAAAATGTGAATTTTGGTTGCGAGAAGTTAAATTCCTTGGACATGTGATCAACAGCCAGTGAATCCAAGTTGACCCATCAAAAATCGAGGCCATAAAGAACTGGGCAACTCCTAGAACTCCCACGGAAATCCGCCAATTTCTAGGACTTGCCGGTTATTATAGGAGACTTATTGAAAACTTCTCAAAGATAGCTGGTTCCCTAACAGAGCTGACTCGGAAAGATGTAAATTATATCTGTGGTGAAGAAGGAAAATACGTTTCAACAGTTAAAGCAAAGATTGTGTAGTGCCACAATTCTGTCCTTACCTGAAGGGACAGAAAATTTTGTGGTCTACTGTGATGCCTCATGGATTAGGTTGTGTGCTCATGCAAAAGGATAAAGTCATTGCTTACACATCACGGCAACTCAAAATCCACGAGGTGAACTATACGACTCATGACTTGGACCTCGAAGCAGTGGTATTTGCTCTAAAAATATGGAGGCACTACCTGTACGGAACTAAGTGTACGGTGTTCACAGACCATAAAAGCCTTCAGCATATTCTGAATCAGAAAGAGTTAAATAGGAGGTAACATCGTTAGGTTAAGCTGCTTAGCGATTACGACTGCGAGATTCGTTATCATCCGGGGAAGGCGAATGTTGTAGTTGATGCCCTGAGCCGAAAGGAAAGGGTTAAACCTTTGAGAGTCCAAGCTTTGGTCATGACTATTTAGTCAAACCTAAAGTCTCAAGTCAGCGAGGCACAAGAAGAAGCAGTCAAGGTGGGTAATCTACTGGATGAAGCCTTGAGAGGAATGGATAAGCAGTTTGAAATCAAGCCAGATGGATGTCGGTACTTCATGGGCAGAATTTGGCTACCAAAATTTTGAGGAGTACGGAAGCTGGTCCTAGATGAAGGGCATAAAACAAGATATGCTATTCATCCAGGGTCAGATAAGATGTACCACGACTTGATGGGAATGTACTGGTGGCCAAACATGAAGGCTGACATTGCTACATATGTCAGCAAGTGCTTAACGTGTTTGAAAGTTAAGGCTGAGCACCAGAAACCATCAGGATTGTTAGTTCAACCAGAAATACCCCAGTGGAAGTGGGAGAACATCACCATGGACTTCATCACCAAGTTGCCAAAGACTTCTGGAGGTGATGACACCATTTGGGTGATTGTGGATCGACTTACCAAGACCGCACACTTCTTGCCAATCAAGGAGACTGATAAGATGGATAAGTTAACATGAATCTATCTTAAAGAAGTCGTCTCAAGGCATGGAGTGCCAGTATCGATTATATCAGACAGGGACAGCCGGTTCACATCAAGATTTTGGCAATCGTTGCAAAAAGCACTGGGTACACGTCTAGATATGAGCACAGCCTATCACCCGCAAACAGATGGTCAGAGTGAAAGGACGATTCAGACTTTGGAAGACATGCTAAGGGCATGTGTTATCGACTTTGGAAAAAGTTGGGACAGGCACCTGCCATTAGTCGAGTATTCCTATAACAACAGCTATCACTCGAGTATTAAGCCCGCTCCATTCGAGGCACTCTACGGGCGAAAGTGTCGTTCACCACTTTATTGGGCGGAAGTAGGAGATAGTCAGATTACTGGACCCGAGATCATCCAGGAGACTACAGAAAAGATAGCCCAGATTCGTAACCGATTAAAGATCGCGCGGGATCGACAGAATAGCTATGCAGATGTTCGACGGAAGGATTTGGAATTTCAAGAGGGGGATCACGTAATGTTGAAAGTCTCGCCTTGGAAAGGCGTAATCCGTTTTGGGAAACGAGGAAAACTCAATCCTCGTTATATCGGACCATTCAAGATCACCAAAAGAATTGGCCCGGTAGCCTACCGACTCGATCTACCCCTAGAGCTTAGTAACGTTCGTAATACCTTTCACGTGTCCAATCTTAAGAAGTGTCTGGCTGATGAAACACTCGTTATACCAATGGACGAGCTAGAATTAGATGATAAGTTGAACTTCATTGAGCAACCTGTAGAAATAATGGACCGAGAAGTCAAGAAACTAGAACACAGCAGGATCCCGATTATAAAAGTCAGATGGAACTCTAAGCGAGGTCCTAATTTACGTCGGAACGCGAAGATCAGTTCTCGGATAAATACCCACATTTGTTCTCAAGTACTCAAGCAGTGGAGGACACGAGCTAATTTCGGGACAAAATTCCCTTAACAAGGGGAGACTGTAACATCCGGCACTAAACCAGGTTAGCAACGATGACCTAATCTGTATTTAATAGCCAATTATAACCTAATCAGTGGTCATTAGAAATTAATCAAAGTGATTAACAATGTTCATTAGAAAAATCCAACTCAATTAGAATCAAATTCATCGGTGCAATGAATCGGGAAATCAATTAATCCGATCGATTTACGATATGAGGGATTAATTCAACTAAGTACATAATTAAATTATGATTAGTGACACTAATCATACACTAACACAATTATTTAACATTAATTATGCAAGACTAAAACAATTCATTAAAACAATGCATCCAAAAGTATTTATGAATTTACAAGAAAAGGAAAATACAAGAATACATTTCTAAATACTTTTATAAAAAAAAAGAAAAATACATAAAAAATACACTTCATAGGCCGGCCCTATGTAGTACACAAGGACAATTGAAAACTAATTTTTTTTACACAATCTCCATAACCTTTCACAATCAAATCCTTCAACAACACTCTCCTTTCATTTCAAACATGATCTTACACTCCACCTCCAACTTTGAAAGATCATCTTTTCTCTATAAATAGAGAGTTTTATTTTCATTATTTTTACAACAAAACTCTTCTTTCCTCTCTCTAAAAATCGGATCCACACACACACACACACACACATTACAATCATTTTCATTCAAGTGTTCTTGGTGAAATTCAAGTGTTCTTGGTCCGAATCTTGCAAGAGTTTCAACTTATTCTCAATTTCATACTCCAAATACATCAAAGTAAGTAAATACTAGCTTATTTCATCTTATATTTATGTTTATATAAGTCTTGCATAATATATATAATTACCAACAACATCAAGTTTCATAAAAACTCAAGTTTATAAATTTGTAGTTTTTGTTTTTAAGTTGTTTCTTTAAACGTGTGTATGAATATATAAACACATCATAAAAATTATGAAAACAAGTGACATGTAGGTGTTTTATAACTTTTATACTAGTATCTTTGAATAAACAACAAGAATCATAATGTTATTTCAAGTTTATAAACCGCGGATTTTCAGCAGAAAATTTATATCGACTTTGAAATATCATAACTAATTCATAACCTAACAAAATGAGTTGATTCTTGTCTCAAAATTAGATCTATGTCTTAACTATAGATCTGGAAGTTTTCATAATTTATTTTGGAGTTTAAGACCTCCAGAAATTATTTGGGATACCGAAAGTTTGACAGCTCAAAAAATGGCCAACATATAGTAGTTTAATGTCCTAGAAAACCAAAGCCAAAAAGGTTTTGGAGTTTGGTCAAAAACGGCCTCAAAGTAGGCCGAAAAACCTCCGAAAAAGCTGGAAAATTATATATATATAAACTTGACGTTTTTAGCGGGTTTTATTTATAAACTTGTAATGTTGGGTGATTTAAGACATAAAAATCTATAAATATGTATATTATTATATATTAGAGATATTAAGTCCCTATTATCATTTAGGACACGATTAAACTCACCCGGTGCATCATCCATCAACTTACGCTAAATAGCATTTTACGATCGTTTTTGTCATCACACTCACGGTGAGTCTTCATAGCCCCTATTTTCACACTGTTATATTTTGGGGTTGAGATACATGCTATGTTTTCTTATGGACACGAAAACAACTTCATTTCTATTATGTATTACACATCTGGTTCCATCAGCCCTTTTATCATTAACCGTTAATTGCATTTATTTGTAAGCGTGAATATATTGTGGATAGATGTATCGGGAGTCATGTCCCCCATTCGGGTTAGTTCGGGTCGGCTAACAGCGAGTGCATATATATTTAACACACGGTATTACGTATGCGAATACTGCACAGGGCAAACTCATTTTAATTAAGCTTCGGTTGCATGATGGTTTATATGTAATACATAACATGGAATTTATGATTTTATAAATTCAAACTTAACTATTGTTGTCCATACAAGTCAAATTTACGTGTAAACCTATGAGCTCATCACCAATTTTGTTGACGTATTTTAGCGTGTATTTTCAGGAAATTAAGGCAAGTGTGCATTCAGACGTATTTAATTTCAAGCTTCCGCATCCATGGAGTCGCATGCATTTTCAATACTACTGGAGATTTAGCTGCATTATTTTAAATACTTTAATTATGTAATCAAATCTCTGTATTGTGCGAACTTCTTTTCTTCATATCAGACTATGTAAAACATTGCTATATTTTGATGTTTTAACGATGTATTTTAAAAACGTCCATATAGTGGTCCTTCGTTATAATTGTGGTTATGCTTCCGCGAGGTCGCATTTCGTTGCCAACCGGGGTAACGGGGTGTGACACCATGGAAAAATCTTTGAATATATAGACAATTATCAGCCAGAATCATCACAAGTGGGTGTTGAGTCTGCGTCTGATACAGACTCAGAAATTGATCGAGATTTAAGGGAAGCTGCAAATCCCTCCACTGCATTTGATACTCATGGTACTAGGCTCGTGGTACGGCATCAAAACGTTCGTCGACCAGCGTTCAGACTTCAAGATGAGGACGATTGAGATGAAGATTTTGTAGTAGAAGAAGAGGCGTTGGTTGCAAGGCAACAACGGGCTAAGCGCCAATGCCTAGCTCAAGATGTGCCGTCAACATCAACCGCCGTTCCATCATCAACCACCACCACCACTCCATCAACATCAACCGCCGTTCCATCATCAACCACCGCCACCGCTCCATCAACATCCACATCAACATCGACAGACACCCAGACAATCAATCAACTAAAAGCGAAAGTTGACTTCCAAACAGTCCAAATTTTCCAGCTATCCAAAGCAGTCAGTGAGCTACAACAACATAATGCCCAGTTAGATCAACACAATGCTGAGTTTGATAAGACTGTGACGACTCCACAACAACAAATAGCCACACTACAGTCCATCCTAGCGCAGATTTTGAAAGATCGAGCTGCTCAGGAGGAGAGTAGTTGTAATGAGCTGAGGGGAAAGAGATAAGAAGACGAAGAAGATGACCCAAGTGCCGAAAAAGCAAGTGAGCTAGAGGGTTCCTCAAAACAGACTGGTTAGCAAGCTACATTGTAGGGGGACTCTGGTTCGTCGTCTGGCGTTGAGAAAGATAAAGGCAAGCCTCTTGAGGCTACAGATGTAAATGAAAAAGAGTTAATTGGAGCCTTCTTGGACTTAGAAGAAGAAGAGATTCGTTTTGAATTTGAAGATTACATAGATCAGGAAGTTCTTGAAGAAGGAGAATTTACTCCTGAAGATGTAGTTGACTCGAAATCAGATGATGAGATTGTCATGGATGAAGAAAATGAGGTTGATGAGTTGGTGATAAGCAAGCAGCCAATCACAAAAGAGTATGTGAATGAGGACCAGAGTCCGATAGACATGGAAATTCTTAAATCAACTTTAAATGAAGAATCGGATATTGAGAGATCGTATAGGGAGCTTACGAAGGAAAAGAAAAGAAAGTTATGGTTTAGGGCAGAAGAGAAGAAAAAGGACTTGGCTATGAAAGAGAAGATGAAGATGCCAAGTCCAGGAAAATTGTCTGGGAGTATACTTAGCTGGTTCTTTGATAGAGAACTGCATCTCTTCATTCTAAAGAGAAAGGACGGGCTTCAATATCAAAGAAAAAGGATAAGATTACTTCAACTCACTGCCAAAATGTGAAATCAAAGCCTTGGAATGGAAATAGCTTGTAAACATCGGAGACGACCCTTACGTAGAAGTTACCGCAAAGGGAGGGTCGGTCTAGGATGTTTGAACAGCTGAAACCAAGGATAGGCATGCGGGTCATGGACAACAGAAGAATAGATCCATTAACAGGCAGGCCTTGGACGAAGATACACTACAAGCTAGTCAGATGTCTGAAGAGGGTTCCATTGAAACCAATGCCACAAGATGTTTTGAATGACCTTATGTGGTGGTATGTGGACAGCGATACTGGAGAGGCAGTAATGGAAAACAAAGAAGAAAATGTGATTTTGAGATTGTACGATCCCTTGCACCTTGTCAACTTATCTAAGGATGACCTGCACAAACTTGTCAGTCATCATTTGCTTAAACTCTGCCCACTGGAGTTGATAAGCCTTATCAATACCAACTGACTGTACGTAGGAGTTCCACCACGTGAGAGCACCGTCTTTAATGGTTTTGTTGGAAAACTTCACTTTGTTGTCCTCTTCACAATTGCCAATGCGAAAGACTGACTCCAACTTTTCAAACGAGCGGGTTAGGCCAACTGCACCCTCCGTGCCATTGAAGTATCTGGTTTGGAAACCTCGCAATCCTTTTATACTACAACCCTCTGGTTATATTATATCCCTCCTGCTACTCTCCTACTTCCAAAACCATTATTTCAGTTGCTTTCGTATGTGGAGATTGCATCAGCTACTCTTTGAGCTACAACTCGATTTCCACATAGCTCATCCTTCTTGGTGCCACGATCTTAAAGTTTAAAGAAAATGAACATGGTGTAAGATGATAAGTCTATAGGTTGAAAGTACTAAGGCAGATTGTCAAGACCCGTCCTTACGGAGGAGTCTTAACGACTAGGTCCCAAGGAGCAATGCATCATAAATCACAACTAAGATTGAACTAACGAAGTGTGGAATTAAATCATTTCAAAAATTAGGATTATCTTACAATAAGTATAAAACAAAACTACAAAAGTTTTAAAACAAAACTATTAAGAGCAAAAGGACACTAATCTAATTCATAACCACAATACATGTCACTGCTTCTACCCCAAACCACCAACATAATCATCTTTATTCGATACCAATTGTAGATTCAGTAGTGGTCTAATGACTTCAAATTCAAGCTTGCAGTACTTAAGGACTTGCTTCAGCTACACTTTTCCTTTGTTTAAACCTGTAAAAAGATTCAACAACAACTGTAAGCGGTTGGCTTAGTGAGATTATAAATTTAACATTTAACATGCAATGACAATTTAAGGCGGGAGACTTGACTTTTGACTTTTGGCCTTTTGACTTTAAGCTCTGACTTTGACTTTAAGCGCGATTTTAGCAAGGTTGCTGCTATCAGTCAGACATTGTGAGACATAGAACTTAAGATTGGATGATGTTTATTCCCATGCACACGCTTTTAATTGTGGGGATCAACCACATACTGGGCTAGCTACCAGTATATCAACGTGGGTGAACATCAAAGTAGACTTAATTATAGACTGGCATAGACTTACTCAGACGTGAATTTTGCAGAAGCATATGAAGAACATCAATAAGAAGGCAAATGACTTGAAAGCATTCCATGTAATGAATCAAGATAGCAACAACAATATATATCCAAAGCTGATTCAGACTGTAAAGACATGTGTGCAATATGATATATTAAAAGCTATCATGATCCACAGGGCATCACCGTACTAAGCTGTGCACAGGTCACATTCTAGCTGAGCATATAGACTTTCAAATAAAGCTACAACAACAATATGTCTCACATGAAAACAAGCATGTATACAATTATATTTATAACTCACTGTTAGTGGTTTTTAAGGCATGACTGTTGACATTGACTTTCGCAAGCAGATGATATTTACCACATGAGTTATCTCAGGATTTAACTTTAGCTTAGTTTTACCGGCCTTGACTTGACTTGACTGGCTTTGACTTGCTTTTCTGACTTTGGCTTGCATTTATTAACTGAGCTTGACTTTAATAGGTTTAGCTTGATTTTTCTAGCTTGGCTTTACTGACTTTAGCTTTATAACATAGTTCAGATTAGCTGAACCTGTTCAGTGTTTGGAAATCAATTTACATAAGCTAATTGATTTTATACAACACAATTGTGTATTTATGTTGCATTCTTGGAATTTATGAAGCTTTTGTATAGACTTATTCATTTATTGACTTATCATGTCATTTCAAACTCTATTGAATCACAATTAAGCTTATGACTTAGCCTTGACATGATTAAATGTCTTTATGATCTTATATCCATTTCATGGACTTGTGTGACTTATTAGATCAATCTTTGATCAATCTTTGGCTTTGTTAGCACTTTGAAGTCATATGATTACATGAATTGACATTGTATGCATATTTAAACAACTGATCACTTTACATAAGTGATTTATGTCACATACAAGGAAAAGTAGGCACCTAGGCCTAGATATAGGCCTTTGGCCTAAATGGCCATGCCTAGGGCCAAGAATCAAGGCCCCGGACATATGTTACATCGCCGAATGGGTCTTAGCTTATATATATATATATATATATATATATATATATATATATATATATATATATATATATATATATATATATATATATATATATATATATATAGATGTATATATATATATTTCATGTGTTGGGTGCTGTCACAAACACGTTAGATATGACCTCTGATTTGTTGCTGCACACACACACACATATATATATATATATATATATATATATATATATATATATATATATATATATATTAGGTATTGCTACTGATTTTATTCTTGAATCAGCAAATATAAACTCATTTCAACCCACACAAATGCTTAGCTGTTATTTAATTTATATATATGAAATCAGGAAAAGGGCTGCTGATATGTTTCTAATTTGGCACACACAGACATACTTTAATTATAAAAGAAAAGGACATATATTTTTTGAAAATCTTGGTTATGACATCCCATAGCCGAATATGGGTGTTGTTTCAGTCACATACATAGCACACATATACACATGTATGCATTTGAAGTTTGACGTTAAAAAGGAAATTTAGTTTCTGTTTTATACATTCGACAAACACACACACACTGAACACACATCACACACTTAGCATATGTATTTGCAGGAAGAAATGGACTGATATTCGGTATTTTTCGGTGATTTTCAGTATGGTTTCGGTATTACCAAAACATCAAATGTTTCAGTAGTTCTAGATAAGTCTCGGTGAGTTACCGTAGTGAGTACACCGAGACCTTAAGGTTTCGGTATTCTGTCAATATAATGCAAACATACGCACGCACTGCTGCACATTTTCGTTTCTGTTTTCAACTTAATTGCAGCAGCAAATAAGGGTAAATTAAAGAATGTTTGAGGATTCTTTTTGTTGGTTAAACACACATGCATTCATACATGTACTGGCCGAAGGCCTAAGAACTCTTGGCCCTCTCTTTTGATCAAAACCGAAGCAACAACAAGAATAAAACAATTGACATCAACATTAATAAGTTTCTGTATTTTTATTTAAATATTCAAGTTAACCCATGAAAATGATGGAATCGTCAATTAAACACAAATAGGTAACATGCATGTATTTATAATGAAGATAGAAACATAAATTTATCTTCCATTTGATGTTTTGGGAACCCATTTGAAGTCTCTAAAATCACAGGAACCGTAGGCTCCATATTTTCACATATGAACAATTTAAATGATGCATATTTACCTTAAAATCTTTGTAAGTTTGATGCTTGACGATCTTGCTTGATGATTCCAACTTGGTTTCTTGATTTGTGAGGAAGATTTGTTTGTAATTTTGTGATGAACTTGGAACAGTGACTTTTGTATAGAAAATTCAGGGAAATTGGTTTCTTGTTAGGTGAAATGAACAAATGAAACAACTTTTGGGTATTTATATTTTCACAAGTTTTAATTTTTTTACAATTTGACCCTAAAAGTTGCAAATCTTTTATTTCTTCACTTTAGACATAACAAACTATATAATTAAACCCATTTAACTTAACTAACATCTCTTATTAACTTAATAAAGAAAATACATAGCTAATAAATGTAATTAAAATTACATTTCTCATATTAATTAACTCTAAACTTGTTAATTAATGCTAATCATGTTTGTCGTTTCTAATTAAAGTTCAGTCGTTACACAGATAGTCATAACTACATATCATCATGCACACAGTTATAGTTAAAACTTAGCTTTTCATTATAATACTTGCTACATAAATTTCGTACATCATAGGATCGAGGTTTTCCCGTAAAACTTTTAAGAATTAGATGACCTAAATATACATTAGCTCGCAAGTCCTAGAGAAATATAGTTCTAGATATAGAATGATAGAGGAGGCACTAGGTTTGTGACATCTCCGAGGTCTCTCCATATTCTAGGGCGTTGATTCGTTGCATCAACTCCGCATTGCGCGGTTCGCATTCCGCTAGGCGATGGCGTAACTCGTCAATCCCATGATGCTGGATCTCTTGGATGTATTATTAGCCCAATAGATGTTGTTGTTCTGCATTGCTTCCTGATCCTTGCAAGAATCTCTCCTACCTCTTGATGTATTTGTCTAAACCGGAGATCGTGTCTAGCTGCCCTTGCCACCAATAAGGGCATAGTGTGGTGATGGGTTCTTGGGTTAGCTCTGGGACTCGTGGAATGGTGGACGGTCCTCCTACCTCAAACTGATTCGGAACTCTTTCCTCGTTCCTCCATTCTTGAAGTGTGTGACAGATCCATCCTAACTGCCTCGCATTCGATCTTCGTCGTTGAGGCGGGATTTGTTTAGGGGCGGGTATTGGAATGGTTTCCTATTGAGTCGGTAACACCCTCTTCCTTGGTGTGAATAGCATCAGGGGCCCATTAGGGTGGTTACGGTACGGTCGGTATGATGGTATGCGCTGTGGTGGTTGCAGGGCGATCGGAGTTGCGGGGCTAGTGCATTCCTCCTCGTATTCGGATGGGCCCTCTTCTTTGTCTTCATGGTTTTCCAGGCTATGGTGATTCTCTGAATCTTGGTACACCTCGGTGTCATTTTGGCTCCCTAAGAGTGGGTACTCATCCATGGAATCCGAAAGAATGATAATTGTGTCGGTTGACATGTTTACGTGTCAAGATTCATACATATGTTTATAATTGTCTTAGTTAACTGAAGTGAAAAGATCTATTTCTTGCAACGGTTATAGTCTAGGGTAACTAATGCAACCCAGTTCAATATAACCATGTCTCTGATACTAATCTATCACACCCTGATACTCCGCTTGGTAACGAGACGTGACGTCACGGAAACAAAGTCACAATCATAATGAACGACCTTTGAATGGGACTTTTTCGAAGTACATAAATTATAAATATTGTTTTAAAATCACAACAATAAAAGAGTTCACGAATGATGGAGATTAAAATACAAGAGCAAAATTTATCTAATTATGATAATCAATCTCCATAGTGTTTAAAATGTCGATGACTCCAAAAGCTAGAAAATCTTGTAAATAAGCCATGTGTCACACCCCGTTACCCCGGTTGGCAACGAAGCGTGACGTCGTGGAAGCGTAACCATAATCATAACGAACGACCACTATATGGACGTTTTCAAAAATACATCGATAAAACTTTAAAATATAAAAATGTTTTACATAGCCTGATATGAGGAAGAGTAGTTCGCACGGTACAGAGATTTAAATACATAATTAAAGTAATCAAAATAATGAAACTAAATCTCCTGTGGTTTTGAAAATGCATGCGACTCCTTAAGTACGGAGGCTTGAAAATACTTCCGATGCGAGAAACTTGCCTTAATTTCCTGAAAATGCACGCTAAAATATGTCAACAAATATGTTGGTGAGCTCATAGGTTTACACGTAAATCTGACATGTATGGACAACAACAGTCGAGATTGAATTTATAAAATCATAAATTCCATGTAATGTATTACAAATAAATCATCATGCAACCAAAGCTTAATTAAATGAGTTTGCCCTGTGCAGTATTCCCATACGTAATACCGTGTTGAATATATATGCACCCGCTGTTAGCCGAGCTGAACTAACCCGAATGGGGGACATGACTCCTGATAGATCTATCCATAATATATTCGCGCTTGCAAATAATGGCATTTAACGGTTCATGATTTGAGGGCTGATGGAACCACATGTGTAATTCATAATAGCAATGAAGTTGTTTTTATGTCCATATGAAAACGTAACATGTATTTCAACCCCAAAATATAACAGTGTGAAAATAGGGGCTATGAAGACTCACCGTGAGTGCGATGGCAAATACGAGCGAAAAATGCAAATTTGCGTTGTTTGATGGGTGATGAAACCGGATGTGCTGAATCGAGTCCTAAATGATAATAGGGACTTAATAACTCTCATATATGATAATATTTATATTTATAGATTTTTATGTCTTAAATCACCCAACATTACAAGTTTTATATATAATTTTCCAGCTTTTTCGAATGTTTTTCGGCCTACTTTGAGGCTGTTTTTGACCAAGCTCCAAAATGTTTTAGGCTTTGGTTTTCTTGGACATTAAACTACTATATACAAAGAATTTTTAAAGTCAATAACGGCCATTTTTCGAGATGTTTAAGTTGGGGAAAAAGCTTGTTGAAAACCCTATGTTGGCCATTTTTGAGCTGTCAAACTTTCGGTTTCCCTAATAATTTTTGGGGGTCTTAAACTCCAAAATAAATTATGAAAACTTCCAAATTTATAGTTAAGACATAGATCTAACTTTTGAGACAAGAATCAACTCATTTCGTTAAGTTATGAATTAGTTATGATTTTTTCAAAGTCGATGTAAATTTTTTGCCGAATATCCGTAGTTTATAAACTTGAAAGAACTAGTGATTCTTGTTGTTTATTCAAAGACTACTTGTATAAAAGTTATAAAACATATATATATCACTAGTTTTCATAATATTTATACTTTTATGATATGTTTATATATTTATAAGCACATTTGAAGAAAACAAGTTAAAAATAAAAACTAGAGATTTATAAACTTGAGTTTTTATGAAACTTGTTGTTGTTGGTGATTATATATATTATGCAAGACTTATATAAACATAAATAATAGATGTAATAAGCTAGTATTTACTTACTTTGAAGTGTTAAGAGAATGAAAGTATGTAGAAGGTTGGATCTTCAAAAGTATCACCAAGAACACTTGAATATCTCAAGAACACCAAAAATTTGAAAGTTTTGGCTTGAGAGGGCCTTATGGCCGGATTTTAAGAGAAAGAAGGGAGAGGAATTTTTGCTTTGCAAGGTGTGAAGCGAATGAGGAGTTTGTGTCTCTATTTATAGAGGAAATTGGTCTTGAAAAGATGGTAATGGAGGTTGAGTGTGAAATTTTTATGAAATGAAAGAGGATGGTGGAGGTGGATTTGATGTTGATGGGTTACGGAGTCTTGGAATAAAAAATTGAAATCAAATCCCATGTAGTACCACCCTATGGTCGGCCACCTACATGTATTTCCATGTATTTTTAGTTTTTTTTTTTGTATAAAGATATTTATAAATGTATTCTTGTATTTTCCTTTTCTTGTTAATTCATAAATACTTTTGGATACATTGTTTTAATAATCGTTTTAGTCTTGCATAATTAATGTTAAATAATTGTATTAGTGTACGATTAATGTCAGTAATCATAATTTAATTATGTACTTAGTTGAATGAATCCTTCATATCGTAAATCGATCGGATTAATTGATTCCCCGATTCATTGCACCGATGAATTTGATTCTAATTGAGTTGAATTTCCTTATGAATATTGTTAATCACTTTGATTAATTGCTAATGACCACTGATTAGGTTATAATTGGCTAGTAAGTATAGATTAGGTCATAGTTGCTAACCTGGTTTAACACCGGATGTTACACCATGAATGCAATATTTTTGCCATTATGGTTATGAGAATAACATGCTAAATACGTCAACAATATTGTTGGTGTGCTCATAGGTTTACACGATTGATATAGACAATGTATGGAAAACACAAGATTTCATTGAGTTTGTAAACATAAGTGAATCAATAATTGAAGTATTATCATAAGCCTCATGACCCTGAAACTTAACTTTTGATGTCCTATGTGGTATCCAACACCATAATACCAAGAATTGTCAAATTAATATGTATTTGTTTACAATTGGCGCTACAAACCAGGATGGAGGCCTGAACCTAAATAGACCTATCCATAACATTCACATTTAGATGTAATTAATGGTTCATGATTGAGGGTGGTGGTGAAGTAATAACCTTATGTAATACATAAAATAATTCAAGTACTTGTGTCCTTAGAAAAAGTTTAGCATGTATTCTCATCCCAAATAATATGATCATTCTAAAATATGGGCTATCAAACTCACCGTAGTAGTGATTGTGAATGTGATGATTGAGATGTTGCTTGTAATGACGTTCAAAAGGACTTAACCGAGTCCTAAATGGTATGAGAGACTTAATAAGGCTTCTGAATGAAAATATGCATGCAAGATGGTTTTAATTTTATATCACCCAACATAAAAAGTTTACTTCATCCCTTTCTTGTTCAAGCTCTATCTATAGAAATTTTCGGGATTATCAAGGTTTTTTTTCCCACTTTGGGGTTGTTTTTAGCATAGCTACAAAATGATTTAGACTTTGATATTTTTAATCATGAAACTACTATATCTTAATAATTTTTCAAGCTAAAAACGGTAATTTTTCGAGGTGTTTAGGTTAGAAAAATAGTCCGTTAAAACTCATTTGTAAGCAACAAATGAGCTGTTATATCTTTCGGTTTGCAAGCAGTATTTGAGGGTTCGAAACTCCGAAGTAAATTATGAGAATTTCCAGATCTTTATTTAAGACATAGATCCAAATTCTTGAAAAAGAATCACATCATTTCATTAAGTTTTGAGGTAGTTATAAATTATCAAAGTTGATGTATTGTTTCTGCCGAAAAAATTCGAATTTCACCAACTTTGTAACAACTAGTGATTCTTGTTGTTTATTCAAAAACCACATGTATAAAAGTTTATGAAACACATTTATAAACCTTGTTTTCAAAATATTTATGCCTACTTTGTGTGTTCATACATTTATAAACACATTTAAAGAAACAAACTTTAAAGAAAAACTACTTGTTCATGAACTTTTTTTATGCAACTTGTTATTGGTGATTATATATTATGAAAGACATATAATTAACATAAATAAAAGAAGTATATGGTGTAGTTTTCATTTACCTTTGTTAAGAAATAAAGCAAATGTTCACGTGAAAGGATATTGAATTTGTTGCACACAATTGTTTCATGAATACTTGAAGAACAAAGGAAGGAAATTATGGTGTTTATGTGGGTGATGGTGGCTGGATTTTAGGAGAGGAGAAAGGAGAGTTTTTGCTTCTTGCGAAGTGTGGAAAATGAATGAGGATTGAGGCTCTATTTATAAAAGAAGTTGGGGTCTTGCAAATGATGAAAAGGATGGGAGTTGGAGTGTAAATCTTGCCAAACATGGTGATGGAGATTGTGATGTCGATGGTGCATGGGTTGGAGAATAAAATAATAGAAGTCAAAGGAAGGGGATGTACATAGGGTGGCTGGCCATGGGATTTAAAAGAGGGATTTTTAATTTTTTTTTATAGAAAAGTATTTAAAACTTATTTCTATGTATCTGAATTTTTATGTATTGTTATAAATATTATTGAAATGAATACACTAGTTTAATAGAAATGTTTTTGTCTTGCATAATTGATGTTTTAAAAACTGTTAATGCATAATAAATGTTACTAATCCAAATTAAATCATGCAACTTAGTTGATTTAACTTATCACGTCGCAAGTCGATCAATTTAATTTTTTGTTGTTTCATCACATCACAACGATGGTGAATCCCTACTGGCTACCTTTAACTTGATTTGGTGTCGGATGTTACACAAATTCTCTGACTTTAGGCTAGGGATGGTGAATCCCTACTGGCTACCTTTAATAGACTTTGCACGGTGCAAGATGATATGAACAAATCCACATTTTCAAAGGAAGAGATGAAATCAATATCCAGTTTCTGTCTTCTCTATTGCCTAAGTGGGGTATTTTTTACCAAGCAGTTAAGTGGGGTTTGGATATAAGGAAGATATCAATTAGTGTGTTGTTTAAGGAGTAGAGGAAATATCAGGGTGAAGTTGATGCCTACAATGGGCAATTCAATGGCATCTTCGCTTTTTTAAATATGAACCATATTTCCATGACAAATGACCATTTGGCACTCCTATCCAACGAATTTGTTCTAACTAGTTCAACCACCACTTGTTTAGACTTTTTAGGGTATGATCCTTTTGGGTCATCATCCCAATACCCAATGTATGGAATTTCTCCGACATCTACCTACGGAGAGCCTATCGATGTTGATGAAGAAGATATACACGAACAAATGGCCTTACTGTTAAATCGTCTACATCATAAGTGATTTTATTAGTAGAATGCCAATGCTTCGATATGATTCAGGTCCTAGGCATTATCCGGAAGAGAAGAAGGAGGACAGACGAGACAAGAAAGATGACAGACGAGAGGAGAGAACCCACAATGAGAGGAGATATGATAACAGAAGACAAAACAGAGTTGAGTGAAGGTATGACCACACGAGAGACTATAGAGATGAGAAAAGATCTTATAGGAGAGAGGAGGGACATGGGGAAGATGGAAGAGAGTATCATCATCGAGAGGACAATTGTGATTCCCGACATACTGAAAAAAGGCCGGAGAGTATAGAAGAAAGGCCAGGGGCAGATGAAGCTAAATTTACGGATGAGACAGGCTACTAAAATTGTGGAAAATCAGGTCACTTTGCTCGAGAATGCAGGAACCAATATGAATGTGTTACCTAGGCTATTATGAGAGAAAGGTAGGAATTAATGTTGTAGAAGAGAGCTGATGCAATGGCACTTGTGACTCAAAAAGACCACTGGTTTGATGAAGAATATGATAATGAGGATGATAGAGGCCGCAACTGTTACATGGCCGACCAGATTGGCCTCAATGCTGACATTGATAGCAAAGACACTCCAGTCTGTCTGATGACCAACTCTGGGGAAGCCGAATGTTCCTCATCAGAATATGAGACCAGCAAGGTACATTCCATTTACATATATAACAGTTGTATGCACATTCTTATGACCTGTAGGAGAAATTAAAGACTATTGTGGATTCATCTAGCAGTAGAAGTACCTAAGGGAATTGGGCAAATGATGATTTGTCAAAAGTAAGAGGACTTGAAAATAAAGGTCGGATTCATTATGTAGAAAGAAAGATTTGTGTCACAAAGGACAAACTATTTTAATGTTCGCAAGAAGCAAAAATTCATGACCTTCAAGAAGGTTTGTTGAGCCGTGCCGCAATCATCAAAGAACGAATGTCTGATGTTTCTTTGCCTGCTGTCATTGTTGGTCTTAACATGCAGGTAATTGTAGATATTCTTGTCATGTAATATTTCATTGCTAGATTTACTTTATCGTTAAATTAAAAAGTTTCAAGTTATATTAGGTTGATAAGCCATCTAGTGTTCTTAATCGTTCTTATTTTGGAATCCCGAGATCTACAGGTGCAAGTAGGTGTCCATGATCCAGATAGTCGTGTTTTTCTCCTTTTAAATTTAGTTTTTATCATCTTTTAAAAGTAGGTTTTCTAAATGTTATAAATTTTTTTTTACAGGGAATAGTTGATGATTTCAAAATGAAGATTTAAAGATAGATTTGAGGAAGAAGAATTAAAAATATAGTTTAATATTCAGATAGTGTAGCATATTAGAGTTTCAGATAGTTCTTTTAATGACAGAAACTTTAGTTACCGTTGGATAATATATAAATGTATGTGTATTGTAAACTTTTTAGCATCTATTGAAGTGCTTTTTGTTTGAAATAATAACATTATCTTTTATATTGATTATTCGAATTGATTTTTATATAATAAAAAATATATAAATAAAATACTGTAATACATTACAAACATAGAAATTGCACAATTTAAATTTAGTGACAGAAATATGTGTCACTAAATAGTACTTAGATACTTATCAAGCACCTAAATATTTATATTGACTGAAACTGTAGGTGTCACAAAAACATTTGTATTGTTACACATATATGGATGTCACAAAAGCACGAGGCTAATTTCTGTCACAATAGGGCTATACCCACTTTGCCCACACATTTTTTATGTGTAGGTAAAAGTGATGGACCCCGATGGTGACACTTATTTAAGTTTTAGTGACAGTTTGAGTCTGTCACTAAAAGACATTTTTCTTGTAGTGAGATCACAATCTAGTCAAATATAAAACCTATTGATTAATATACAAAACATACCCATATAAAGGAGTATTCTATATTCACATCATGCAGGTACCTACACTAGAGATATATATGACAAGATGCATGAGTGACAAGCAAGTACTACTTATTTGATCAATAAAAAGGAGTCCTGAAAAGATCACATATATAAAAAGGGATTCTAAATGTACCCCCTCCCCTCCTTTCCCTTTTCTAATCACAACTTTGTTTTTAATGTTAGAGGGGGATTTACGTTAATCAATGGGTCCCACGTCATCAACAAAACACATGTAAAAGAAGTTGTACGTATAGCACGACCCATATAAAGCTTCATTAACGCATAACAAAATACAAGAAAACCCACAACAAATTCAATGTGATGTTTGGATTTATGCTTTGAAAGGCTCCATTGAGTGAAGAGGTGTTGCCTGAAAACTCAAAAATGACAAAGGCAAAAACACTTTATAATTACTAGATTATCGGTGTTTTGAACCTTCCAAAACTTCAAACGTAGGATGATAACGCAATCCCATACATCCTACAACTGGAATGCATATATGATACTAGTACTACCAAATATTATTAAAATCAACCAACCAACATGATCACATGAGTCATGACCAACCAACAACTACACACACTTTATTTTATGACTTGTACCTAAGATTTTCAATCATTTTCTTCAAAGTAATATAAAAGAAACACCTGTTCAACAATTTAAAGTGTAATCCCTCTAATAACGCTCTTACTTCTCACTACAAGTAAAAGTTGAAGTTTGATTTCCAACCAAAAAACCTAGTTCTTGTCAAACTTCAAATTGAGAACAATGTTACTATCTCGGTCCTTAAGAGATCCAAAACGATGTTTTCATGTCAGCAATAGAGGCCCAAACTTATTTAACAGTTATCATGCTTCTAGTTCTGCCTGAAAGACTTTTCAACTTATGCGCTAAATTAGTTGTTTAATTTAGTCACAATAGAATCACAGAATAAAAAGTGCATTGACTTTCTCTAAACACTTCAAGTTGTAACGTTTTCATTATGTGGCAGGATAGTTTAGTTTTAAGATTATTAGGCACAAAAAGGCCTCAATCAAACCTGTTCTACATCTTAGGGGGAGATTATCAATCAAACATGTTTGATGCACTTGAAGGTATCATTTAAGGCCTGTTAATGCCTTATTGAAACCTAATAAGTGATTTGCAATATTAGTCAAAGCTGTTTACCCTGTTGCATTTGTTGCAACTAAGGCAGGTTGTCCAAGCTATTTTATTATGTTGAACAGGCTGGAAAAAGACTGTCTATGCTGCTCTATCCTGTTGAGCAGCTTGGACAAATTCTAAGTGTTCTGTTCTTTGTGAACAGGCTAAACACTTTATGGAATATGTTTCAATGTCCCCATGTATTGTTTTATACTACAAAATCAGTTTACAAAGTCGAAGACAAAGTGGAAAAAGGAAGCTGCAAAGTCTGCCTACACTGTTCTGTTACATGAAGACAAAGTGGATATCTGAAATGGGTGACAGGCCATTTCATATATCAAAATGGCCATAACAGAAGATGAAAGGTTCAAAGTTGACATTCTTCTTTTAGTTAAAGCCTTCTACAACAGAGACAAAAAGGAAAATACAAAGATTCTGCAATGTAAACACAATTCTGCTTCGTCAGAACGTGTAGAAAAGTTATTTTGTCTTTTTGGAAAGACATTCCGCTATCTCTATGTCTAATGAGGAAGCTTCACTGAGATTCTCAGTGAGAGTATAAAAGGAAGCTTCTAAGGAATGTGAGATAACCAATAATGTGATATTCAGATCGTGCAAAGAGGTGTGTTTTCATGCATGCAAGTCAGCTTGAATAAAACAGTAACGTGTGTCCAAGCTGTTATTATTTAAGTTGTTCTTCTGTCTATCTTGTAAACAGTGAGTTCATCTTAGTGAGTGTATTCATTGTAGCTAGTCTGAGTGTGTCTTAGAATAGTTAAATATCTATTGTTTCTGTCATCTCAGCTTGAACCATTTCGCAGTTCAGGCTTGTTTGTAATTAACACTTATTGATAATATACACAAACATTGAGAAAAGTGTGTGGTGTTTTAAATAGTTGTATTCACCCCCCCCCCCCCCTCTACAGATTAGAGCAACATACTAGGGAAACCTTTTGGGACCTACAACTGGTATCAGAGCTGATAGAGTGTGTGTTAACTCTAGATCTCTCATTCTCCCTATTTCCCCATGGACAACGGTGCTGCCAGCTCTTCTTCTTACTATGACAATGGTTCAATGGCAAAACCCCCCAAGTTCAATCTTCAGAACTTCTCTGGTTGGAAGTGTAGAATGATGCTCTACTTAATGAATTTGGATGTACAACTACCAGAGATAGTAATGGAAGGTCCCTATGTGCCAACTTCGGTTACTACTATCACTCCTGCTGCTAAAGGTGCTGATCCTGAAATCAGATTCTTTGAAAAGGCAAAAGCTCAATGGTCTGATGAAGAAAAAAGGTTAGTTGCTTTTGATCCAAAGGCTAGGAACAACCAGGTTATTTCTCTTCCTGATGATGTGTCCAAACAGGTTGAGAAAATGAAGACTGCAAAGGTGTTAGTGCATCCTGTGTGACGATAACAGTCTAAGTATAGACAATATTTTGTAAAAGTCAATTTGCTTGTTATTGCATATTAACAAGGGTTTGATATATGTTTGTTATATGTTTGATTATATGTTTGTTTGATATTGATTGTATGTTTGTTTGATATTGATTGTATGTATGTTTGAACTTGGTGTAATGTGTTACAATAAGTTCAAACATAAGTTCAAATATAGGTTTAAACATAAGTTCAAAGATAAGTTGAAACATAAGTTCAAAGATAAGTTCAAACACAAGTTCAAAGCACATGATTCGAATTTATGGAGGACAAGTTCGAAAGGCCTTCGGCTTATTCGAACTTGTCCTAAGCAAATTCGAACCAAGTGTTATAATTAGGGTTAATTCGTTTAATTAACGAGTTTTTAGAAGAAGTTAATCAGAGCTTTAGCAGAGATGATCTCGAACTTGCAAGTGTTAGAGAGTTTATTCTTGGAGTGAATCATGTGTCGGGACGTTCCGTTGTTTGTCTATCACAGTGTGTGTCTCCGTGTTTCGTGTGCGTGGTCTATCCGTCAAGCCGCTAACGAGGATTCCGCACTCGTTGGATGGCGTCGCGTCAAGATAGTTTCCGTAGGTAGGTGACCTTAAAAGTGGTATCAGAGCCATTAGGGTGTTCGTGGTGTTCTTCGTGTTCCCAAGTAACATCTGTGGTTTCTTGACGTTTTTGGACGGAAAAATCACTTTTTGGATATGTTTTCGAGTTTTTCAAGCAACAAAACGGGAAAAGAACATATTAGTTCATCATTTTGGTCGAAATTACAGTTTTTAATCCTAAAAACTTTGGTTTAAACTGAAAAGTTGAAAAAATTAAACTTTTGGCCGTTTTTCGAACTTGAGGCGCTCGAACATAGGAGGTGTAGGGTTTGTTCGAATATGCCAGAAATTCAAATTTTTCAGCATATACGCTCCTTTCGAATTAATATTAGGGTTTTCCTTCATTCGAATTTGTCTAAATTCGAACTTGTAATAAACTTCGAATTTGTTGCATTTTTGAATTTGTTGATTTCAAAAGGGTTGATATAAATTAATTTCAAATTAAATTAATTAAGTTCTAATTCAAAAAGTTTAGAAACGATGACTAGTTTGCAAAAGTTTATCGAAATGGACCATGAAGTCGGTAAGGCAAATTCACCACCCAAGCTGATGAAGTTGGAAGATTATTGCTGGTGGAAGGATAGGTTTGCCGACTTTGCTCGTTTTAATGATATGCGGATGTGGATTTGTATCGACGAGGGATACATTCCACCTACTCACGAGTTTGAAGGTCGTCAGCGAGTCCTAACTTATCAGAAGATGAAGGATGACGACAAGAAACTATATGAGGCTGAGAACAGAGCGTTTTCCATTATTCGCATGGCACTACCTCAGGATATCCTACACACATTCAGAAATCATCGAACAACGAAAAAGTTGTCATATGCACTCGAGAAACGGTGTTAGGGAAATCCGAGGGTTCGGAAAGGTAGAACCGAGATGCTTAAGCAGCAGTTCGCCATTTTCAAAGCATTGAAAAACGAAAAGCTGGATGAGACTATCACAAGGTTCTATTACTTGTTGACAGAGTTAGATAATCACGATGTCGAGTATCGTGAATTAAAGAAGACTTAGAAACTTCTTGATTCTTTACCTGCAAAATGGGAGATGTACGTAGCGTTGATAAAGCATGACGAAGAGAAATTTGAAACTCTAACTCTTGAAGGAGTCATTGGAACGCTGAGGGCTTATAACTTTCAGTTGCTCAAGAAGGATAGGGAATATGACCAAGTACAAGATCCGGACATGTATTTTGGGAAGTCCAAACCTTCAGTCGCGAGTGAATTAAAGACAGCTACAGCATTCTATACGGGCGAAGCGTCGACTCGAGTAGAATTAGAAGACTCAAGCAGCCGGGATTTCTTAGGGTATTCCAAACCAGAAGAGAAACCCACTTAGTCAGCATCTACATCTCAAAGATACACAATGATGCCAATGAGCGCAAAATCAGCTGAAGATCATCTGAATCTTTTGGCTTCATTTTTCGCCGCGTACGGCACTTGCGTTCAAGGTAAAATAAACGATCCTGCGTTATGGGACGAGGACTATGATCAGGTGGATCCTGATGCTTTGGAAGAAATGGATCTTCAATGGCAACTGGTTATGGTGACTCAGAGAGTTCAAGGGAGGGAACAAGGGTTTTGTATCATTTGCCGGGAACAAAGGAGGAAATATCACTGGAACAGGAGTGATCACTAATGGGACTATCACACTTGATCAAGTATATCACGTGGATAGACTTGCTAACAATCTCAATAGTGTCTCTCAGATATGTGATAAGAAGAATTCAGTGTTATTTACTGATACTGAAGCATTAGTGCTGAAGCCAGGATTCAAGATACTTGAAGAGTGGATCATGATGAGAGCCCCAATGAAGAACGATTTGTACATGCTGGACATGAACATCTCAGATTCATCGATGGGAACAATCTGTTTATTATCAAAAGCTTCAGAGAACAAATCAGTCTTATGGCACAGACGCATGACACAATTGCACCTGAAAAAAATGAACTACATCACTAAACATGGACTGGTGCAAGGTGTTCCGATGAAGAGTTTTCAGTTTGAAGACAAGTGTGTACCGTGCAAGAAAGGCAAACAACACAAGAAGTCACACAAGTCAAAGACTCAGAACTCTATAGCTGCCACTTTCGATTTGTTGCATATGGACCTGTTTGGACCGATCAAACAAAAGGAGTATAGGTGGTAGTTGGTATTGTTTAGTTATCACTGATGATTATTCACGATTTTCATTGGTTTTCTTTTTAGGTACGAAGGACGAGACAGCTGCAAAGTTGATTGGGTTCTTAGACCAAGTCAAAAACTCTTATCGGACGAGGGTAAAACGTATCAGGAGTGATAATGGAACAGAATTTAAAAACACAGTAATTGCTGTATATTGACTATCTAAAGGCATAGTGCATCAATTAAGTGCACCTTATGAGCCACAACAAAATGGGGTGGCAGAACGGAAGAACAGGACTTTGATTGAGGCAGCAAGGACCATGCTCTTTGATTTTAAAGCTTCCTGCCATGTTTCGGGGGGAGACAGTGAATACCGCTTGTCACGTTTTAAATCGGGTCCTTACTGTCAAATCATTGAACAAAACCTGTCATGAAGTTCTGAATAAAAGACCACCAAAATTTAACTTGCTTCAAACTGTTTGGGGTACCGTGTATTTTATTGAAAACAAAACATCAACCTAAGTTTGGTGAAAAGGCTGACGAAGGTTATTTTCTAGGTTATGTGCCTAACTCACCAAACAAACGGGTTTTTAACAAAGCAAATGCTACGGTAGAAATTGTGTATAACATTGATGTAACAAGTTATACACATGAACCCCAAACAGGATCGGAATGGATATTTGATTATGACAAATTGTTTGAGTCATTTAACATTCCTTTGGACGGAATGCAGGTATAATTGAACATGACTTATCATCATTAAATCTGAATGATGACGGTCAAGGTTTTCCAAAGACGAGCATTCCATCAACTTCTGAGCCTACATCGACAGAAGATGGGTCTCCAGCAGAGAATAATTCTAAGTTACCTACAAACGAAAATCAGACTACTAATTCTAACTTCAAAGATAGTGACAATGAGGAAAAGAATGTAGCATCTGAAGTCATTCCCCCGTTAGGTGAAATAGGATCAAACTTAGGACAAAATCTTAGGGTCGATGAGATTGAAACATCCAGAATAAATAAGGATCATCCGGTTGAGAGCATCATAGGAAATCTGAATGTTGGGGTGAGAACTAGGGGTAGTTTGAATAACAACAGTGTTGTTGTCAATGATTAATGACTCCGAGGCTTTTCTCACTTGCATGTATTCATGTTTCATCTCACAAGTAAAGCCGAAGAATGTGCAAATGTCACTAAAAGACAACTCTTGGGTTGAAGCGATGCAAGAAGAACTGTCACAATTCAGAAAACTTGAAGTTTGGGAGTTAGTTCCGTTACCTCGAGGAGAAGTTGCAATGAGAACCAAGTGGGTTTTTAAGTGCAAGGGAGATGATCAGGGTATTGTGACTCGCAACAAGGTAAGACTTGTAGTAAAGGGTTTCAACCAAGAGGAAGGAATCGATTACAGTGATCTGTTTGTGCTAGTGGCAAGGCTTGAAGCAATCCGTTTGTTTCTGGCCTTTGCATCCTTCAAAGGATTTAAAGTTTATCAACTTGATGTAGAGAGTGCCTTTATGTATGGAAAGGTGAAGGAGCTGGTGTACGTTGAACAACCGCCCGGGTTTACAGATCCAAAGTATCCAGACAGAGTGTATCATCTTGATAAGGCTCTGTATGGACTGAATCAGGCGCCCAGGGCATGGTATGAGACACTATCAACTCACCTTTTGGACAACGGGTTTGAAAGAGGGAGAATTGATAGTACACTGTTTGTGAAGAGAAAGGGTGATCATTTTATCTTGGTACAAGTGTACGTTGATGACATTATTTTCGGGTCATCGGACGAGCAGATGTGCAAAGATTTCGAGAAGGTGATGAAGTCTAAGTTGAACAGAGTAAGGAGGGAATGTTTATCCATCAGACGAAGTATGTCTATGATATTCTGGAGCGCTTCGGGATGGAGGGAACAAAGCTGACTGCTCACTTTAGCACACCGATTCAAGTGAATCACAATCTCGGACCGGGTACCATTAAGTGATACTGGTGTGGATCCGACTCTATGTCGGGCCATGATCAGATCACTTATGTATTTAACTGCTTCTAGACCTGACATTATGTTTGCTGTGTGTATTTGTGCTTGGTCTCAAGCTAATCCAAAAGAGATGCATATGAAAGCTGTGAAGCGGATTCTGAGATACCTCAAGTCGAAACCAAAGCTGGGACTTTGGCATCACGCGGATGGTGATCTGGAATTGGAAGCATTCACGGATTCAGACTATGCAGGTTGCAGCTTGAATCGAAAGTCAACAACTGGAGGTTGTCAGTTCCTTGGATGGAGGCTCGTATCCTGGCAATGCAAGAAACAGACTTCGGCAGCCGTGTCAATGTGCGAGGCCGAATATGTAGCTGCTGGTAGTTGCTGTTCACAGGTTTTGTGGATACAACAACAATTGTGGGACTACGGTTTGACTTACACTCATACTCCTAATAGCATAGATAACCGATCTACTATTGCTATAACTAATAATCCAGTTAAACACAGTAAAACAAAGCACATAGACATAAGACATCATTTTATACGTGATTGTGCTGAAAAGAACTTAATAAAGCTAGTAAGAGTGGCAACGGAAGATAAAAATGTTGATTTGTTCACTAAAGCTTTTGATAAGTCACGCTTTCAGTTGTTAGTTCAACTGAATGGTATGCGTAATCCAGAGTAACTTGACCTTAGTATATTTTCTTTCTTTTTTTATCAGTTAGTAGTTAAGCAGAATTTATTTCCTTTTATAGTAAGTTTAGTAAGTTACTTTATTAGCTTATTCCTATTTATGAAAAACAAAAAAAAAAAGAGAGAAAACCATAAAAAGCTAAAAAAAAGGAGAATATTAGAAAATAGAGTTAAGTCTTAGATACATAGGTTCAAAGTGACGCAAATTAGCACAGTCGTTATAATCTCTAAGTGTTAAACTTTCACACAAAATGCACCTTAAACTCTAAGTGACGTACATTTTCTTGTTTGATGTGTTGGTAGGCATAATACACAAAGGGAATCTCAAAAGTTAATAAAATATTCAAGAAAAAGTCATGTGTGTAACTAACTTAGATGTATGACCAAATGGACTTAATTTTTATGTTAGAGACATACAGACAATGATTCTAACTTAGGTATGCGAATTTCCTGGGGGATGTATAGCCACATCAGATACATCTTAAAGAAAAGAAAAGAAAAGAAAAATTTTGATAGTAACGAGAGAGTCAAAACAAGTCACTTTGTTGTACGTAAGTACAGACCTGTTACCTCTAGTTTGTTTCGAGTTAGCAAGATAAGTCGCTTTGTTGTACGTCTATACAGACCTGTAACCGCTGTCCTGCTAGCTTTAAATAAACCTTAAGACAAACTAAGACACTCTATTGTAGGTAAATACAGAATTGTGTCCGACGTTTGCCTTTTAAAGAAAATTTGCAATACCGAAAAGTTATAATCATTGTGTGTATGCCTTGATCATAGAAGTATGTCTAAGTATGGGACACATAAGGTAGTTTCTTGATAAATAAAATTGCCAAGAGATATTCCAAAGTGTAACATGTTTAAAGGGAAAATGATACCAACAATCGCCTTGATCATAAAAGTATGTCTAAGTATGTGTATCACGACAAACAATCAAAGGAACAAAAAAATTCCTAAGTAAGAAAGTGCAATACTGAAAGTGCGTATCGACACCGCTATCTGATTGAACCTTCTTTGAATTTCTCGCCAAAAATATTCTGTTAGTGTACGTTGTACAGTCTGTAAAAGTATTTTTGAGTAGCTTAAGTTTAAATTTTATTCAAACTTTATTTTCCTTTAATTTATTTTATTTTATTTTAACTTTATTTAATTTAATTTAATTTTATTTTTAAATCTGAGTAGGAAAAAGGTCAAAGTTAATAGGATGCATTTTTGGTTGAATAAACAAACATTGTGTGAAAATCTATTGCTTGGTGTAAATAATTTTGCAAGGTTTGTAAAAATTCAGTTACACGAAAAAGTTGAGTTTTATTCAAGGATTATCAAAATATTCAAATAAATTCGAATTTCAGACATATTCGAATTATCCTTCGAATTTTTCAGTATCTTCGAATTTATGTCAAGTTCGAATAAGGTTGGTATAAGTAGGTAAACAGTGGACAATTCAATTCACCTACCTTCGATTTTATTTCTTCGAACTTGTGACCGGGCGATTTCGAATTTGTTCTTCGAACTTACTGTTTCGATTCTATACCTATTTCTCGAAGTTTTTGTTCATTTTTCTCGAATCTAATCACATCATTAGGTATAGTGATCTCCATTATACAAAGATTGAGTGGTTTAGAAGTCATTTACCGCAAAAAAAAAAATTCGAGTTTATTGGAAGGTTTTTGGGTTTAAACTATGTGGTTCAATATCACAAGTTTTAAACCGGTGAAACTTCAAATAAAACACATATAACTTCGATTAGAACCCAATAGGACTAGACTATGGTTGATTTTTTGACTCAATCGAGGGTGCCTTACGCGTTAACTCATAATTTGCAGATCATTCTACCTTACATACGTCAATTTTGGGAGCATCTACAAGTAGATTGCTCAGTGACGCCAACAGTGTTGCGTACCAGAGTTGGGCGCCAGCCGATAGTATTTTCAGCCGATATGTTACGGAAAATTCTTCAGTAAGGCACAGAAGACCAGGAGGCATGGCCTATTGACTTTCCAGTCCTTATAAGGCAAGCAACCTTTTTGCGAATGGAATACGCCCAAGATATCACCAAAGCCTCGTATGTGAAGAGTGGCTTAATCGGGCAATGGCGTTACTTGGTGCATGTGTTCATGGTCTGTTTTGCGCCGGAAAAGGCCGGTTTTGACTACATTGTGTCCAAGATGCAATCAGCGGTGATAGCCTTGGTATATAACAAGCGCTTTAGTTTTTCAGAGATGTTCTTTGCTGAGTTTGTGCATCAAATCACAGCTCCAGTCCGAGAAAGATTTTTGATGTACCCGCGCTTCGCGATGATGATTATCCGCCACTTTTTGCCGAATCTACCTCAAGTTCCAGATACTCACGACGTGGCTATTATAGACAAAAGAATATTTGCTGACTGCCAGTCGCATAACGCGCAAAGGGCTGAGCAGGTCAGGCTACAGGTGGCACCTTTGTTCGGAGTAGTCATTGACCCAGATTTTATGGCTCCGGAAGGAGATAACTGGGTAGGTGAAGCTCCACAACAGCAACAACAACCACCACAACAACAACAACCACAACAACAACCACAATAGCAACCGCACAGGAGGCAAAGAGCTCCAGCGAGACAAATTCCGGCATCAAGGCCATCCTCCAGCAGACTTTTTAGAGTCTACGGCTGCAGGTCCATCAACGGACGCTGCAGGTCCTTCAACTTCAGCCCAAAAATTTGATCAGAGGGCACAGACCCTAGAAGAAATATGGGCTCAAGGAACAACTGCTGAATAAAATATTGCAGCTGAATTGGTCCATGAGAGTTTGGAGCATCCACCTGAGTATCGTGATGTATTCAGGGATATTGATGAATACCAGCCGCCCGAGGCTCAGGATATGGACACTGAGGTCCAAGTTGAAGGAGTTGCAGAAGGAGCTACAATACAGAATGAGGCAGAGGGTCAGGCAGAGACCGCCTCCGAGTCTGATTCTGATTCTGAGGAAGTGGTAGAGGTTGAAGTGGTTAAACCGGTTGATCCGACTGTCCGAATTGGCAGATATGGATCGAGGCTCGTCGTCAGCAGGCGAAAGATGACAAGAAGAGCTGGTGGGGATTCAGACGATGATGACTCTGATTTTGAAGAGGAAGATGAAACTCCACTTAGTGCCTAGGCATAGGGCAAGGCGGCATGGATTCATGCAGGGAGCTCCATCCACCTCAGCTCATGCCCCTGTGATACCAGCTGCTCAACCAACCATCACTCCATCACCATCTACATCCATTCCATCAACATCATCTACATTCACCGACAATCAGCGGTTCACCAAGCTGAAGGGAAAGGTGGATTTCCAGACAGTCTAAATTTTTCTGCTGTCTACAGCAGTTACAGAGCTTCAAGCACATAATGTCAGACTTGATCAGGAAAATGTTGAGTTGAAAACAGCAGTAGCTGATCAAACGTATGAGATAAAGACAATGAAGACTCTCCTGGAGCAGTTAATGAAAAATCTACAAGCTCAGGAGGAGAGTACTTGCAGAGAAGCTGAAGTGTTGAGGAAAGATGATGACGGCAATGATCCCGATGCTGGAAGAGAAGGTGAGCTAGCAGATCTTTCAACTGCTCAGCAGGCACTAATTCAGGGGGAGCCCACTCAGTCTGGAATGGGAGAAGGAGTTGAAGGTGGAACTTCAAAGGATGTTGAGAGCGAGATGATCGAAACTTTAATGGATATTGAAGATGAAGAGGTAATGTTTGATTTTGAGAATGAGGTTGAAGATCTTGAAGAAGGGGAGGTTGTCCCAGAAGATGTTGCAGAGTGGAAATCTGATGAAGAGGCTGTAGAAGATGAAGACGATGATGTAGATGAAGTAATCATTCCTTCACAGCCTATCACAGAACAGTATGTACATAATGATCAAAACATGATAGACATAGATGAAATTAAGTTGACGTCTGTGGATGATTCAGAATTTGATACAGCTGATAAAGAGCAAACCAGGGAAGATTTGATAAAGCTTTGGTTCCGAAAGGATGAAAAGAAATCAGAGTTAAAGATGAAGAAGAGGATGAGAGTACCAAGCTCTGTAAATCTCTCGGGTGGAATCTTAAGCTGGTTCTTTGATAGAGAACTGTAGCTGTTCGTACTAAAAGGGAGAGATGGACTTCTGTACTTGAGGCGAACGCTGAAGGTGTTTAACATAGTGCCTAAGTGTGAAGTAAAGGAGTTGGCTTGGAAGGAGTTAATCAACCTAGGAGACGACCCGTATGCTGAAGTAGTTGCTAAAATCATACGAAGGGAGGGTCGATCTGGAAGGTTCGAAAGGCTTAAACCTAGATGTGGAAAAAGAATAGAAGATCCGTCAAGAGTAGATCCTATCACTGGAAAGCTTTTGGCTAGGATGGTTTACAAGCCAGTCTGATGCCTCAAGAAAGTGCCGATGAAGTCAATGCCACAGGATTTATTGAAAAACATGAAGTGGTGGTATGTTGACAACGAGACGGTGGAAGCAGTGATGGAGGACTATGAGGACAAGGTGATTTTCAAGATATATGATCCTCTACATCTGATCAATCTATCCAAGGATGACCTGCAAAAGCTTCATGATCAGCCAGTTTTCTTCCCTGAAGGCTGGAGATCAGAAGGCAAGAAGTTCAAGAAGATAGTTAGAGTTTGTATAGATCAGGGATTGTATGCAGGTAGTAGGTTATATGGTTCTAGTACATAGACAAAATATAAAGAGCTAGAAGCTATCTTCAAGGGGGAGTCTGTTAGTGCATCGTGTGTGACGATAGCAGTCTAAGTATAGAAAATATTTTGTAAAAGTCAATTTGCTCGTTATTGCTTATTAACAAGTGCTTGATATATGTTTGTGATATGTTTGATATTGATTGTATGTATGTTTGATATTGATTGTAAGTTCAAACATAAGTTCAAAGATAAGTTTAAACATAAGTCCCAAGATAATATTTTGTTAAAGTCAATTTGCTCGTTATTGCTTATTAACAAGTGCTTGATATATGTTTGTGATATGTTTGATATTGATTGTATGTATGTTTGAACTTGGTGTAAGTTCAAACATAAGTTCAAAGATAAGTTTAAACATAAGTTCCAAGATAAGTTCAAACATAAGTTCAAAGATAAGTTCAAACACAAGTTCAAAGAACATGATTCGAATTTATGGAGGACAAGTTCGAAAGGCCTTGGGCTTATTCGAAAGTGTCCTGAGCCAATTCGAACCAGGTGTCATAATTAAGGGTTAATTTGTTTAAGTAACGAGAGAGTCAAAACAAGTCACTTTGTTGTACGTAAGTACAGACATTTTACCTCTGGTTTGACTCGAGTTAGCAAGATAAGTCGCTTTGTTGTACGTCAGTACAGACCTGTCACCGCTGTCTTGCTAGCTTTAAATAAACCTTAAGACAAACTAAGACACTCAGTTATATGTAAATACAGAACTGTGTCCGACGTTTGCCTTTTAAAAAAATTTGCAATACCGAAAAGTTATAATCATTGTGTGTATGCCTTGATCATAGAACTATGTCTAAGTATGGGACACATAAGGTAGTTTCTTGATAAATAAAAATGCCAAGAGATATTCCAATGTGTAGCATGTTTATAGGGAAAATGATACCAACAATCGCCTTGGAATGTGTATCACGACAAACAATGAAAGGAACCAAAAATTTCTAAGTATGAAAGTGTAATACTGAAAGTGCGTACCGACACCGCTATCTGATTAAACCTTCTTTGACTTTCTCGCCAAAAATTTTCTGTTAGTGTATGTCATACAGTCTGTAAAAGTATTTTTTAGTAGCTTAAGTTTAAATTTTATTCAAACTTTATTTTCCTTTAATTTAATTTATTTTATTTTAACTTTATTTAATTTTATTTTTAATTATAAGTAGAAAAAGTCAAAGTTACTAGGATGCATTTTTGGTTGAATAAACAAACATTGCGTGAAAATCTATTGCTTGGTGTAGATAATTTTTCCAGGTTTGTAAAAATTCCGTTACACGAAAAAGTTGAATTTTATTCAAGGATTTTAAAAATTTTCAAATAAATTCAAATTTAAGACATATTCGAATTAACCTTCGAATTTGTCAGTATCTTCGAATTTATGTCAAGTTCGAATGAGGTTGGTATAAATAGGTCAACAGTGGACCATTCAATTCACCTACCTTCGATTTTATCTCTTCAAACTTGTGACCAGGCGATTTCGAATTTGTTCTTCGAACTTACCGTTTCGATTCTATTCCTATTGCTTGAAGTTTTTGCTCATCTTTCTCGAATCTAATCACATCATTAGGTATAGTGATCTCCATTATTTAAAGATTGAATGGTTTAGAACTCTTTTACCACAAAAAAAAAAATTGAGTTTATTTGAAGGTTTTTCGGTTTAAACTATGTGGTTCAATATCACAAGTTTTAAACTGGTGAAACTTCAAATAAAACACATATAACTTCGATTAGAACCCAATAGGACTAGACTATGGTTGATTTTTTGACTCAATCGAGGGTGCCTTACGCGTTAACTCATAATTTGCAGATCATTCTACCTTACATACGTCAATTTTGGGAGCATGTACAAGTAGATTGCTCAGTGACGCCAACAGTGTTGCGTACCAGAGTTGGGGGCCAGCCGATAGTATTTTCAGCCGATATGTTACGGAAAGGTCTTCAGTAAGGCACAGAAGACCAGGAGGCATGGCCTATTGACTTTCCAGTCCATATAAGGCAAGCAACCTTTTTACGAATGGAATACGCCCAAGATATCACCAAAGCCTCGTATGTGAAGAGTGGCTTAATCGGCCAATGGCGTTACTTGGTGCATGTGTTCATGGTCTGTTTTGCGCCGGAAAAGGCCGGTTTTGACTACATTGTGTCCAAGATGCAATCAGCGGTGATAGCCTTGGTATATAACAAGCGCTTTAGTTTTTCAGAGATGTTCTTTGCTGAGTTTGTGCATCAAATCACAGCTCCAGTCCGAGAAAGATTTTTGATGTACCCGCGCTTCGCGATGATGATTATCCGCCACTTTTTGCCGAATCTACCTCAAGTTCCAGATACTCACGACGTGGCTATTATAGACAAAAGAATATTTACTGACTGCCAGTCGCATAACGCACGAAGGGCTGAGCAGGTCAGGCTACAGGTGGCACCTTTGTTCGGAGTAGTCATTGACCCGGATTTTGTGGCTCCGGAAGGAGATAACTGGGCAGGTGAAGCTCCACAACCGCAACAACAACAACCAACACAACAACAACAACCACAATAGCAACCGCACAGGAGGCAAAGAGCTCCAGCGAGACAAATTCCGCCATCAAGGCCATCCTCCAGCAGACTTTATAGAGTCTACGGCTGCAGGTCCATCAACGGACGCTGCATGTCCTTCAACTTCAGCCCATAAATTTGATCAGAGGGCACAGACCCTAGAAGAAATATGGGCTCAAGGAACAACTGTTGAACAAAATATTGCAGCTGAATTGGTCCATGAGAGTTTGGAGCCTCCACCTGAGTATAGTGATGTATTCAGGGATATTGATGAATACCAGCTGCCCGAGGCTCAGGATATGGACACTGAGGTCCAAGTTGAAGGAGTTGCAGAAGGAGCTACAATACAGACTGAGGCAGAGGGTCAGGCAGAGACCGCCTCCGAGTCTGATTCTTGTTCTGAGGAAGTGGAAGAGGTTGAAGTGGTACAACCGGTTGATCCGACTGTCCGAATTGGCAGATATGGATCGAGGCTCGTCGTCAGCAGGCGAAAGATGACAAGAAGAGCTGGTGGGGATTCAGACGATGCTGACTCTGATTTCGAAGAGGAAGATGAAACTCCACTTGTTCCTAGCCATAGGGCAAGGCGGCATGGATTTATGCAGGGAGCTCCATCCACCTCAGCTCATGCCCCTGTGATACCATCTGCTCAACCAACCATCACTCCATCACCATCTACATCCATTCCATCAACATCATCTACATTCACCGACAATCAGCGGTTCACCAAGCTGAAGGGAAAGGTGGATTTCCAGACAATCTAAATTTTTCTGCTGTCTACAGCAGTTACAGAGCTTCAAGCACATAAGGACTTGATCAGGAAAATGCTGAGTTGAAAACAACAGTAGCTGATCAAACGTATGAGATAAAGACAATGAAGACTCTCCTGGAGCAGTTAATGAAAAATCTACAAGCTCAGGAGGAGAGTACTTGCAGAGAAGCTGAAGTGTTGAGGAAAGATGATGACGGCAATGATCCCGATGCTGGAAGAGAAGGTGAGCTAGCAGATCTTTCAACTGCTCAGCAGGCACTAATTCAGGGGGAGCCCACTCAGTCTGGAATGGGAGAAGGAGTTGAAGGTGGAACTTCAAAGGATGTTGAGAGCGAGATGATCGAAGCTTTAATGGATATTGAAGATGAAGAGGTAATGTTTGATTTTGAGAATGAGGTTGAAGATCTTGAAGAAGGGGAGGTTGTCCTAGAAGATGTTGCAGAGTGGAAATCTGATGAAGAGGTTGTAGAAGATGAAGACGATGATGTAGATGAAGTAATCATTCCTTCACAGCCTATCACAGAACAGTATGTACATAATGATCAAAACATGATAGACATAGATGAAATTAAGTTGGCATCTGTGGATGATTCAGAATTTGATACAGCTGATAAAGAGCAAACCAGGGAAGATTTGATAAAGCTTTGGTTCCGAAAGGATGAAAAGAAATCAGAGTTAAAGATGAAGAAGAGGATGAGATTACCAAGCTCTGGAAATCTCTCGGGTGGAATCTTAAGCTGGTTCTTTGATAGAGAACTGCAGCTGTTCGTGCTAAAAAGGAGAGATGGACTTCAGTACATGAGGCGAACACTGAAGGTGTTTAACATAGTGCCTAAGTGTGAAGTAAAGGAGTTGGCTTGGAAGGAGTTAATCAACCTAGGATACGACCCGTATGCTGAAGTAGTTGCTAAAATCATACGAAGGGAGGGTCGATCTGGAAGGTTCGAAAGGCTCAAACCTAGATGTGGAAAAAGAATAGAAGATTCGTCAAGAGTAGATCCTATCACTGGAAAGCTTTTGGCTAGGATGGTTTACAAGCCAGTCCGATGCCTCAAGAAAGTGCCGATGAAGTCAATGCCACAGGATTTATTGAAAAACATGAAGTGGTGGTATGTTGACAACGAGACGGTGGAGGCAGTGATGGAGGACTATGAGGACAAGGTGATTCTGAAGGTATATGATCCTCTACATCCGATCAATCTATCCAAGGATGACCTGCAAAAGCTTCATGATCAGCCAGTTTTCTTCCATGAAGGCTGGAGATCAGAAGGCAGGAAGTTCAAGAAGATAGTTAGAGTTTGTATAGATGAGGGATTGTATGCAGGTAGTAGGTTATATGGTTCTAGTACATAGACAAAATATAAATAGTTAGAAGCTATCTTCAAGGGGTAGTCTGTTAGTGCATCGTGTGTGACGATAGCAGTCTAAGTATAGATAATATTTTGTAAAAGTCAGTTTGCTCGTTATTGCATATTAACAAGTGCTTGATATATGTTTGATTAGATGTATGTTTGATATTGATTGTATGTATGTTTGAACTTGGTGTAAGTTCAAACATAAGTTCAAAGATAAGTTTAAACATAAGTTCCAAGATAAGTTCAAACATAAGTTCAAAGATAAGTTCAAACACAAGTTCAAAGAACATGATTCGAATTTATGGAGGACAAGTTCGAAAGGCCTTGGGCTTATTCGAAACTGTCCTGAGCCAATTCGAACCAGGTGTTATAATTAAGGGTTAATTCGTTTAAGTAACGAGAGAGTCAAAACAAGTCACTTTGTTGTACGTAAGTACAGACATGTTACCTCTGGTTTGACTCGAGTTAGCAAGATAAGTCGCTTTGTTGTACGTCAGTACAGACCTGTCACCGCTGTCTTGCTAGCTTTAAATAAACCTTAAGACAAACTAAGACACTCAGTTGTATGTAAATACAGAACTGTGTCCGACGTTTTCCTTTTAAAAAAAATTTGCAATACCGAAAAGTTATAATCATTGTGTGTATGCCTTGATCATAGAAGTATGCCTAAGTATGGGACACATAAGGTAGTTTCTTGATAAATAAAAATGCCAAGAGATATTCCAATGTGTAGCATGTTCATAGGGAAAATGATACCAACAATCGCCTTGGAATGTGTATCACGACAAACAATGAAAGGAATAAAAAATTTCTAAGTATGAAAGTGTAATACTGAAAGTGCGTATCGACACCGCTATCTGATTAAACCTTCTTTGACTTTCTCGTCAAAAATTTTCTGTTAGTGTATGTCATACAGTCTGTAAAAGTATTTTTTAGTAGCTTAAGTTTAAATTTTATTCAAACTTTATTTTCCTTTAGTTTAATTTATTTTATTTTAACTTTATTTAATTTTATTTAATTTTATTTTTAATTATAAGTAGAAAAAGTCAAAGTTACTAGGATGCATTTCTGGTTGAATAAACAAACATTGCGTGAAAATCTATCGCTTGGTGTAAATAATTTTCCCAGGTTTGTAAAAATTCCGTTACACGAAAAAGTTGAATTTTACTCAAGGATTTTCAAAATTTTCAAATAAATTCGAATTTAAGACATATTCGAATTACCCTTCGAATTTGTCAGTATCTTCGAATTTATGTCAAGTTTGAATGAGGTTGGTATAAATAGGTCAACAGTGGACCATTCAATTCACCTACCTTCGATTTTATCTCTTCAAACTTGTGACCAGGCGATTTCGAATTTGTTCTTCGAACTTACCGTTTCGATTCTATTCCTATTGCTTGAAGTTTTTGCTCATCTTTCTCGAATCTAATCACATCATTAGGTATAGTGATCTCCATTATTCAAAGATTGAATGGTTTAGAACTCTTTTACCACAAAAAAAAAATTGAGTTTATTTGAAGGTTTTTCGGTTTAAACTATGTGGTTCAATATCACAAGTTTTAAACTGGTGAAACTTCAAATAAAACACATATAACTTCGATTAGAACCCAATAGGACTAGACTATGCTATTTTTAAAGTCAAATGGGGTTACAATCTTGGATTTTGGTTTGAATGTGAGTGACTTCGAACATGTTCATCATGTTCGAACTTGTCAGAAAATTCAAACTTCTTGAAATATCTAAAAGTTTGAAGTCAGTCAAATTCGAACATAATCCTCGAATTTGCTTTAAATTCGAATGCTCTTATAAAATAAATTCAAACTTGTAGAAATTCGAATGTGTTGGATTTCGAACTTATGTAAGTTCGAAATAAAGCAATTTCGAAATTAAACAAGTTTCATTTTTATTTTTCGTTACTAATATTGGTTGTTGTTTTTATGTGCAGATATGGGTGATCGCGCTTTTTTCAATAAACATAACATGGTTATGTCAGTCGATCGAGAGCTTCCTGAAGCTCAACCTTATCGTCATATGGTTGATTTTTTGACTCAATCGAGGGTGGCTTACGCGTTAACTCATAATTTGCATATCATTCTACCTTAGATACGTCAATATTCGGAGCATCTACAGGTAGATTACTCAGTGATGCCAACAGTGTTGCGTACCAGAGTTGGGGGCCAGCCGATAGTATTTTCAGTTTATATGTTACAAAAAATTCTTCAGTTAGGCACAGATGACCAGGAGGCAGGGCCTATTGACTTTCTAGTCCATATAAGGCAAGCGGCCTTTTTACGAATGGGATACGCCCAAGATATCACCAAAGCCTCGTATCTGAAGAGTGGCTTAATCGGGCAATGGCGTTACTTGGTACATATGTTCATGGTCTGTTTTGAGCCGAAAAAGGCCGGTTTTGACTACATTGTGTCCAAGATACAATCAGCGGTGATAGCCTTGGTATATAACAGGTGTGGCTATTATAGACAAAAGAATATTTGCTGACTGCAAGTCGCATAACGCGCGAAGGGCTGAGCAGGTCAGGCCACATGTGGCACCTTTTTTCGGAGAAGTCATTGACCCTGATTTTGTGGCTCCAGAAGGAGATCTCCACAACCACAGCAACCACAGTAACAACTACCACAACAACAACAACCACAATAGCAACCACAACAGCTACCGCGCAGGAGGCAAAGAGCTCCAGCGAGAAAAATTCCGGCATCAAGGTCATCCTCCAGCAGACTTTCAGAGTCTACGGCAGCAGGTCCATAACGGATGCTGCAGGTCCTTCAACTTCAGCCCAAGAATTTGATCAGAGGATAAATATGGGCTCAAGGAACAACTGCTGAACAAAGTATTGCAGCTGAATTGGTCCATGAGATTTTGGAGCCTCCACCTAAGTATCGTGATGTATTCAGGGATATTGATGAATACCAGCTACCCGAGGCTGAGGATATGGACACTGAGGTCCAATTTGAAGGAGTTGCAGGAGGAGCTACAATGCAGACTCAGGCAGAGGGTCAGTCAGAAACCGCCTCCGAGTCTGATTCTGAGGAAGTGGAAGAGGTTGAAGTGGTTGAACCGGTTGATCCGACTGTCCGAATTAGCAGATATAGATCGAGGCTCGTCGTCAGAAGGCGAAAGATGACAAGAAGAGCTGGTCGGCATTCAGACGATGATGACTCTGATTTCAAAGAGGAAGATGAAACTCCACTCGTGCCTAGGCATAGGGCAAGGCGGCATCAATTTATGCAGTGAGCTCCATCCACCTCAGATCCTGCCCCTGTGATACCAGCTTCTCAACCAAACATCGCTCCATCACCATCTACATCCATTCCATCTACATCCATTCCATCAACATCATCTACATTCACCGACAATCAGCGGTTCACCGAGCTGAAGGGAAAGGTGGATTTCTAGACAGTCCAAATTTTTCTGCTGTCTATAGCAGTTACAGAGCTTCAAACACGTAATGCCCGACTTGATCAGGAAAATGCTGAGTTGAAAACAACAGTAGCAGATCAAGCGTCTGAAATAAAGACAATGAAGACTCTCCTGGAGTAGTTAATGAAAAATCTACAAGCTCAGGGGGAGAGTACATGCAGAGAAGCTGAAGTGTTGAGGAAAGATGATGACGGCAATGATCCCGATGCTGGAAGAGAAGGTGAGCTAGCAGATCTTTCGACTGCTCAGCAGGCACTGATTCAGGTGGAGCCCAGTCAGTCTTGAATGGGAGAAGGAGTTGAAGATGGAACTTCAAATGATGTTGAGAGCGAGATGATCGAAGCTTTAAGGGATATTGAAGATGAAGAGGTAATGTATGCTTTTGAGGATGAGGTTGAAGATCTTGAAGAAGGGGAGTTTGTCCTAGAAGATGTTGCAAAGTAGAAATCTGATGAAGAGGCTGTAGAAGATGAAGACGATGATGTAGATGAAGTAATCATTCCTTCACATCCTATCACAGAACAGTATGTACATAATGATCAAAACGTGATTGACATAGATGAAATAAAGTTGGCATCTGTGGATGACTCAGAATTTGATACAGCTGATAAAGAGCAAAACAGGGAAAATTTGATAAAGCTTTGGTTACGAAAGGAATAAAAGAAATCAGAGTTAAAGATGAAGAAGAGGATGAGAGTACCGAGCTCTGGAAATCTCTCTGGTGGAATCTTAACCTAGTTCTTTGATAGAGAACTGCAGCTGTTCGTGCTAAAAAGGAGAGATGGACTTCAGTATTTGAGGCGAACGCTGAAGGTGTTTAACACACTGCCCAAGTGTGAAGTAAAGGAGTTGGCTTGGAAGGAGTTAATCAACCTAGGAGACGACTCGTATGCTGAAGTAGTTGCTAAAATCATACGAAGGGTGGGTCGATCTGGAAGGTTTGAAAGCCTTAAACCTAGATCTGGAAAAAGAATAGAAGATTCGTCAAGAGTAGATCCTATCACTGGAAAGCCTTGGGCTAGGATGGTTTACAAGCCAGTCCGATGCCTCAAGAAAGTGCCGATGAAGTCAATGCCACAGGATGTATTTAGAAACATGAAGTGGTGGTATGTTGAAAACGAGACGGCCGAAGCAGTGATGGAGGACTATGAGTACAAGATGATTTTGAAGGTATACGATACTCTACATCTGATCAATCTATCCAAGGATGACCTGGAAATGCTTCATGATCAGCCCATTTTCATCCATGAAGGCTGGAGATCAGAAGGCAGGAAGTTCCAGAAGATAGTTAGAGTTTGTGTAGATAAGGGATTGTATGCAGGTAGTAGTTTATATTGTTCTAGTACTTAGACAAAATATAAATAGTTAGAAGCTATCGTCAAGGGGGAGTCTGTTAGTGCATCCTGTGTGACGATAGCAGTCTAAGTATAGACAATATTTTGTAAAAGTCAATTTGCTCGTTATTGCATATTAACAAGTGTTTGATATATGTTTGATTATATGTATGTTTGATATTGATTGTATGTATGTTTGAACTTGGTGTAATGTGTTACAATAAGTTCAAAGATAAGTTCAAAGATAAGTTTAAACATAAGTTCAAACATAAGTTCAAACACAAGTTCAAACACAAGTTCAAAGCACATGATTCGAATTTATGGAGGTCAAGTTTGAAAGGCCTTTGGCTTATTCGAACTTGTCATGAGCAAATTCGAACCAGGTGTTATAATTAAAAGTTAATTCATTTAATTAACGAATTTTTAGTAGAAGTTAATCAGAGCTTTAGCAGAGACGATCTTGAACTTGCAAGTGTTAGAGAGTTTGTTCTTGGAGAGAATCACGTGTCGGGACGTTCCATTGTTCGTCTATCACAGTGTGTGTCTCCATGTTTCGTGTGCGTGGTCTATCCGTGAAGCCGCTAATGAGGATTCCGCACTCGTTGGATGGCGTCGCGTCAAGATAGGATCCGTAGGTAGGTGTCCTTACAAAAGGAGATGTGGGATACTTTGTGTACCGTCTATGATGGTCCCACTATCACACTGGATAACAGGATCAACAATCTTGTTAGACAAGAGGAACTCTTCTTTGCAAAGCCAAAGGAGTCCCTCACTGAAACCTTTACCAGATTCACTGCTCTAATCAATGATTTCAAAGCTGTTGGGATCACCAAGGATAAAGGACACCTTAACTCTGGTAAACAACTTTTTGGACATTTTGCCTAAGGAATGGAATTATTTTTCTACTATCCTAAGAAACTCAGTCACCATCAAAAGTATGGATCTTGTAAATCTGTATGGGTTCTCTAAATGATGAACAATCAAGGCAACAGAAAAGAAATGCCTTGGAAATGTCCAAAATAGGTGCTTCCTTAGTGGCCAGCGTGAGACAACCTGCTGGTCAGGCGTGTGATGTGTTCACACAAGCTGATCAACAGGCTGATAATGAAATGGATTATTGTCTAAGGAAGAAGACTATGAAGATCAAACTGAATTTGATGATGAGCAAATGATTGCCATGCTTGTCAGAAAATTCAAAAAGAAAAGGTTTGGTGGAAAAATGCTGCAAAAGAAGTCAGGTGCCATAAAAAAGAAAGCATTTGACAAAACTAAGGCTGAGTGCTTTAAGTGTGCCAAAACAGGCCATATAGCTGCTGACTGTGTGTCTAAAGCTGTTGGCTCAACATCCAAACCATACAAGACAAGTAACGATGATGGCTACAAGGTTAAGTACCTAATGGCCATGGCTAAGCTGAGAAAGTTGGAAGACTCAGTGGCTACCAACAAGCAAAAGGGACTCATGGCTGAGAAATGTAACTAGGAGGAATCTGACTCATCATCAGATGAAGAAGATAACAACTGTCTGATGGCCAACATTGATGTCCCATCAACAAGAAATTTCAAACAGAAGCTGGCTGAAGCTGAGGCTCTCAGCAGCTTGGAGAACTAGAACCCAACAATGATGTATAAGGTACAAAATTTTAAGGATTACAGTTTTGATGAATAAGCTAAAATGTTTGAATATTTACTTGTTGATTTAAAAGCTGCTATTGAGAAGTATGAAAGATTTGTTTTCTGAAATCTCCAAGCTAAAAACGGATCTTGAAATAAAAAGTATTAAACTGCACAGCTTCCATAAGTTGGAAACTAAACTTGATGAATTAAGACACATCAATTCCATTTTATTAGAAGAAAAGAGAAAAACAGACACAAAGCATGTCAAGCTTCAAAAGATTGTTGACTCTTGGTTTCAATCTACACAAAAAGTCGATCATTGTATCAGTTTACAGATCCCTGCTCAAATCCAAGCCTACCTTGGAGGGGATCTTGATACAGCAGCTTCAATTGTTGAGATAAATAATCTGGAAAAAGACTTATCCACCCTTGGTGAGCTTCCAAGTACTTTCATTCAGAAAGTAAATGGAAAGCTAGTCTCAACAAATAGGTTTGTCAGGCCTCGAAACACTGACAGCTTGTGTGAAAAAGTTCTAAAAACTGATGATGGAATGTGTTCTCCATCAAATCAGTCTGCTAAGTGCTCAACTGGGTCACACAAGCAAAAGAAGGGAAAACAAGTTCAAACTGCAGCTTTGGACACTAAACTTGTCAACAAGACAGGTTATAGATCTAAAGTCGATGGTAAGAAACCTGTTAATCCTTTTGATGCTGAGCATTTTGAGAAAAAGTTTTCAAAATGAACATCCTGCTTTTAACAGGGGTAAGTCTCATGTTGAAAGTAAATCTGCTGTGATTTCAAATAAGTTTTTAAATCGTAGTGGAAAAATTGGTTATAAATGAAGGTAAGTCTTTCAAAACCAAAATCAGTGATTATGTTGATAGGAAACGTCCATCACATCTGAGTAACGGCAAAGGCAAAGCCATTGTTGAAAGTAAATCTGCTGTGATTTCAAACAAGACTCCTTATGAGTTAATCAAAGGGAGGAGGCCAAACATTAGTTAATTTCATGTGTTTGGATGCCCCTGCTTCATTCTGAATCAGAGGGACCAACTAGCAAAATTAGACCCAAAGCTGATGAATGTGTGTTTGTTGGATATTCTGCTATCTCTAAAGCCTACAGAGTTTACAACTACAAAAGAAAGGTGATTGATGAATCTATAAATGTCACCTTTGAGGAGTCTAGGAGTGTCCCCACCAAAGCTGTTCCTGAATCAGTTTCAGGAGAATTCAGCTTTGATCATCTCATGCATTCCATCAATGAAGAGAAGGACTCAAAAGCTTCCACCACACCCGGAGTGGAACCTGTTAACCATAATGGACATGATGATGATTATGTTGGTACATCCTGTGTGAATAAGTGTACTGATATAGTTAACACATCATGTCCATAACAAAATCAATGCTGATTTCCCTGGATCTTCTGCTGATGTGTTCACCAATAGAGATTCATGTTCAACAGGTGAGCAGGCTCAAGATAATAGTGTGTCTAAAAATCTTGAAAGGTGTTCTGCAAGACCTGATGAAGATGAAAATGATATAGGAGAATCTTCATTAAGACATGATCCTAAGTGGATCAAGTGTCACCCCAATTATCAGATAATTGGTGACATCAACAAAGGGGTACAAACAAGATGGGACAGCTTAGGAAACTTTTGTATGTTTTCTACCTTTGTGTCCCTGATGGAGCCAAAGAAAGTGGATGATGCTTTAAAAGATGCCAATTGGATCATTGTCATACAAGAACAACTCAATCAGTTTGGATCGTTGCCAATTGGATCATGAATGAGTTGTTTTGAATAATGATTTGCTATTGCTTGTAACTAAAATTAAGAACGAAGTAACCAACGAAGAAGATAAACAATCAAGGTACGAATAACCATTCACGGAATCACCACGATATAAGTATTACTCACTATAATTTCATACAATGATCACATAGACATAATCAATTGCGTGACTAAATTAATCAACGTGTTTTAACCAATAACTCTCGGCATAGCGTATGCAACATTAATACTGGTCTCAATCCCTAAACTAATGGACTTGGCAAGAATAATAACACTACTATAAACTATCTTGCTTTTACCAATCACAACACATAATCATAATCATAGCCAAATGTTTATCATTTTCATACACATAATAGATCTAGCTCAATACGAATACATCAAAGCATAAGAAATTAAAAAAAAGTAAACTTAGTCGTAGATCCTCCGCAGACGACTAATGGGATTAGTGTTGGTACACCCTGATAGCAGTCTAAGTCGTATTAGCATTTTGTCTAAGTCAAGTTACAAAGTATTGAATACTAACTAGTGTTTGATATATGTGATTTTGTGTGTTTGATATCTATTGATTGTATGTTTGAACTTGATGTAATGTATTACAAGAAGTTCAAACATAAAGTCCAAAGATTAATTCAAACATAAGTTAAACATATGTTCAAATAAAAGTTTGACTTGTGAAATTCGAATTTAGTGCATATTCGAATTTGCACATAAGACAGATATTTGTACAAATTCGAATGAGGCAGATTCGAATTTGTCAAGAGGACAAATTCGAATGGGCCTTGGGCCTGTTTCGAGTTTGTCCCATGACAAACTCGAATTGGTCTCTATAATTAGTGATTAACTCGAATCATTAGCAGACTTTTGCAGAATTCGTGTGAGCAATTAGCAAAAGGGGATCTCGAGTTTATCAGCTGATATTGTGTTTGTTTGGAGAGAATCATCGCGTAGGTTCGTTCGTAGTCGACCGTACAACGTTGTGGTAGTCTCTGTGTTTCGTGTGAGTGTTATTTCCGTCAAGCCGTTAACGAGGATTCCGCACTCATTGGTGTGTGTCGCGTCTAGATAGATCTGTGTAGTGCAAGACCTTACAAGTGGTATTAGAGCCAACGGGGTGTTCTTCGTGTTCTTCGTGTTCATAAAGATACATCCTAGGTTTCTTGACGCTTTTGGACGGTTAATCTCACATATTTGTGAGTGTTACGAGCTTATCAAATTAGGATTCTGGGAAATACTTTGTTGTAGTTCACGTTTTTTATCAAAATTAATATTTTTACTTATAAAAATATTGATTTAATCTGAAAAACGTGAAAAACTCGAGGTATTAGCCGTTTCTCGAATTTGCGGCGCTCGACTTTGTTAAGGAGAAATTAGGGTTTTGCTCATTGTCGAGTTTGACAAAAATACGCTACTTTCGAGTTTCCAAAAAGTGATTTCGATTTTGGCAATTTCGACTTTGTCTTGGATTTCGACTTTACAACAAAGTCGAATAGGGGACATTCGATTTTAATTGGGATTCGAATTTAGTGAGGTTCAAATTTAAGTGGATATTCGAATTTAGAGACCATCGAATTTGTCATTAATTTCGACTTTAATTGGATTTACGAACTTAACTCGAATTTAATCCCAAATAGGATTAAATTTAATTAAATTCGAATTTACCTAAATTCGAAAGAATTAATTTAAATTAATTTCGAATTAAATTAATTAAGTTTCAATACAATTATCTTTGAAACAATGACAAGTCTACAACGGTTTCTAGAGATGGATCACGAGGTCGGAAAAGCAAATACTCCGCCAAAGTTGATGAAACTTGAAGATTATTACTAGTGGAAGGATCGGTTTGCCGACTTCGCGCGATTCAATGATATGCGCATGTGGATCTGTATCGACGAGGGATACATTCCACCGACAGCTGAGGTAGAAGGACGACAAAAGGTTGTTCCTTATTTTAAAATGAAGGATGATGATAAAAAGTTGTCTGAAGCAGAGAATCGTGCATACGCTATCATCAGAATGGCATTACCTCAGGACATACTACACACCTTCCGTAATCAGAAGACAACAAAAGAGCTGTGGGAGGCATTGGAAAAACGGTGTGAGGGTAACCCGAGGGTTAGAAGGAAACGTATGGAGATGCTCAAGCAGCAGTTTGCGATCATCAAAGCATTGAAGGATGAAAAGTTGGAGGACACTATCACACGTTTCTATCATCTGCTGACTGAGTTAGACAGTCATGATATTGAGTATAGTGACAGTGAGAAGAATAATAAGCTTCTGGATGCTTTACCGGCCAAATGGGCGATGTACGTGGCCTTGATTAAGCATGATGAGGATAAATACTATACTCTGACTCTAGATAATGTGGTGGGAACGCTGAGGGCGTATCATTTTGAGTTACTGAAGGCAGAAACGGTAATGTATTTTGGAAAATCCAAACCTTTAGTGGCAGCCGAAATGAAGACAGCTACAACCTTCTTCTCGGGAGAAACATCGTCACCAGCTGAGCCAGAGGACTCACAGAGTAGGCCTTTCTTAGGGTTTACTAGACCAGAAGAACAGCAGCATCTGGCTACACCAGCATCTACATCTCAGGGTTATTCTAAGATGCCTATGAGCGCAAAATCGACTAAAGACCATCTGAATCTGTTGGCTTCATTCGTGGCCGCTTACGGCAACAACGTTCAAGGAAAAATCAACGATCCTACAATTTGGGATGAGGATTACGATCAGGTAGACCCTGATGATGTTGAAGAGATGGATCCACAATGGCAACTGGCCATGGTAACTCAGAGAGTTAAGAGGTTCATCAAAAGGATGGGAAGAAATCTGAATATGAGTAATAATAGGATTGAATTTGATAAGTCAAAGGTTAAATGCTACAACTGTCAAGGGTTAGGACACTTCGCTAGAGAGTGTCAGAGACCGAAGGTAGAAAATTACCAGGGACAGAATCAGAATCGGGGACAGTATCAGAATCAATCACAAGGGCGTTATCTTCCGAGTACTTCAACCAGTCAAGCAAATATAGTTGGTCTGTTATCTAATGTCACATCAGACAGACAGCTAGACGGCACTTATGACTGGAGTACACATCCAGAAACGAACGCTAGAGCCTTTATGGCTGAAGTGACCGAGACTGGAGGTTAAGGGGCAGAGCAGATCACATGGGACAGCAGTAACAATGCAAGCAGTCCGATGTGGGTAGAGAAGTCAGATGATCAGACACTCCTGGAGTTTGCCACTCAGATGGCCAACGTGGAATCAGATCATAACAAGGTAAGTCTAAACTTTTCTCTTTTCCATGAGTAAATTTAGTACTAGAATCACATCAAAACATATCTGCTCAAAATGAAACGTTAAAATCAGATAATGCTAGCCTGATAGATATAAAGCAAGATCTTAGGGATAAGCTTAAGGCTGATGCACAGGATGTTATAGTTCTAAAGGACAAACTGAGCGAACAGTGTGTTTGGTTAGAACTCATGTAAGAACATGTTGAGGCATTAACCAAGGAGCTGAAAACCAGAGACATAGAGCTAGCTGAGTCTAAGGTAAAGGTAGCTGAGGCAAATAGTAAACTTGAAAAGTTTAGGAACTCATCTCTTAACCTAGGGAAAATTTTAAATGCACAACGTCAATCTAAAAAGCCTGTAGGTCTAGGATATCAGGAGAGTCCTCCGGCTTTCAATGCCAACTATGTACCTTAACCTCAGGAGAAAACTGAGAAATCAGTAGACTTAGAGGAAATACAGGAACCAGTGTCTGAACCTGTAAAGGAAAATGCAACTAAGGTGACTGATACTAATGTTAAGATTAAGAAAGTTAAATTTGTGCCATCCTCTAGTGATACACCTGTAGGAAAACACAAAATTGACTTTAATGATCAGGATGATGAACCAGTCACTATAGATGCACCAAAAGAACCAGACACTAGTGAGACAACTAAATCAAAGGGCACGCACAAAAAGTCAATTGATAAAATGTCTTGCTTTAGATGTCACAAAAGGGGGCACGTTGCTTCTAGCTGTCCGCATAGGAAAGTAGACAATACACCTAAGACAGGGAAGCCAGAACAAGTTAAGCCTTCTACAAGTATTGCAAGCACTAGTAGTTCTCAGAGTACCGAGAAAATTGTGCAAGCTACACAAAAATTGGCTGTGAAACAAACACCGGTGAGAGCTGGACTAAAAGAAGTGATTAGGACTAATTCACCAAATCGAGTCGTTAATCAATCTAGGTCTGGACCGCAACAACAATATAGGAGTACTACACCTAGCAAAGCTTACACTCCGGTTAGGTCACACACTCCTATTAGACATCAAACACCGGGTAGAGCTCAGGGATATCAGTCTGAAATGAATTATAATCGCAATTATTCAAGAGCTCTACAGCAAATGCCTACACAAAGGCAAAGAGTGAACTTAAATCACTCGGCACCACAACAATCTCTAGTTCAAAGACCCAAGTCACCTGAAAGGAGAGATGGGTATTTGAAAGAGTTTAAGTATGTGGACGAGAATGGTATAACCAAGTCAGTTATGGCTTGGGTTCCCCATGATAACTAACCTATTTTATTTCATGTGAAGGAGATAACCACAGGTCTAAACAACAAATGGTTCGTCGACAGTGGGTGCTCCATGCACATGACAGGGGAAAGAAGTCTGCTTACAGACTTCAAGGGAGGAAATCGGGGCTTTGTATCATTCGCGGGAAATAAAGAAGGAAACATCACGGGTACTGGAGTGGTCACTAATGGGACGATCAAATTGGACCAAGTTTATCACGTTGATAAACTGGTTCATAATCTCATTAGTGTATCTCAAATCTGTGATAAGAAGAATTCGGTGCTGTTCACTGATACTGAAGCATTGGTGCTAAAACCGGGGTTCAAGATACCTGAAGAGTGGATACTGATGACCGCTCCAAGGAAGAATGACTTGTTGTAGGTCCCGAGAGGTTCCCAAAGAATATAGCTTTAAGCTGTAGAGGGGGGGGGTGAATACAGCTATTTAAAAACTACACACTGTTTTCTCAATGTTTGTATGTATTATCAACAAATTGTTAATTACAAACAAGCTTGAATGCGGAAATGTTCAAGCTGAGATGACAGATACAACAGTATATTCACTAGTCTAAGACAGACTCAAACTAGTTAACAATGAATACACTCACTGAGAAGCACTCACTGTGTTTACAAGACTCAGAGGAACAGCTTATGTATAACAGCTTAGACACAAAAAAACTGTATTACACAATCAGACTTGCATGCATGAACAACACACTTGCACGTTCACTCTTGGTTTCAGCACTTAGCTTATTTGGCTTGCTTATTTCTTTCTGACCTTAGAAGCTTCCTTTTATACTCACTCAGAGGATCGAAGAGAAACTTCTTCATTGGATGGAATGAAAAAGGAGAAGTCTTGTTTGAAAAGACAATATAACTTTACTGCACTTTTCTGAAAAGCAGACTTGTCTTCATATGTGCAGAACTTTTGTCTTTTCACTTTGTCTACTGTTGCATTGCCTTTAACTAATTAAGGAATGTCAACTTTGCGTCTTTCTTCCTTGTAAAGGCCTATTTTGACATAAGAAAAAGGTCTGTCACCCTTTTTCAAATATCCTTTTGTCTTCATGTTGCAGAACAGCGTGGGCAGGAAGAGCAGTTCTGTCTTCCACTTTGTCTTCGACTTTGTAAACTGATCTTGCAGTCAAAAACAATACATGATGACTTGGAAATGTATTCCATAAAGTGTTTAGCCTGTTCACAAAGAACAGGTTCTGTTCAGAAAGTACAGAACACTTGAAAAGTGCCCAAGCTGCTCACCAGTGTAGAGCAGCGTAGACAGTTTATGTCCAGCCTGTTCAGCAGGCAGAGCAGCTTGGACAAACTGTCTTAGTTGCAACACATGCAACACATAGAACTGCTTTAGACTGATATTGCAAATCATTTTCAGGTTTCAATAAGGCATATAACAGGCCTTAATATCAACCTTCAAATGCATCAACAGGTTTGATTATAAATATCCCCCTCAGATGTAGAACAGGTTTGACTGAGGCCTTTTTGTGCCTAACAATCTCCCCCTATTTGCAATAACCAGTCTAAGCTGGTTTTGTCCAAAAATCATTATATATTCTTACAATACATTTGTTGAAATAGAATTGCAACATCAACATAAAGTAAAAGATCAGTTTATATATACACTGATTTTTTTTTACATTAGAACAACACATGTTCTTACAAAAGTACAACTAATGTACTGATGTATATTACAACTAATGTAAACTGAAATTACAACAAATGTAAATAAAGTACAACTGATGTACATTGGACTGTTTTAGTTGGGAGCAAATAATGGTAAGCCTGTCCAACTGATGGACAGCTTCCATTCTTCACCTTCCCATATGGTAGATGGACTTCACTGGACTGCAGATGGCATTCCTTGTTTGAATCTTCTTTCAAGTTCTTCCCTCGTTTCTTCCATTTCTTCAATTTCAACTCTGAGAAACATGAAGTTAGAATCTTGAAGCTCTCCTCTGTTGTAAAATCCTTTCAGCTCATCCCAGATGGCTGCTCTCCATAAGCTGGACTGTCTGAAGGAGGAGGCAATTCTGAAGGCTGCAAGCTGCTTAAGACCAACTTTATGTAGGTCTGAAGCTCTTTGAAAACATTTCCTTTGAGACAGGGGATCTACAAAAAATGCCCCTAACTCAGGCTCTTCAATTACTTTGCCATCTTCAAATTCTACTCCTTCAGGCAGACTGTGGTCAACTCCTTTAATTTCCACAGCATAATCTCCTTGTTCAATCATTATAAGGAGTTCTTCCAGCTTTGTGTCCTTCTTTGTTCTCCTGGCCTTTATTTTAGGATGTGTCACAATGACACCTTCACTTACTTCTTTAGATATCAGGCCGAGGTCCTTTACTCTTTCCATCAATCTCTTGACATATGCCCTGATTTCCTTAGCCGTTTCAGACCTTGATTCACTCAGGGCAACTGCCAGCTCAATCCATTCCCTGTACCCCATCTGGGCTACATCAGTGTGGTCATAAGTTTCCAATTCTGGGCCTGTTGCACCCATCCTTGTTATTTTTAGCTTCCACTGACTGCCTTTCCTTGATACAGGGACAGCTTTGACAATTGCTTCCTTGGCTAGTCTTCTTTCAGCAACATCATGAAACTTTTTCTTTGCCAAGTTGTCAAAGTGATATTGAGCTCTTGCATGGGGCACTGTAGATTTAGTCACAGAGACCTGAGTACCTTTTTCTACTTCCTTTTCCTTCTCCCCTGCAGATTTCCTAGCAGCTTCCATTATTTTCTTTTGCACCTCCAGGGTAGACATTTTAATTTTCTTTGCTTCTTGGAGTGCAAAAGATTTGGCAGTTTTAGCAGATTCTTCTTCTTTTCTCATTTCCTCCAGGGCTTGAAGTTGTTCTTCTCTAAACTCAAAGTACTTGTGCATAGGAAGACCCATCTCTTTAGCCCTGGCCTTGTGAAATTGAATTTCTGCTTGATTCTGCTGCATGGGATCAACATCTGCTTTTTCTTTTCCTTTGGCTGCTGCTGTAGTTATAGCAACATCAGGAATTTCCTCTTCTTCTTCTTCTGTTAAAATTAGATGCCTTCTTTTACTGCTGGGCCTGTCCTCAGATATGACTTCCTCCCCCTTAGACTGAGCAGGGTTTGGAGAGACAGCCTGAGTAGGCAGAGCAGCTTGAGAGGCACCTTCAGCTGTACCTGTTTCAAAAATTACTGGCTGACCAGTTTGGGTTGCTGATACTGGTATCTCCTTAGGAGAAGAAGTTTTCTCCCCCTTAGACTTAGTCTTCGAGGCAGATGACTTCTCCCCCTTTGAAGGAGATGAAGCAGCGACTTCAACACCTGGTCTGCCTGAAGACACAAAGTCAGCAGGCTTGCCAGCAGGTTTAACAGAAGGTTTAGGACCAACAAGGCTAGTCACTAAGAAAGCCAAGTTATCCCTTACCTCTGTAAGCTGGGAAAGACAGGTCTTAATAGAAGAGGAGTGGGAATCAGCAAGGGAGGTTAGCTTTCCAATATTTTCCCTATCAGATGCTGTGAACAGCAGAGTTTGCAGCTGAGCAAGATGAAGTTCTAGAGAATCTTGCACATCTGCAAGGTCTGATGACTCAGAATTTGAAAGGGAACCAATGAGATTTTGTAAGCTAGCCAGAGTGGCAGGAAGAGTAGAAGTGCAAGAAGTAATAAGAGATGACAGCTGTTGAGAAATGACTGTCATTGAGGATACAGAATCCTGTTGCATGGAAAGAATAGAGGAGAGGGATGTGGACACTTGTTGCATCTGAGCAGTGAGTGCTACCAGCTGTGGAGAGTGATCAGGTTGGGAAGTGAGAGGGAAAGAGGCTTTGAACGAATCAAAGAACCCCTGAAGCTGTGCAGACACAGAGTCTGATATGATAGAGGGGAGAGAAGACATAGAGGATTCTATAGAACTAACTTTGTTGGTCAGCAATGAAAGCTGATCCTTCAAAGGCAGGTCTTTAGGAGATGGAGGGGTATGGGTAGATTGTTTTGAGTGGGTAGATTGAGAAGATGATGATGAGGCTGGTGTTTGAGGATGAGATGGAGATGGAAGAGAAACTTTTGAAAGAAGCTCCATAGACTGGGCAAAAGTTATATGGCCCAGGGTGGAGGGGTTAAATTGTCCTTCAGCAGCGGCTGTAGCTGCATCACCAGGAGAGGGGGTTGATGTTGAGGGCCTTTCAGATGCTGCTTGTGCTGTAACATCCTCATGAAGGCCAGTGGTGGTTCCCTCTGCAGTGCCTTGGTTTAAAGGCACCTCATTATTGGGAGATGGGATATGCATTTCAACATCAGCAGTGGTGAAACCTGCTGATGGAATTTGCATGGAGGGAGCAGCCTCACCAGAGGGATGGTGTGATCCCTGAGGTTCATCAGCTGTGGATGTTGGTCCCTCAGCAGCTGTTTGGTGTAGAACAGCTGTATCATGGGGAGCAGAAGTTTGAGGCTGAGCTGCTGATTGGTCTATACCAGCAGCGTGGGCACCTCGTGCAGACTCAGGGTGTGAGGAGATTTTAGTGGGGGACAGTGTGGACACAGTATGGAGTGGAGAGGACTCCTGTCTTTCAATATCCTCAGCCTGTTGGGAGGCTGGGATAGTTGATGTGGGTATCTCCATTTGTACAACTGGTTCCTGTTGGGAGGAACCAGAGGGCCTAGGCTGACTCTGGGTAGACTCAGATTGGAGTGAAGCAGGCTCCAAATGAGCTGAACCTTCTCCCAAAATGGGAGAGGCAGCAGGGGTTGCTTCTTTTTCAACTGAACCCTGTTGAGAGGGAACAGATGAGGTGGATCTTTGGGCTGGTTTCTTTTTGGAGAGGGATTTGCGTTGGTAGTGAATGGATGAAGTGGGTGATTGTGGAGAGGAGAGAGGATCTGTTTGGACAGGGTGTGAGACTGGGTCAGGAACAGTGGGGCTGGCCTGTTCCATGGTCTCTTGTGCCACAGAGGCACCAGCCACTAAGGCTTCAGGCTCAACAAATGAACCAGGGTGAGGAGTCTGCTCCTCCTCAGCCACAGAGGCTAAAGGAGCAGACTTAGTCTGAGCTGATTTGGCCTTCTTTTTCACAGGCCCAGCTTCAGCAGTTGCCAGGGTCCTCTTAACAAGTTTGGACCTGGCTTTGGATTTTCTGGCGGGAACAGCAGCTTCTGGATCCACCCTCACATCAGAGGGTCCTTCCACCAAACCTAACAACCTCCTCATTGGTGTGGATAGAGGAGGCTCATTTTGAAATATAGGAGTATGGAAAATTCTATTCCCTATGACAGGGAATGCAGCAGACTTAAGTAAGGGTTGGGAGTTGTATAGTTGCTCACCACAAACATGGCTGAAAATAAGGCTCAGAAACCTGGGATAACGGACAGCAGCTGGTCTTGGCTCTTGCTGCACCAGGTTTCTCAGGTTCGAAAAGATCCACTTAGCCATGTCAAGAGTAGTCCCATCCACTAAGTGTAGGACTATTGGGACTTCATCTCTACTTAGTTGGTCAAATGAACCAACTTTGCTGCTGAAGCTCATCATCACAGAAGCAAACAGAAAGCTGTAGGTAGGAGACAAATCCTTCCTGTACAATGTTGCTCCAATTTTGGGTTCTGCTACACCACAGAAGCGTAGCAGATTTCCCATTTGCTCGTTCTCAGGCTGGGGCAGATCATATGACTCAGCAACAGGCAGATGAAGAACCTCCCTCAGAAGATCAACAGTTATCTCAATGGTTTGAGTCCCATTAAGAATAGTTCCTTTGATGACCTTAGTGTTGGGATTGTAGGAACATGTGTACCAGAATTCATACACCATCTCCTGGTACAGGACACCAGGAGTTGCAGTCATGGCATAGTTCAACGGATGAACTTGCAGAAACTCCACCATTTGATCGTAGCCTTTTCCCACATAGTTTTTGGGAATAGTGAGGTTTGCTACGTAGTTTGTGGGTTTGATGGTCAGCATTGTGGTGACTGATGAGTGTTTGACAACATCATCACCAACGAACACTGGGAGAAAGGGATTAGGGTTGTGAGCCATTTGGAAAGTTTTGAAGTTTGAAGAAGCGAAAGACACTTAGTCGATTTTTAGGGTTCTTGAGGATTTCCGGAAATGATGAAGAAAATGAAAGAGTAGTTTGGTATTTATAGGATTTGAATGTGAGTGTGTATGAGAGAGAAGATTTTGGGCGGTTTGATTTGAAAAAGTCGTTAACGGAAAACGGAACGGTTGTCCATGTCAGACCGTTTGTCAGACCACTTGATTTCTTTTTAATCACTTACACACGTAATCCACATTATCCGCAGTAATTAAGTTAAATAAAACATTAATTAAGTAACTTAATCTTGAAGAAAGGTAATTAAAATTTTTTGGTCTAAGCTGTTGGTCAACCCTGTGATGACCAAAGTCATCACAAGCTGTTCAATCTTCAAGCTGTTCATTTTTTAAGTTGTTCCTCCAGCCTGCTCTCCTTTGTAAGAGCAAGTTGTGTTCAATAGGAGAACAGGTTGCAAGAGAAACAGTTGTAAGACAACGTGAAGGAATGGACAGGTTGAGGATTGAACCATCAGAGCAGGCTGGACGAATAAACTGATTTTGTTCAGCCTGTTGTATGCTCAAGCTGTTCAAGTTTTTCAGACAAATGACTAAGTACAGAACATGTATAACTTGTTCAGTCTAAGCTGTTCTGAGAGACTTGAGCAGTGTGAAACATACAGATTTTTAGACCTTTGAGAAACACTTAGTCACTCTTGTTTAACATGCCCAGCTTGCTGACAAGATAATTAAACCTTGTTTCATCCAGAGGTTTGGTGAAAATGTCTGCAAGCTGTTCATTTGTAGAAATGAAACTTACCTCCACATTACCTTTCTGAAT